>JABBOT010000024.1:3020756-3364506 GCA_016165875.1 Acanthopleura granulata | reverse complement strand
AAAAAAACTCATTCAAAGACCTTTCTCTTAAGATTTAGAACTATACAGTATGTACGTGACAATGCAACTTGGGTTCATGACAACATTTGCTTCGCCTTATAAGGTATAAAATATAAAGTATATTTCCATTGTATTACATTAGTATTTAATATAAGTCACTATTTAGTATGTCAATGGAAACCCCCTTCTGGCTAAAAGGCTGAATGTGGGATATCCTCAGAAAATAAAAAAAGAAATAAATCCGCCTTCAAAACCGAGAAATTCATCATTATGGTTTGTACAGCGACAGAAGCATGCGTGGTGCACACGTCCATTAGGCTGAGGTAAAGAAGTCTCTGAACACGTTTCTCTTGAGAAAAATTAAATGTTATTATCAACGAATATAACGAATATAAGGTTTATAACATACAGTGTCAGGATCGTAAGGACGGGGCCCGATCGCACTAAATCAGTTCTGATTGTCCAAATTCTTTTCCACCATTTGAGTTCAAAATTGGGAACACTTTAATAAGTACTACGTTGACACAAATGTGATTGAAATTTTCAAAATTTAAACCCCTATGATCACAACAACCTCTAGATGAACTCAAACATCGTTTTGTGGAATAGACGCATTTTTGTTTTACAGATCTTCAATTCGAAGGAATTGAAATTTTGATTCCCTGAGATGGGGTATTTCGTGTCATTTGTCTCTCAACATGATCAAACTTCTGGGAATTCAAATTAGACGTTACAATCACGGAGTAACAAAGGTTGACTTCCGTCAAAATCCCGTCTGTAGAATCAGCCTGTACAAAGCAAAAATGTTATGGACACTAAATAGTCGAAGTATTATGATTTATTTGTTTATTTATTTGATTAGTGTTTTACGCCGAACTCAAGAATATTTCACTTATACGACGGCGGTCAGCATTATGGTGGGACGATACCGGACAGTTCCCGGGGCTAAACCCACGACCATCCGAGGCTTGCTGGTGGACATTCCCACATACGGCCGGAGGGGAAGGCAGCATGAGCCGGGCGAACTCACGGCGACCACTGATGAGAGGCTCCTATATCATTACACTGCACTAGCGTCCTAATCACCTCCACCAGGGAGGTCCCCCATGGCTTATGACTTATCTTGCAATAACCTCTTTTCACAGTGATATATTTACACATTTGCTATGTCCATAAATCAAAATTTGGGTTAAAAATCTTATGACGTTCATAAGTTGGCAATATTAGGACTCTTACCATTCTTTAGCATATCAAATGGCCGTTGCTTATATACTACCTGTTCAGTACACATGTACTTGGCTGTTCCGTCTATAAATCACAAGTGTGTGTCTACAAGTCTGTAGGTGTCCAATTCCCATTCTGACCATTGGCAATCCGTTAGGATTTTTGTTCAGTGTTCACGGGGCTTTAGTGATATTAAGTCTAGCGTTCGCCAAAGACCACTTGCCTTCCACCATTACAATGTGGATATTTGTATACAAATATACGCCACATGAGGGAAAGGTCCTCAGTAACTTGTCATAAAACTGACTGATCTCGTATAAATAAAAAATTGTGGCAGGGCGAGTCCATGCCGCCAAAGTGCTGCCGCCTGTGGAACATCATGCCGAAGACACCAGACATGACACCCTACCCAGCCACATTATACTGACACCGGGCGGACCAGTCCTGTTTCCTTGCTCTAACCTCACAATGCTGAGCGACAAGCGAGGCAGCAACAAGTAACATTTTTAAAGTCTTTGATATGACTCGACCCAGGATTGAGCATGGAACTCCCGGCCTGAGGTGGACGCTCTAACCACAAGACCACCTAGGCGGTCATTGTGCTAGAAAACGTGTACACTATTAACTCACCGCTCATGCGCAGGATTTCGTACATGTGGATGTTTATACCACCTAAATACTGATCTAAATATTTTTACTGAGTTTTAAGCATGATATTAGATATATATATATATATATATATATATATATATATATATATATGCCTTGGAAATGTGTCATTCCACTATCGACATGGAGGGCCTTTATTGGTGTACAAATGGTTGTATACGAATTTAACACCTATAGAATGTCATGCATTTTGACCTCAAGAGTGTGAGCTTAAATGTCAAGATCGATGTCGATCGGAGATAGTTTACTCCAAGCTGACTGCCGCATGACTCGCTTTGTAACGTTGGTGAAACTGATCAGGTATTTAGCATGAAGAGTCACGATCTTTCGCCAACGCCCTACACTACATGTGTGCTGTGGTCAGGGGGAGCTCACACGATCTAATAACACCTGAAAGGTGCGCGGATTTACTCGGACGATTCATGAGATGTCGCCTAAACAGTCCCCATCCGGACGGACTTGATCAGCGTTTCCGAGTTTGAATGATTGTGTACTCAGAAATCCGCCTCCGCTTAAACCCGTGGTGAGCAATTTTAATATAACCAACTTAGACTCCCGCAGTGAATATGCTAATGTCTCCCATTGGTGGGATTGATATTAACCGCTCTCTCGCTGAAAACCATTGATTTATCTTGTTTAATAGGAAAAGGGAAGGCAATAGGCGCGTGGAATTGAACTATGTTGAAGAATCGCCTGCCAGTTCCAATTTCCGCCTGGAACCAGTGACGTCACGGTTATGGCACCGCGTCTTCCGGATATGAAACGCAACCGGAAAAGAAACAGTTTAAGTTTAGTCATTCCCACAGCGAGAGAATGCCTGCGAATAAATAAACAGATTCTGATCAACAACGAAAGGTTATTTTCTTTCGAATACCGGTATTGCGGAGAAAAAAACTGAATCCCGTTTGAAACATAGGCTTAGGGACTAGGGGCACTTGAAGGCCCTTGAATTACTGAAAAGATTTAGTAGCCCATGAGGAATGAAATACATTTCCTTTTCCAGTCGAAAATATCATGAAGTTACGAATGGCATGTTGTTTTCAGTGTTGCTCCACAGTATTTAACTTGCAGGTCGATCTTATATGAGTAGAGAGTAATTAAGCACTTATATAGCTAGAAATGTCAGCTTTAACAATTCGCCTGGTGAAAAAGTTAAAAGCGAAATCATCTCAGCATGAAGCCATTGGCAAATACAGATATATGAGATAATGTCTGAAAGAATTTCATAATTGTCTATTAAACAGATAAAAGAAATAAATAGATACACAGTATTATGGTAAAATCGTGATGAAAATGATTAGAAACAACAACGTACAAGTGATTAGGACAACGCATGGATATGAATACAAATATTGTTCACGTCAGTATATAAACCTGCATTACTCCACGTGAACATAAACCAAAGACGCCTTTGACTAGTTCAGATGCAAATGCCCATTAATGGTTTGTGAATAATGCGAAGTAAAGGTTATTGCCCACGAGAAAATAGGTGACCAGTTTACGAGGGAAAAGTCGATGGAAAATTGTAACCAAATAACAGATTTCGTTAAAGCCTCCTTCCCTTCCGTCCATCATTCACTCGATAGGTCCATAACTATGTACGAACCGTTTGTGTGCTCCGTTATACAGAGAGCCGTATCTAGGGTTATTTCCCAGAGGAACCGTCCCACAGTTTGCTCCAATCAGCCTGTGTTTATGTGAGACTTCAATATTACAACCCATGTTTCATGATTTACTATACTGCATTGCCGTTATAGTCTAATAATGGGTTCAAAGACACCAATGATATTGTCGTCTTTCCTGAAGAGAAATCGTGGGTAACTTGCATATATTACCAAGGTTTGTAAATGAGTGTTGACTTTGGAATAGCAACGTGGACAGGCAAAATGTTCAACTTTCTAGATGAATGTGTAAAATTTGTGATGGTATACGCTTTCTATAAAATTGCACGGCTGATATGTTATCTCTTCAATTTTCTAAGTGGCATTAAAACAAGTCGCGCGCTTTTATAATATTTGAAAATTATTGCATAATTTTTTAACGCTGTTTATTCCGTTAACCAAAAACGAAGAATGTCCAGATTCTTGTACAATCCTTCATATTGACCTCTGGCCAGGAAACGATTAGATTTTTAAAAATACACTTTTAGTTTGATTGTTCCATGTATGTCGTGATTTTCATAGACGGTTCCCAGTGAAAAATCCTTTGTAGTCAGTTGTAAATGTTTAAGAATTCAGGGCGTTGTTGTAGAGAATATGTGCAATATGTGCAGTTAACTTCTGGGGAGTTCGGGGTAAAGTGTTAAAAACAATGAAAAGTCCAGCGATCGTGAAAAATATATTCAACCCTGCAAATTATCTGGTTATTTTTTTCCTCATTCTTTCTTTCGCTCGTGATCAGAACAGTGTCTGTATTGGCTACGGTATCACGTTCAAAATGATATTGGTCCTGTGATTGGTTGGAGTGCTTTATGGGAGATGGAGAGAAAATATGAAGTTTAAAAAATATCGGCGATTTTACAAACACTGACGAAATCGTCTTCTTCAGATTTCATCCACAGTCGCCGAGTGGATAGACGAGTGTTTGGTTTTGGCGAGTAGGGGCGTCAAAAGCGGATATTTGACTGGGTAAGGATCCTTAGGGGGTAAGGACAGTGGACAGGCCCGTTTTCCCCGAGGGGGTGGTGTACACAGGCAAAGGGAATGTTGACGGTCAGCAAACACTATACAACTGTTTCTACCCGCGATATTAAAATCCAGACGTTAATTCGCCCTTGGCACACGCCTCTCATCCAGAGCCCAGACCAGTGATGAATCCAGTTTTGGACAGGAAGAAATGTCTGTGATATAAATGACATGGAGAAACTAGATTTTGTTCGAGGCACAGGGTGAATTGTTCCTGTTCGACGAATCTTTTATAGGAAAACTTTCGACGCTAATGACAGCACGTTTTTACAAGAGAAGAAAGAAAGCTCAAAAATATAGTATTTCTACAGATCTACGTGAATTTTTATTTCACACACAAGTTTACTGTCACCAGTTTAAATGATCTATTCATTTATTTATTTGCTTGCTGTTTTACGCCGCATTCAAGAATAAGATGTCTTAATTCTGTTTTATAATCCATTGATAAGTCAATATAGATTGATTTTATTTCAGACATATAGAAAGTCGCATACAAATCTGATTTTGTATTGTAAATAATTGTTTGATTCTGACATATGGCTACGTTTAATTACACTGGCTTTTATCCACAACGTGTGCTCTGACTAAATAGCCAAGGACTATGAGTGTTTACCATTTTGTATCAATTAACGATATTCGCAACAACACCGATTGATGTATTTATATATCACCATGGCAATGCTCATGAAATTTTCACTTATTACATGGACCTTAGTTGTGGAAACCGGATCTGGACAACATCCTTTGGTAAGTTACTGAACAACTTCCCAACGAAGACATGCACACCATAAAGCTGGAAGACACGTGATCTTGAAGTTAGGCTACGTAAACGGCCACGTGAGTGTCTTTTATCGCTTGACTATTGTCATAGAAGGCCAGTAGAGAAGGTCATATAGAAGACATGGTAGTTTTGAGGCTATAGATCAGAGAAGACATTCAGCAGTAACCGTGCGTCTTAGAGAGTATCAAGTTTGTGTTGCGTATTCACCATTGTACATCAAAAGGGTTCTTGGAAAGAGAAGATCTCCATGTATTGGTTGTCAGTCTATTTGTCGTGCAGTCCAAAAATATTTTTAGTCCTTAAAACCTTTGAAAACCAGAGATGAAGATGACATTTACTTATTATGGTTTTTTTTTTTAATTGATATATTTTTTAAATATTATCAACATCTTTTGACTGCGGTAAATTTCTTGCTCGTTTCACTTCCATCAGCAGTATAAGAGGTGGTAACATAAGTATTGCATCAGACCTGGTCTGGTATCAACCCAGTATGTGGGACTTAGTAGCAGCGAGACACCACAGCATTGCATAGTATTCCAGAATTAACGAAAACTCAAAGAAACGATTTATATACCCGTTACCTTTGACTGATAAAACAATTCCAAATTATTACCCCAGTGGGCTTATATTACAATCTAGAGCAGTTAGACTTAGAAGAAATGTGAACAACTGTTATAACCCGAGCGACATGAAGGACAAATTCGTTATGGATTTCTGAAAATCTCCATGTTGCAAGGACTGACGATAAACCTGCGAGGCCCTTTAGTTAGTGCTGAATAATATTTACGCGATTTCCTTGTCGGTTCATTCCTCGGTCGCTCAGTTCATAAAACTCCGTTATTCAAACATTCCTTTTTCCTGCCATCCACCACAGCCGAGCGATTACTCTCCTCGCGCTGTGTACGATTCAAGGGAAATTTATCATGGACGCCAAAGTGTGAACGCACGCACCAGAGCTAGCCAGCCACACCAAAGCGTTTGTCCGCGGATTAATTTCATTTCGTATCAATTAATCCTATCAGCAGGAAAAGTTTGAATTTGTAACGAATGGTTCCTGTCTGTAGGGTCTTGAGTAAACCTTGGCTTTTCGTTCTATTCCGGTGCTTGTGGAAGGAGAGAGTTGGAAGCAAACAACGACACATGTTGCCTGTTGAGAGAGGCGGATAGAAGGCGAAGAAGCCAACCGGCCTCGGAGTACCTTCTACAAAATAAAGCTAAATTCATGGCGTTCTTAGCCTGGAACCAAAGCATAAATTCCATTTTCTCTACGCATTGAAACAGTCTGAAGGTGGTGGGCGTGTCTACATTAGCCTGTACATTTACACGGATCAGCCAGTCATCCGTTACACTTTCGATACACACAATACACCTACTGGAATGAATATATACACGGATCAGCCAGTCATCCGTTACACTTTCGATACACACAATACACCTACTGGAATGAATATATATAACAGTATCATTAACTAAAACAGTTTTATCGACATCATTAAAGATGACAATGATTATTCCTCTCCCCTCCCCCCAAAACAAAACAAACGTTTTGTCCTCTAACAGAAAACAGTGCACATCATGTTAAGTCAATAAGTTGGTTCTGTATCTGGAGATACAGTGGTTTACTACTATTTCGTAACACGTAATCCGGCATTATGGCAAGCGAATTAGCATTTTTGCGAACGAAATTAAACGTCAAATACAGAAATAAATAAATAAATAAACTGTAATCAAGATATAAGCACAACATCGATACAATTTTGGCCCGTCATTTGGAGCTTTAAGAAACGTAGCATCTTTGGACCACCGATTCAGCCATTAGATATTTGTGTCCCATGGATACAATTTGGACCCGATTCTGCGCTTGGTGATTCAATTTCAACCAAGTTTAAGCATCCAGATGCTTAATGTTATACACTCTATAGGCCGAGATGGCTTGGAGGAACAAGCTCCTGGGCTATACGTGGGCCTACATGCGATCGCTGTGAGTTCAAACCCAGCTAACACCGGTCACACGTTGGACGGTCTGCCAGCAACCTGCGAATGGTTGTGGGTTTCCCCCGCCTCTGCGCGGTTTCCTCCCACCACAGTACTAGCCGCCGTCGTATAAGAGAAATATTCATGAGTATAAAGAGTAAAACAGAACTGAAAAAAAAATAAATGTACGTATGATGTGGAGAAATCATAGGTTCGACTGGGCAAGCTCATTTTCCAGACATTAAGATCACATATGATTTAGGAAATCTTCCGATGTCGCATTCTGACAGGCAGTGACATGATTTCACTCTAGGTGAACGTCGTACTCAAGGATTTTGTGGGTTTATCGCATTGTTAGGAATGGCTCTGTTTTATCCAGACAGAAATTTGAAATCTTATATGGTATCGATGGCATTTATGGTTTGATAAAGCTTCGTTTTATTGAATTCTACAGGTGGATATTATACATATCAAAGGCTGAGAATGTCGTTTTCTGTAAGAATTTATTTGTTTGTTGTTTAAAGACATACGCAAAAAAATTATGTCTCACAGTTTTATGTACGGAGGAAACTGAGGTGCTCGGAGTAAACTGCTGACGAACTTTCCCACGACTGGAGTATGCAGATATGCACACCATATCGCATGGTGACAGACTAGTGGTCTGCAAGGGAAGCTGTGCTGAGGGCCACATGAACCTGGTGGATTGATCTCTGTCACCGAGGTCTTACGGAGAGTGAGACCTGCGCAATTTTGCAACTCCCTTCCACTCTGGCACTTCTTCAGAGAATCGGAGGGACTCGAAACCGATGCGTGGAGATCATAACAAGTATCCACGGCATATACACAAACTGTTCGCTAAGCATATTGCTATTTACATGATTGTCATTAAAAAAAAACAAAAACACCCCCTCCACCCTCCCCCATCTCAAACAAAAACACCCCCCACCCTCCCCTCATCTCAAACAAAAACACCCCCCCACCCTCCCCTCATCTCAAAACAATTAAACAACAAGACTACTCTTTTACATAAACGTTCTAGTTCCGTCCATTCCACTGTAAATCTTCGAGAATAAGAAAACAGAAATGAAAGGGTGGTGCGCCGATAAAATCCCAAAGTCTTGCTGTCTAATTGGTCTTTTGGCGAGCGTGTATTGAGAAAATGCTGGTATAAATTCAGCCCTTCAGCGACGTTCTTAAGGTTTGATCTCATGGAATCTTGTTCTGGTACATTTAGACCATTCTCCATGGTTACCGAAGATCTGTCGTTTACTGAACAGTACATATAGATGATGTTTGAAGAATGATCTGTACACAAATATCATGCTTGAACAATGGTCTGTACACAAATATCATGCTTGAACAATGGTCTGTACACAAACATCATGTTTGAACAATCGCCTGTACACAAATATCACGTTTCAACAATGGACTGAACACAAACATCACGTTTGAACAAGGATCTGTACACAACTATCATGCCTGAACAGTAGTATGTACACGATATTATCATGTTTGAACAATGGACTGTACACAGATACCATGCTTGAACAATGGTCTGTACACAAATATCATGCTTGAACAATGGTCTGTACACAAATATCATGCTTGAACAATGGTCTGTACACAGATGTCACACTTATCTCCAAACCTGTGTTTGTTCTGTGAACTGCCTTGTCTAGCACTGGTGTTCTGACGACTTACCATGGTGACGGTGCAAATTTGCTTGGGCTGCCAGTAACATGCGGATGCTTTTGGGTTTCCCCCGGGCTCTGCCCGATTTCCTCCCATCATAATGCTGGCCGCCGTCGTACAAGTGAAATACTCCTGAGTACGGTGCAAAACAGCGTTCAAATAAGTAAATAAATAAATAAATAAATGTCTTCCCCCTGATGGGTATCGACGTCATCTTGAAAATGATCGCTGATACAAACATGCATGTTTATCAATGATAAGTAGTCTCCTGACTGGCTACATCGAGGATGTAGTGTTTTCAAAATGGCCACGTTAAATGTATTTTTATCCTTCTTTTAATCTGATCCACTGATGCTGACATGGCGTTAAAAATGGTAGTGGCACGGATAATGTTATTTGGGTTCTCCTATATTTCACAAATAAGCTATAATTCCAGGGTTAACGGCGAAAATGGTCCCAGCACATATACTGTTATTTAGGGTATCCCAATTGCATGTCTATACCAAGGATCAGTGTTTAAAAGCAGTCGAATATAAAACATACATATGTTCAATATTATCTTGCTGGCAGGCGATGAATGATTGAATGAACAAATGACAAGAGTTTATCACTTCATTTGCTATGTTCCAGCTATAATAATGACGAACCTATAGCGATGACAAACATGGTCACTGTACTGATAGTTTTTCTTTCTTTCTATGATGTGTGGCTGGTATATATTAACACGGAGGTAAAAAAAAAAATAAATAAAAAAAAAAATAAAAAAATAAAACGGTCGAGGCACAAACGCATATTTTTTAAATTTCAAATTAGCCTCAGATTAACGGAGAGGGAAAAGTTTATCTGTCACCATCATCAGTAGAGAGAAGGAGCCAGAAAAAGTCGCAACAGGATGAAGGCGGTTGTTGTTGTTGTTGTCCTGGGATGATTTATCACTCCCATTAACAGGGCTGTCACATAGTGTAGTGTCTGTAGGCGCAGGCAGGCAGGTGGCCCCGAATCCCACAATGCCCTCTAGCCATCTACAGGTGAAACATTCAGCAAACTCTCCAGGTATCGGTTTTATTATATTTGTTCAGATGTAGTCGCGGCTCCCGAATCTGAGGCTAGTTTTGTATACCCTGCTCAATGAAATTAGCCCTCTGTATGCAGCGGAACCAGTGACACTAGCCTGGGATTTGAAGCTGTGAACACCCTGCTGTATAGCAATACGCACAGATGTACATTTCAGACAATGACACGTGACTGTTATGTAAATTTTATTAGCCTTCTGTGTATTTTGAATGTATAAATTCTTTGGTACAATCATTTCTATACATTGATTTTTCCACATAACCGAAGACAAACCAATAATGGCAGGCTATGTATATAATGACATGCATGGTAGGCCAGCTATAGAAAATCGCGGCCCTTTCCTCTGAAACTCGAGAAAAGCGTAGAATTATTATATCCGAAAAAAAAGGAGCAAGTGTTGTACACACGTGCTGAGGGTTCTGACAAAACAGCTGAAAGACAGGTATTATAGAGCTATATTCAAAATAGGTGATCAAGTACAATTGCTCTAAGAAAGGAACAACCTCATCATCATGTTATTAACTCCTTTGTGATCACAGTGAATATGCCTTGAGTTTGTCAGAATGATTTTCCATTCACATAATTACAGTAGTTGATTACCTAACTAACACTTAAGATCAATAGCCCAATATTTGAGTCAGGAGTGATAGAAATAAACCAGTGGTTCACATCATCTAATACAAAGGTATGGCGCCACACTACAATAAAATCATCTCTTCTCAGTGTTTTATATGATGTTGTTTAATTTTGGTCTGTTTAAAAAATGTAGAAAGACTAGTTTTCCACACTATATCACTGGCAATCGTACCTTAGGTAGAGAAATTTCAATGTCTCAGTTATTATGCGCCTCGATTTTAATGACACAACTGATACACCCTTCCATTTTGTCTCCACTTTTATACAACTTCACTTATATGTCTCAAGTATTTTACTCCTTCACCTTAATGTCTCAACTATTAGATCTCTTCATGGTAATGCCTCGGACATTATATACGCTTTCTTAAATGTTTGGTGGAGGAATGGGTAAAAGGCCTGCCGATTCCTGAAGACGATGCGGGAAATTATCAAGAGGGGGATAACCGAGGTGGAGAGCTTTCCACAGTTGCCTCCCTTGAAATTGAACTTAAAAGGCAGGCATTTCACGACAATAAGTGCCAATCGTTACAGAAATAACGTGACCATTATGACTGCAATGTTGCAAAAGTTCTGTCACACATCTAACTACTTACGTCCTGTCTAACTTGAAATGCACTCAAAAGTACTATATTTACATAAGTCAAAATTTAGGTGTGTGGAACTAAGGTGTGTAGAAATATGATTCGTAGCCTTCTTGGCTCGGTGAATATGTAGCTGGCCTATTGAACTGTGAGCATCTTTCCAAAGTTTGCAGACAGAGCATATTCGTACCTAGCGGTAAAGTCGTAATCATGGTATAGTAAAGTTATAACAAAATTTAGCAAACACTATCTAACAAAATTTTCATCGGTGATCCATCAAACTATGGAGTTCTTATGTTTTCTTTTGTCTGCTTTTTTTTTTAATGTCACACTCTCGATGCAGTATAGTTACAAAAAACGGCATACAGTCCGACGGAAACACACGACCATCTGAAGATTTTCTGTAGACTTTCCTATGCATTTATATACCAAAACATCGACGTTCACTATCTCAGAAAATATGTCGGGTTTAATTCTACCCCGGAGAGCTGATAAAAAAATATACCAAAAACGATTGCTCTCATGAATCCAAGGGGAAAAAGAAAAAAGCTAAACTCTATATTCACATCTTGATCTTTATTTACTTGAGACCTGACATCCTCCGCACTCTGTTTTTCACCTGTTAGATGGCAATCGTTAGGAACAAATGTACGGTTAAGAACCCGAATTTCTACTGGTTGGGATAAAACAATGGTAGTCGATTCCAAAATTCTGCTTGCATAACGGACAATGGACTCTCAAAACTGAAAATCAATACGACGAAATATGTATCTTGTACCAAGTTTTGCTGAAATGCAACAAAAACTGTAAATTGAAGAGAATGTTAACATGGTGAATGAACAGGCAGACAAACGGACAACCGATCATCGAATTTAAGTCGATACTACGAATTATGTATCTTGACGTAGTCTACACTCAAATTAGGTTTCGCTGAAATCAGGCAAAACCTATAGGAGGAATAGTTTTTTTTTAAGATCTGTTAACATGCATATACTTGAAAACCAGATAGCCAGAGGTACAACCGATCATTGAATTAAATATCGATAATAAAATCTATGTATCTTAATGCAGTCTACACCTAACCAAAATGTTACCATGGTAAATGAAGGGACAAACAGACGGGCAACCGACCATCGATGTGGAAAAATCGATACGAATTGTGTAATTTGATATAGTCTAAACTTTAACCAAGTTTCGACGAAATCAGACAGAAAACCGAAGGAGTAGCATTTTAAAGGAAAGTTGCTGAATTATCTTCGCTGGAAGTGTGGAGTATGTTGCTGCCGACTGGGGATCTACAGGCGCCCATGCTTTTAAGCTTATGAGAGAGTGACCAATCAGAAAGCTAGGAGACCTCAGCTGCCTAGAAGGTGTGACCTAAATAATGTTCTAAGTTGACTATAAATGTAACATGTAATAGCATAGGGACAGAGCACCTTGTTAACTTTATATATTTTAATTATAACAAGCAAATGAGTGAACAACGCTGTAAGGTATTTTCCGACCATCGTGTTATGGCGTGAGTAAGTTTCTTGAACATTTCAGGTTATATATATATGCATTTATACATAAGTTTCAACCACGGGCCTGGCAACTTAATACAGTATCAGATGACAAGAGTGTTCCGCGCTCTTGACAGACTGACAGACGGGCAGACGGACAGCTTGCCAGTACAGGTGCATATGTTGTGTTTACCTCAGGATTTGGTTTATTTCCCCATGAAGATCGGGGAATTTCAGATGCTAGCCTCTTCAAATAGGTATGTTCCAAGATCAAGATTGTACACACTGTTCATGGTGTTCAATTACTCCCGAAAGCTTCGCAACAAAACTAGTCATCAAATTGACAAGGCTTGTTGCATCGGTATACATGAAACAGGTATGAAATTTTGTATGACCAACGATACTGCTGCACCAGTCGTTCTCTGTTTGTCTCAGTGTCCCCAGAGAGCCGGGGACGTTTGCCCACCGACAATCACAGGATCATCAGTGCGTGAACAACAGAACTGCAGTCACATTTGAATCGAATTTGAACCTGCTCCATGCGCTCCTCTGGCCTTCGACCAGTAGAGCTAAAAATAAAAAAATTATACATCCTGTCCCTCAAATACCTTTCAAGTTTCCTGAAAAATTTGTTGAAATCTTTTCGAAGACTAGCTTTGGCGGCTAGCTATAGGTAGATCGACGAAAATGAAAGAATATCTCTCCCAGCCCCCCGCCCACCCCTCCCAACCGCAATATAAGCCCTAGCTGGGTATAAAAATTACTGAAACCTTTATGACTCACGTAGTCGTATTAAAATTCCGTTTTCGACAAAAATTTGAATAATTCAGACTTCCACGTAAAATCGCGAAGTAGTCTTTCCCTTTGATATGGCTATTTACCTTTCATAATTAAGAATCGGCGCTGTATTTTTATGTGAAAATCAATTCTTACATGATTGAATTTTCAGACGTTCTCCAAACATGTTCACTTTCATTGTGGTTTACACCATACTCAAATACTTTTTCTTATATGAATATTGTGGATCAGTCGGTTAGCGGGCTACCTCAGCGCAATGACCTAGCAGCCTCTAAACAAATGGGGTAGCTGTGAGTTCACAACTCGTGCTGGCTTCCTCTCCAGATGTACGCGGGAAGATCCACCAGCAACCTGCGGATGGTCGTGCGTTTCCCCCGGGCACTGCCCAGTTTCTCCCACCATAATGCTAGCAGCCGTCGTACACGTGAAATGTTCTTAAGTACGGCGTAAAAACCCAATCAAATAAATAAATAAATGAACGGTGCCAGTTTCAAGGTTGGAGGAAACCAAAGCGCCTAACCTCCGATTAGGTTACCTGGTAGAGGTTCCATGAAGCGATTTTATACTTCAGTCATGCCCTCCAAAAATCTTACGTTGAGTCCGTTCTTTCAGGGATGACCGATTGCATTTTCCTCCATCTATCGGAATAATCCGTTTCTGATTGTGGGGTAATCCGTAGAATCAACGACAATACAATCTTTGATTCCTCCAAAAAAAAAAAACCAAAGAAAAAAAAAAAAAAAAAAAAAAACCCGATTAAACGGAAGAATTCTTGAGGGTAAGACTTAAACCGTGACCAGTTACTGATGTAGCGTGGTCGAACCCAGCTCTCATTGTTCGACTGTGGTCTTAGTTGTTCGTTTACTTTCATAAAATCAGTTTCTTATGGGTTTGTTTTGTTACACCGGCTGATATACGCGTCAAGAAATAAACCAGAAAGTACAAAGACGTAATAACGACGCCTTGAATTTGGAGGAGGACAAAATTGGTTTAGAGTATACTGGCCCAAGATAGTTTTTAAACACACTTAAATGCTTGTCCCTTATTTGCGTATACATTTTATTTAACAAAATGGTTTAAGATCATAGTTTCCTCTTCGTGACCAGGTCACGCCCCTGGTGCATGACGTGAGATGTGTGCTGCACACCAATACTATCGACTACTCGGTTTCTAGGAGAGAAATCGCTGGCATGACTAGCTCGTGGCGCGAAGCAATCTGCATGACCCACAATGTCATATACCTGTACATACATGCCATTAATCGCACATAAACTTGTAGCCAGCAGCCAGTTCACAAGAAGTCAAGAAGAACATGATTTTAGAACAGTGTGCTACAGAAACGCCTATAAATCAAGTCAGCAAGGTGGCAGTACACAGCGTGGAAATACTGAGCGATTACGCCCACTAAATAAAGAGTAGGTCCGATTTCACTAGGCCTAATTACATACGACAAGTTGCTGAGATATATCGTCCGGTGTGACTTCCTGGATTCCAGATTTCACAGTCACTCCCTCCTACAGTTCGTGATAAGGTAACATACCTTGCAAATTGCAAGCTCGACAAAAGCTAGGCAGCGCATAGTGAGTCATATGCTTGGTCATGGAAAAATAACCGTCATACCGCAATGGAAACAGAGACAGGCAATATTGTAATAACCAAACTAGATGAACGAGCTAAGGCCTAATTCGAGATAGCATAACACCCCGGCAATGTCTGAATGCCAGACCGCGCATACACATCTGCAGGATATCCAGAAAACGATGCTTGTTAAAAACTGCAAATAATAATCCGTAAGACAATAGAACAACCTGCACAGCACACGTAAATTGCAAACGCCAATGAAGTGCAGTTTTCAACATGTAGGCGTTAAGTAGTTTTGTACTAACTTATCCATGTATTTTTCAGTAGTTTACAATATTTCCAGCCCGTGTCTGCACGAGTTATGCCTGTAGAGCTAGCATATCTGTATGGGCGAGTAAAACAGTGAATGTCGGGTTATGTGCGGTCTGGAATAAGGCCTCGTTCGAGAATCATGTAATGTTAAATTAATAAACATGCCGTAAGAGAAGCTAGAGATATAGGGCCTACGGCCTGTATCCAGGCTACATCGCAAGTCACCCATGCAAATCATGTCAACAGTAGAAAAGCCTAGTCAGAGACAACGTCTCGCCCAGGACCGGTGATGTAGGATCTGCGGCTGGTGCAGCACGATCAGAGACTGTTTGCCATTCAGAGTCAAAAAGCAGGATGGGAGCAACTGATAAGCGATCATACTACCAAATCAGACATACTTCACACACAGTGATACATACAACAAAAACTTAATGCTCACACATATCTACGCACTCACATATGTACTAAAATGAGAGAAAACAAAATTAAGAGCAAAGAAAAACTATAAAATGAAGCAAAAAAACTAAAAGCTTTTCTATCAGTTCTACGTGTACCCAATACAGTATACTGATTTTGCTCGTCAATCATGCCAAAAAAAAAAGTAACAATAACATAAAAATACAGTCATAAAAGTCCAAGATTCATCAGCATCTTTATCCTTTAACGAGGAAAAGAGAATGGAGCTGTTTCGTTAACTGGATTAAAATACCCATCATCACGATGTGCTTTGGGTTTCACGGCAAAACTTGCAAAATAAATCTATTTACCGTCACAGCTCCTTTAAACTGTATTTATTTGGTTTGAGGGTGTCAAACGTAAGTACCATGACAACGTATCTCTACATGACAGTTACGTTTGACACAACTTTACACCCGCTGTGTAAAACGGGCCCCAGGCCAAAACAACCGACATCTGCCAAGTACTCGAGACATAACTGCCGCTGGAAACGAAACGGTGAACCTTTTCCGCTTAGTCATTCCGGTCCAAGCTGTGTAGTCATTCCTACCTTTGCGATGATTTGTTCGTAAACTGGAAACGTAGTGCCGATTTATTACGATAAAACAATGATCAAACCGATTTAATTGGACCATAGTTGCCTTTGTACGGAATAAGCACAAACTAAGTGAAGTTCGTGTCGCATAGGTGCAACATTAAGCAGAGGAAATAGAGAGTTCAACAACTTAGTCGTCAAAACTGTACCTCGTTAAGTCTGGCACGAATGTCTAGGTTGGGAAAAGGAAGAAGAAAATTAGAGAGCACGCTCAGCTGGATTGGTCATGATAACAAAAGGATTTTGATAGCACAAAATGGACACGCCGCATGAACGACTCGAAAATACCAATAAAAATACATGATGTTATTACGCTGAACAACGAGTTAACTATTCCGCACATACAATTAACAAAATGTAGTCTAGCACATTTATGATGAAGGTCATCACATCTCGGGATGCATGAAAAAACAACTTGTTCAGGGTGGCATAAAAATTAGATCTACCGCCATAAACCTGAACAAGAAAATTCCAATTATAATATACAAAGTCTGACCTTACTCCAAATATAAAATTTGTTTGACTGAATGATCGCCTGCCCGAAAAGTGTATCCCTAAAGCAAGAAATATTTAGTCAAATTTTCACAAATCTGTGCGACTTCACGCTTGCCTGGCATCATGAGAGTTCATCCACGTGACAATCAAATGGAATCCTTTCATGAGACACCTTAATGCGATATAAAATCTAAAGTCCGCTAGCTTAAGGCTGCATCAGTCACTGTCGTCCTCCACAAGGGACGCTTTCTTTCGTTTCTTGGACTTAGGACGAATGTCTTCTTCTTCGCTGCTGACTTCGGTGCTCTCGCCACTGTCTTCCACCGGTTTCTTCGGTTTGCTGCTGTGTTTCGGGCTGGAGTTGATCGAGGCTTTACGACCTCGGAGAACCCGCGTTGTCCTAATATCGTCTAGATCCTCTGCCAGTGCCAGAAGGTCACTGAACTTGGTCTTCTGTGAGTCGCTGGCCGAGCCCTGCACCTGTTGCAGGGCGTGTTGGATTTGTTCGTTGTTCAGGAAGGAAGCATTCTTGCACACTTGTCGCATGTGGTCGAGATGGGACAGAATCTGATCGACAGAGGGGTTGTCCTTGTCCTTGTCCTTCTTGGCGGAATGACTCACGCGCTGGCGCTTCTTGGGAGTCGTGCTGACCTTAGTCAGTTGGTTATGAATGATCTCTGCCAGCCTATCCTCGTACTCCTGGGCCCAGTACTTCAACACCGACACCGCGAACAGGTCCTGCTTCTTGCAGTCGCGACTGAGAACAGATTTCAGCAGCTCCGTACTAGGGCACTCTTGTTTCAACAACACCATCAAGCTCGTCAGGGCTTCCGCGTGAGAGACGAAATCAAGCTTTGGCAATATCGGCATGATGTGCTCCACAGGAATATTGTGCGCGGAGATGAGCTGCCATAGGAAATACTGCTCCAACGTTTCCCACTCCAAACTTGCATTGAGCACGGAGAGGAATGAATCCTTGCGGAACAGGATGAGGTGTCCCTGAAGAATGTGACAGATGAGGTCTTGTAGTTGAGTACCGTCGATGCTGGAGACGATCATGTACAACAAACTGGAATTCCCAACGGCACTGGTGGGGAACTGGGTATAGATGTCTGGTAAGAGGAAAGTAAACAACCTCACATCGTCTTCCTGGCACAGCTTCAGGTCTTGCATCAGGCAAGACTCCGCATCCTTGTCCAGACTTTGACAGAAGTCTTTATACGTGGACATTTTATCATCATTGCCTTTGCAGACTTTCAGAAAATACAACAAATGGTAACCTATTTTCGGCTGCTTAGTGTACATGTCGCCTAAAAGTTGAAGCAATGGCTGTCTACTGGGGTCCTCTGTTGCCATGGCCGCTAGGTTCCTGAACATCACGAAAAGTGGCGTCCCGATGGAGTCCTCAATACTATCATCGTTGATGTCCTTGGGAAGGACGTTATTGTTGAACTGCCCGATGAGGAGCTGGCACAAGCAATGAGCAAGACACGTGGAGGTTTCTTGATCAAACTCGTCGTCTTGGATGACAGCCTGTACCAGTCTGTCCATGATTTCACACTGGTTAGCCTGGTCTGATTCGTCTTGAAGCTGTAGTGTTAAGTCTTTAATGTCTCCCTCCAGCTGCTGAAGGAATTCCGTGATATCCACTTTCTCTAGCTGGTTCGGCGATTGAATTGGTTTGAATCGTTCCCCTAAATCCTGCTTCAGCTTGTCCAGTGGTATGTCGTCTTCGTCGTCACTGAACACACCTTCTGGTGGCGTTAGGTTGTTGCTATCATTGACATGGTTTGGCGTGGAGTTATCAATGAGCTCACTGACCTCCTTCGCCACTGGAGACACTATGGTAGGATTCACCTCTGGAATTGGCTCCTTGATGTCCGCTGAGCAAAATTTGCTGAAGTTCTCTTTGATCAGACTCCTTAACTCTCTGTCAAGTTTGGGGTTGTCAAACAGAGGCGACAGAGATTGTAAGACCCTTTTCTCAAGGATCGAGGCCAGAGAAGTAAAGATGCCTTGTTTCACCAAGTCCGACAGAGCTGGATAGAAGTTGGCCATAATGCGACATAAAAAATCCAAGAGCGTAGCTGTGATGGCTGGATGAGGTCTCATAGAGTGATACATAACCAAAATGGCCGGCTCTATGTTCATAATGCTGTCCTTCTCTGGATCAAAGAGAAGCCAGTCGTAGAACAATGCCAGTTTGGCGCTGGAGGCGGCCACGTTTGACGTACAGGTTGTCAACAGCCACCCGATCACAGCCCAACGCGGAATGATGTCAGAACAGAGGAGTTCATTTGGAGGATGGAACACAGCACAGATATACCTGATGAGATCACAGCGCAGAGACTGACTCTCTGGCGTAGACAGATACTGTCTCTGGAACCAGTCCTGATACCGTTTCTGCTGTCCAAAGCGAACTTTTGTGATCAAAAACAAGAGCTTGTTTTCCATCTCAGGAGTGAGGCGTGAGACAAGGAACTTTCGAGATGTCCGCATTCGCAAAAGTTGCTCGACGCCAGTGAATTGTGGATTGATGGAGGTGGGGTTTAACATAATGTCGCGCCACAAGCTGTCAAACTCCTGTATCCTGGCAACACTTTGTAGAAGCCTCACCAAGTCTCTACCAATGACAATGCAATCTGTCCATTTTTCTCTAAGAAGACTCACACAGAATTCACTCTCTCGTTGGCGAAGAATACTCAGTGCTGGGTTCCCATGATCTGTGATAACTCTCAAAAATGTGAACACCACAGTAGGGATGAGTCCAGGATTTTTGTCCAACCAGGCTCTATTTTCTACGAATAAATCCAACATGGCTTCTGCCAGCCAAACATTCTTCTGTGTGATGTCGCCACCTGCAACTTGCCTCAACAAGGAATGGCAAACACTCTCGGCATTGGCAACTGCATTTTTTACCAGCTCTTTGCAAAACCAAACAATCTGGTGCCGCGTTGAATCCAAAAGCTTTTGCCATTTTTCGAAGATAAGCTGATTGCTTCTGAGAAGCACAAGGCCGAGCATATCTCTGGTGACAAGAGTGAGATCTCTGTAACTTCTTGGAGCTGCCTTAGGATCCGATAAAATTGAATACAGCAGTCCAAGCGTTATTTCTTCGTGTTGCTGAGATCCTTTGGCCACGAACGCATTTAGCGTGTCATTCACTTCACGCTCAGAGAGTCCCGTGATCAGGTTGGACACGATATTGTAGTGACGCTCGAGCCTCTCATCTAACTCGTCTTTGATGTCCAGAATAGTCATGTGCATCAGCTTGGAAGATGGCGACTTGCTCTGTTCCATTTTGGCTGCAAGTGCTGTCAAACGTTCATTCCCGATTTAACCCTAGAGCCACATTGTTGATTGATGATGACCAATTATCCGCTGACTGAATCCTCAGCCCTGGACACCATATTTCTGAAATTGGAAATAAGTTATATTACCAACATGACATCTTACATATCTAAGAGAAACTTTTTCATGAACATTTCATGAGTAACTTTCAAATCTATACTTGTAACAAGCATGTAAAGTGATACTGTTAACTGACAACAATCAAAATGGAAAACACAAGCCCAACTGGTTCTTTACCAACATGAACACTCTTTTTGACTCAAGCATTTTAAAAGCCACTTTGGCTCAGCTCATGCAAGGACAAAATGCTATGATTGTAGTTACACCTTTGGAAATGTTCACACCTCATTAATTAGTGTTTTCATGGCAGAGGTTTATGATGGCAGGATGTGTTTATCATCACCACTGATATACTCTGGTAACTTTCAGTACACTTTTGCAGTTTATATACATTTATTTATTTATTTAGTTGTTTGTTTATTTATTCATATATTGGGAAAAACATTTCACTGGCTTATACAACTCTGGCTGGCATTATGGTAGTAAATTAAATTAAATTAGAACTATATATATGAAAAACAATTGGAGATGTATCCCAAAAGTCTATACATGCAAAGGCCATATGCATTCATATTGTTTATAGCACAACAACTGTGAAAGCTGAGTCAGAACACATTGTCACCTGTCCAATATGTATCCACCAAAAATGAAAAATGCACATGGGAAAAACTGGTGTTGCAGCCCAAACAAAAATACATCACACCCATCTCTAAGGGAGATATCTTCTACCTGATAATTTGCCACGGCAATGTGTTCACCGTGGCAGTCTTAAAAGTGCAAATGAACTGATGGATAACATTGCCGTACCATAATATGCTTTGCGTAACAGCTGGGCGAGTATAAAAATGTAAATGAAACTATTTCCCTGAACTGTGTATTCATTGCTCTTTCATCTGACCTACCTACATGTGCTTCATATATATAGTGTTTTCTTTCTACTTGAAGACATGGTTGAACAATAAGTAAAGGTTATTCATCTCTCAAGCCAGAGAGGATACTCAGTTTAACCTTTTTTATAATTACCACCTACCTAGGCCACTGATCATATTGTTCCTTTGTCATTACCCTGTTATAGATATCACACATGCTAAGCATGATAAGCATTTATTTATTTCATTTGGTGTTCTAGGCTGTATTCAAAATATTTCTCTTATATGACGACCAGCATTGTATGCATGGTGGGAAGAAATCGGACAGAGCCTGTGGGAAACCCACAAATTTCTCACATAAAGCCAGAGAGAAGCCAGCATGAGCCGGGCTTGAACTCACTGTGACCACATTGGTGAATAACCCCCTTGGCCACTGAGGATAACTATTCATTAATGAATTATTTATTTACAAAATATATGTGCATTTGAAAACAAACGTATTTTCATGATTAATTATTTTCCCTCACAATTTACAGGTAAGAAGATCATGAGAAACCAAAAATTAATTTACAGGTGCCTTAACAACATTTTCAGGAAAAGAACAGCTAGCAGAGAAGTATCACAAACTTTCTGCCCTGCAGGATGGGTCAATTCTGTGAGAACAGGAGACCTGATTGCTCAAGGGCTTGTATCATTAATAGAAACCTTAAATATAAACATGATCTCGACCAGCCATGGGCCTTGACTTTTAATAAACCACAGACATAAAAGTTTTGGTATCAGAATGTTCCAAATTAGTTTGTACAAACCTTGTCACCTTGTTCAGCCTGCTGTAGCCAGTTATCAGTCTAAAATTAATGTCAAGTAGCCCCTTTACAAACATCGGGACCTGCAAATTTAAAAAAAAAGAACAGATTATTTATCAATACTTCAGACTTTCCATCTGAAATCATTCTGCATCTCATATAAAGATTTGTCACCAGCATGGGTAGAATGCTTGAAATTTGCTGAATTGTGTATGGATGCCAAGAGTTACAATGCTTTAACATAGCTAAATGGATACGTTTGTCACATAGAGAAGAAATCTCGGTCAAGTGCTCTTGAAACAGCTATCTAGCTTGTACACCTGTCAATGAGCAAGTGTTGGTCAACCTGGCCTCAGAAAAGAGACTTAAATGCAAATCTTAAAACAGTTTTACAAAGTTTCTTGGTTGGTAGTAAAAAAGGAAACAACAAAAGAAGGACTCTGTGAAAAACAGAGGCCCTAAGATGATAAAGATATACTGAGAAAATGATCAAGGTCAATAATCTAGATTATCGAACACTGAGCCCCTTCTTAAGGGGAGCTAACTCAGATGACAACCAAAAAAGATTGGAATCAAATTATCTGAAATATTCACATATAAAACTGTCAGACAGATCTATGATATATCTGGTGTCGTGAGGTGTGGATCTTCACATCAATCACCAATTAGGCCACAGAGATCATTCATATCACGGATCACATTCAAGCCCAGCGCAACTTTCCAAATGGCGGATAACCGACTCATCTGAAAGATAGCTGCATTACTGTATAACCTGCCTCGTACATAGTTTCTGTAGCTTTATGTAAGTAAAGTGAAAGACTACGCATGTTCTAAGCTAAGTTTGCAAAAAAAGAATGGACGATATTATGTTTGTTTCGGTCAACTACTTTTTTCTAACAGCCACAACGGCAGTGGAAATTGACTTTGGACAGTGCTCTGTCGGTTAGCATGAAACGCAACCATTCTGTGTGGGCTGTGACATAATTGTTCCAAGTGCGGAGCATGTCCTGTCAATTGAGACTGTAGTTTGCTCTTAGGGTTGTCGTTGAAACTTAAGTACACATGTAAATTTATAACATGAAATGATAAAGAAACTTACTCCTGCCATCACACAATGGTCTGGATATATTTTGCAGTGTTCTCCACACATGTACTTATCATAATTAAAACATAAAACATTAAAACACTAAAACAGTGTCCTGTCCTGTTATTACATGTTACATTGACCGTCAACTCCAATTGTTATTTACGTCAGCTGATGTCTCCTAGCTCTCTGATTGATGACCCTCTCATAAGCTTAAAAGCATGGGTGCCTTAAGATCCCCAGTCGGCAGCAAGATACTCCACACTTCAAATGAAGATAATTCAGCAACGAATTCATATAAATTCAAACAGACTTTTGCATTCAAGAGAGAATTTTGTAATCTTTTTAATGAACAGTACCTCAGTCATGAGCTTTCCTTTACATTAAATATTATGATATCAGTATTCATTTTAGTTCTAGTATATTGTGTAAATGTTTGTATTAAATGTGTGTTTGTTGGGTTGTTATCTTACCCTCAGAAAATAAAGACATTATTATTATTATTATAAATTTATCACAGCCCATTCTGTACTCAGAAGATCATTAACAGTAAATGACAAAAAGTTTGTCTCATTTGTTGGATTTATCTACAAAAACAAAAGTAAATCTGAGACTCCATCTAGCAATGTTATTTTAAATTTAAGAACTGTGTTTAAAAAACTGCGATATTTCTAGAGACATTACTTCTGATCGAACTTGCATTCAAGGGCAGATAACTCATGTCTAATTTGATAAATTTGAGATAAATTCCGCTCCCACGACGGAATTTAGGGGTTGGCCATATCGAACAGGCTCCAGTAGAGATGTCACAGATTCTTTTGTGATGTAGCTGTTACATTTCCACACCAAACACAGGTGCAGGTGTCATGCTACATGAACATTCATATGTAATGTAGACATAGACTAATCAGAGGTAGGAACCCGTATGATATACGGTTTGCGAATATAATGAAATTGCGCCCAATAAACAGAGTCAGTAGAGTCTGTGATAAATATCTAGTATCTCTTCAAGAAGAATATCATTTCATCTTCATGGTAGGCCATTTGAAAATATGCACCTTCTGCCCTGTCACTGTCCCATGCATTTGTGCAAGAAAATGGTGGCACTTGGTGGCTACTTGGACTAACCAGAGATGGCCACACTATGTACTCACATAATAAATGGAAATGTGTAGAAAGGAATTTCCTCTGTCGAGAAAGTGCTGTTGTTGTTGATCAGGATAACAAAAATGGCAACTGTTCATGTGGTTACAGGCACTGAAATCTCTCAATCAATTCTAATAAAGAGAAGATGTTGGATGTACACGGTGAAGTGAGTTGTGTAAACCAAACGGTACGGATACTCAGATCCAGGTAGCAGGTATTTTATTCAATGCACATTTACCTGCGCAAAGACTTCAGGCAAGCGTACCTGTCAGAGGATTAGATGATGCATACCAGGACTTCATTTAATGGTGAACTATTCTTTTAATTACATACCTTGTTCCCTAGCTTCCTCTTCACCTTTCTTTTTGCTACATCAAAAAGCATTTAACTGAGAGACAGAACACAAAAACTGATAGCAAAAACAAGTGAATGACGAAAGTTGCTGTCTTTGCTGAGATGGATATAGAAATTCAAGACGTCACACTGTTCAGTCACAACATGCTTGCACTCGAAGTGTTGAGTAGCCAGCCACCCTCTTTAGATCTAGACTATCTTCTATTATTTTCTTTCCAAATTAATCGAACGCATGAGATCGGAAGACACTGATTATGGGGGACACATAAAGCTCTTCCGAAAATAGATCGGTAAGCAAACGCAGCAACTTGGTGACATAAGGTGCTGGTCTATTTGGAGTGGTAACAGCGGGTCAACCGCTTTTTGTGTTGTTGTTGTTGTAAGGGAAAGGTACTAGCGATCGTGGTGGATATTGTCTGACTTCTGATGAGGCATTTTATGGAAACCGCCGACAGGGAGAATTCTTATGATGAATGGAAGCTACTCACCTGATACTCATCATTAAAATGCGTTTTGTTTTTATTTTGTCTGCAGAATTCTGTTCCCGCTTGGTTAAGAAGAGCTCTAGATTTTCTGACCTACACATTGGCTGTTGTTTCGTATTTTGAATATCCTTTATAATTCTTCTTTTTTACACAGCCTGTGGTAAAATAAAATTCACTCCAGATTGCAATAAAATTTGTGATTGCACTTATTGCTTGAAATTGATTAACTTTTCGTACAGTTTCATGCGAAGCTGTTACCAGGAATACGTAAGTAGCTTTGTAGCTAGCCTAGATCGTAGGGCCTACTGAAAAGATGATGAGGTCTGGTCGCCTGTCGTCCATGAAGCGGATATAGAATTTAATCAAACCCTATAAATTCTATATCCGCTTCATGGACGACACACTTGTGCTTTGTAGACCGGAGGAGAGCAGCATCATTCTCAACAGACTCAACTCTTTTGATCCTAATTTAAAATTCACAATGGAAGATTTTCCGCTTTACACTGATGTGCACTTTCTGGACATTAAAATCGGTGCTGAAATGACAACCACCGTATACAGGAAATCAGCTTCAACTGGACAGTACATCAATTTTGACAGCTTTGAACCTTGGAGAACCAAAACAGCCTGGACAAGAGCTCTTGTTTCCAGAGCTTACAAACTGTGTAGTAATCCCAGCCTATTCAAGAGAGAACTCCATTCGATCCAAACATTTCTTTCTTGGAACGGATACCCAAAATCGGTAGCTAGGGGTTTTATCGACAAATTTAGCAAAATTGCAGTTCGACCAGCCAAAGAAAAGCCTAAAGACGACAGACCTAGGATATGGCTTAGCCTGCCCTACGTCGGACAGTACGGCGAACGTGTAGTCAGCCAGTACCTTCGAAAAATCAGACGGAACCTTCCTAAGCCAGTGTGTAAAACTGTCCGATGGAAAACAACAAAAACACAGCAAATTGTTAACAACAAAGGTCGCACTCCCCGCAATCTGAGAAGTAACATTGTTTACAAATTCTGTTGTCCCGGGTGTAATGCCGCTTATATAGGCAAAACAGAACGCTGCTTGGCAATCCGCATTGATGAACATGCAACTGGAAACAGTGAGATATACTCGCACACCCAGTCCTGTAAACAATTCCATGATTACATGAACTTAATTGATTTGCCTAACAGATTACTTAATTTGCCCAACATATCACTTACCTCTGCTATTCTTCTTAACACTGAAGTAATTGATACAGCTGATAACTGGAATGTTCTTTTGTTTAAGGAAGCACTCGCCATTCGTAGAAACCACTCGGTGCTTAACAATGGTATAAAAGCCTCAAAGAGCTTCATTTGTTTCGCTAATTAGTCCCATTCTACCCTGTTTTCCTATGTTGTGTGTACATTTTTTTTTCTCTCGGTTAGTAACAGTATTATCAATAAGCTTCTGTGTTGACACTTGTAAATTATCCTCTTTCACTTCCAGTGCTGTCTCTGATCACTCTGATCCTTATTTCACACCTATCATAAATCCAACAACAGTTTGTTCGAACTAGTGTCAAACGCCTGGCGTTGTAAATAACTATGTGTGTATATTTCTGTTTTCTCTGTGTAACTGTTAGATATCGCTCTAATCCATATCTCACACCAATCACTAAAACAACAACATTTTGTTTTGGTAGGGTCAAATGTCTGATGCTGTCATCACTATGTGTGTATTCTGAGTGACCGCTACATATCGTCCTAATAACTATTTCACACCTATCACTTAAACAATAGCAGTTTCTTTGTATTAGGATCAAAGGCCTGGTGCTGTCATAACTACATCTATTTATTGCTGTTTGCCTGAATGACCGTAAGTGATCAATGTTTAATTTCCATTGGTTGAATCATTTGATCAATCATAGCAGTGTATTTTATTCAGCCTTCTAATGTCTGCATCTCTGTAAATGTATATATATGTGTGTTTGTTGATTGTACAAATTTCTTCTCCTGCAGATGACAAGTAAAACTTAGTCGAAATATTGCGAACGTCAACCATGCGTTGCATTTCTTTTTTCGGAGTTTCTATGCTTTTGTGCTTTACTAAGCTAGTTGGTGGATCAACAAGATTTTGGTCAACACATGAGCTAATCATTTGAATTCCCACATGAAGTGGTTTTTGCATAGAAGGAAGTGTTTGATATTTGAAGTATGATCTTGACACGCCCATAAGAAAAAAAAAAGATGTCAGACTGCAGGTTTTAGCACGCAGCGGCCTCTCAAGACCACAGGTGGCAGAATCGGCCGAATACCATAAGCGGTTCCTTGGGCATAAACTAACAGTCAACTCTACAGTCCCAGGCGGCGTTAGGTCGAAGGCTGACAAGAAATCCGCCGTTAGCCACCATATTTCTACTGTCGACCAAGTAAATTGTTCTTTCAATAAAACTTTTATAAATACCTTAATTGATAAGGACACTATACACGGAAGTTACACGGCTTCCTGTGTATGCCGTGTGCTCCATAAATGTACAGCTGTCCGCCCGTCATGCCGCCATGATTCTGAAGTGTTCTGTTAAAACAACAATTAATTAACCTGGTCGCTAGTCGAGATATGGAGGCTTCAGCGGTTTCATCGCTGAGAAATCAAGCCAGAACTGTCGCATGACGCTCTTTTTTTTACTGTTACAGGACTTGTTCGACTAAACAAAAAACGTATACCAACTGACAGCCTATGATTTTTAGCTGCTAAATATTTATTTATTCATTTATTTATTTATTTTGTTTATATATTTCATTGTCATACCTCATGAAACCAATTCATGTGTGACGTGCTACATTACAAGCTTTATTTTGTTTTCGTTCAGAAACACCGCAGGGTATTTAATGTTGGAATGGCACCTTTATGTGCTTGAATAATTAAACGTTATACACCAGTAAATCGCTCAAGAATTTGTTGTTATAAGAAAATAAAAATTTTATGCAAAAACGCCTTTTCACACCACTGGCATCCAATAATATACTCTCCAAAACTACTGTGCACATCCACCTACTTTTTGTGTACCAGCAGTATACCCAATTTGTGTAATTTGTGTAGTACATCCACAGTGACGTGTGTATCAGTGATACAATTTGTGTACCAATGATAAACAGACATTATGGATGTGCAGATTTGTAAACAGTTGTTTTACAGAGTATAGTCCGCAAAGTCCTCCAAAGACGCCTAGCAATTTGACTGGGTTTGAATCTGTTTGCTGATGGTTTATACAAGGAAGCGAAAGTCTTTCTGTTGGCGGTCACTTACGTGTTTAGCGGGACAGGAAACATCTCAGGGAGCTTTTGCTTCAGTCTTCCCTCTGAGGTCCAATATTCTTTCTTTATCTAAGCATGCCGCGTTTGGAATTACCGTTTTTAAATATAGGCTAGTCAAATTATTAAATGTGTTAATCTGCTATTATTTATATATATATATATATATATAAAAAAAAAAAATAAATAAAAAAAAAATAAAAAAAAAAAAAATAAGGAAAAAAAATGTACTGGCCTAAATATCATTTTCTCCAGCCAAGTGATATCGACCCAATGTTATACTCAGTCCACTTAGATATCATGTCTTGGCTCGAGAAGATGTCTACATGTATGATATACATTTTGTCGCCTGCTCATGGCATATAATTTTAGTCAACAGAAATCGGCTATCTAAAATATCAGGGTGTCCAGACTCTATATAGGCAGCAGTTGGACCTAGGCTGTGATAGGTAATTTCCTGGCTTCACCACACCGGACTTGTATGGCCTTCCCTTGAAAAGGTCAAAGCAGTTCACCACACCGGACATATGGCCTTCCCTTGAAAAGGTCAAAGCAGTTCACCACACCGGACTTATATGGCCTTCCCTTGAAAAGGTCAAAGCAGTTCACCACACCGGACTTATATGGCCTTCCCTTGAAAAGGTCAAAGCAGTTCACCACACCGGACTTATATGACCTTCCCTTGAAAAGGTCAAAGCAGTTTTCTGACTTCTTCCATTATAATTTTAGCATATATATTAATATTAAAACATCTCCCCGGCTATCTGAGTGGCCAGGACTATTGGGTTCAGATGCAGAAATTCCACTGTGTCAGTATAACACCAAATTATGTGACGTCCTGGAAAGGGACAAGCATTCAGGCTTTTTATATATATCGACTGGTTGGGATGGGGTTGTGGATTTTTTTTATTAGCAACTTGGATCCAGATACGTACTTGGACTTGGCTAACTCGTATTTTTGTGTGAAAGCCAAAGTAGTGAAAGGTGACGGGGGAAATTTGCTGGGCGGGACCAACGTGGCAAACGTTGATCTATGGCTACATTCTCTGTGGTGGCAAGTATACCTCTCCATCAACGATAGACTCATTAGTGCCTCTATTGACATGTATCCTTACCGGGCGTAAATAGAAACTTTACTTGGCTACCGAAGGGATGGTAAAGAAACACACTTAACGGGGAGTCTGTGGTTTAAGCATACCGCTGGACAGATGAAAACCAAAGGAAATCAAAGCAGCGGATTTCAGAAACGGAAGACCTTGGCCGCTAGGAGCCGATCAATAGACATGCTGGGACGAACACACTCCGATTTGTTTCTACAAGAGCGCTATTTATTAAACAACGTCATAAGTCGATTGCGTCTGACACCGGCCAGAGACACCTTCGCATTGATATCAAGCGCACAAATAGGGCAGGGAGCAGAGGCACGGCCGCCTGATTTCAAGACAGTCCTTGAGGAAGTGACAATATTTATACGGAAAGTCAAAGTCAGTCCTGTTATTCTTCTAGGGCATATGACAAGGCCCCGGCGAAGTACCCGGTTCGGCGTGTTCTGACCAAGTATGTCACTGTGCCACTGGGACATACTACAGTAAAAGAGCAAAACCTGTTTTTAGGCAGCCTTCCCCAACGCCTCGTTATAGGTTGTGTACAGAACCAGGTCTTTGACGGAAACTACACGCTTAACCCCTTCAACTTCAACGACAATAACATAAATTTCTTGGCCTTACACGTGAACGGACGTCAGGTACCAGCTAAACCACTCACCCCAAATTTTGGGACAGAAAATTACATTAGCCCTTATATGAACCTGTTCACCGCCACTGGCAAAGCTGGGTTGAACGTAGGTAACCACATCAAATATAATGAATTCCAGAACCTTTTCTGCCTGTTTGCATTCGATTTGACGGCGGACCAGCACAAGGATCATCAGCACTCCGATTGGAAATACGATTTTCTCAACCGGTAACCTCGATCTTAGCGTCATTTGCTACGCCGAGTTTGATAACATCATCGAGGTTGACAAGATCAGCACTGTGTTGTGTGATTTCGCAAATTAAAATGGAAAAAAATTGACGTTGACCACACTGGGATTTGAACTCACGACCTTCACAGTCATCTCATATTCCTAACGGTTGACGTCATGAACAGCCGACAACTATTACAATGTCTTCAAACCAACCCTTATACATGGGGCTTGGTCCAAGGTGTGCTCCCTTGGAATGATTTAAATGCACGGATGCCACCACAATCCGCTATATATATTTTAAACACGGGACATATACTAAACCTGGCAAACATTGGATTGCACTGTACATAGATTACGAGGAAACCACACATCACCTGTCTGGGGATAATTCCTATACCCTTCCACCCTGGCGTAAGGAGGTAGAGACGTGGCTGAACCTTGGTACAGACCATTGGGAATGGGATCACTGCCCTGTACAATGCTTAGATACCGTCGTATGCGTTCAATATTGTTTATATTTCGCACTTCACGGAGCTGGAGGACGATGAATGAACTTTATTATGCAAAAATTTACTTCTCCACCTGCTAACTATGAAAATGATCCTTTAGTATTCGAATGAATAGGCCGGACGTTTGGTATTCACCCCCTTTTCTTTGCTGATTAAAATATGTATTTATGAGGATTGTAAAAAAATTCATAATTCAATGAAATTACATGATATTCAAACTTGTTTGTATGGAAATTACATATCAATCAAACACAATGAAATTAAATATTATTCAGACTTGTTTGTTCTTTCATGTTTTATTGTTGGAAAATATAAAAAAAAATGAGATCTCACCATAAAAAAAGACTTTCTTTTCATTCTTTGTTATTTTTGCACTTTATTTGCAAAATACTCGGAATATGAATATATTTAGAATTGACTCTAAATATCGAGGTGTGTCGTGCTTACACCATCTGGAAAAATTTTGTCTTTACCATAAAAATACGTAAAAGCGTTCTTATGCTGGGTATAGGACTACAGTTGATGCTCTCGTACACTCCAGATGCACCTTGTCACAGAGAGAGAGCACAGAGAGATACAAGTTTTTTCCACACCTCGCCGACTCACTCCTTTGCAGTCAAACTTGTCCCCATCTCCGCTCTCCGTGGCATAACAGTGATACGTTTTCGAACATAAACCGATAATGGCATCTCCAGTCCATTCTACTTTAAAAACGCCCGGCGTACGTTTGCCGTGTTGATAATAATCACGTGGCGGTAACCAGCGGTCACGCTTGGCCTCCTAAACTTCTCGTAGCTCTGGTTTAACCACGGACTCCCAGTCGGGATCAGCGATGGAGGCAGAATCTGTATTCATCTCACAATATTGGAAGTCAGTTGGATCGAAATATTTAGCGATAAAAACATAACAGAATTCCAGCATGCGGAGTTTGGCATACTGGTAAACCATACACCCGATCTGCAAGGGTAAATAATACCGGATTTGTTTCTTGGTGCATGTCACATCATAGGTATCTTCAACAATCTCTTCGGTGTTAATACACGAGTCCGAATTGAGCAATTTGCGAGCCTTCTGTGGCATGCACACTTTCACATTCACATGGCGACCTTGGCTGGTAATCGTCTTACCGTACCCAGAATTCCCCAACAGCTTCATAGTCTCACCTTTTAACGTCTTGCTAGAATCTACATCACCTTGAAGCCGCGTCTGACTCACACGATCGGCAAAGGTACGAAAGCGGGCTTGAGGTGTGTATTGAACGCCCTGATACACTCGAGTCACAACAAGTCTGTGAAGCAAACAGCAACTCAGAAGAGAATTTTCGATCCAAACATATTCTCAATTATTGTCCGACGGGGCTGGGTCATCATATGATTGGCCCTGGCAAATTCCCCCACAGTGGGCCTAATATCGTCTAGGATGACATCTGCGTTTTTAAATATGGTTGGACATTCTGCAAAAGTTGATAATAATCCTTGGGGAGCATGAATATCACATTCCACAAAGCCATACAATCGCTGCTCAATAAGTGATTTTAATAACTGATCTTGAGTGAGGTGGGGCAGAGGACCGGTGTAGTAATGTCGCAGAAATGCCTGAAGAGAGGGGTCAGTTCGCTTGAGACGAATGAATTCACATTCACATTCCCACATCTACGCTTCAAAATCAAAGGAGGCAATACCGGAAAATACCTGTTCTCTTCTGACACGTCAGTAATGCCCTCGTCAGCTAACTCCTCGAAAACAGCGGGTTTGTTTTTAAAGAAACCCCACGGGTACACCCGTTTGATGTCTCACTCACAGGTCCGCGCATAGCGTTTTAACTGCCATTTGCGGGCAAACACTTTCACCACGCTAAAGCGCTTCTTGTATAGATTTAGTGTGAAAGTAGTAGAGTATCGCATGGTGGAACGATAAAGAATCTCACCGCACACAGCTTTATCAACCGGTATCAGTTCTTACACAAAAATATTTACGTCAAATAGTTTCTCGATAAAAGCCAGTTCACTGAGAGAAACACCTCGGAAATATCAATCTCCCATACCTTTAGCTTCCAAGTAAATTCGTAAATAACCCCTGACTTTAACATCACAGTACTTTGAGTTATCGTTTATGTGATCGGTACGCGGTTTATGAACAAAAAACGTAACGTAAGTGTCTACCAGCCATTACCTATTTGGGCGTTGTTGACGCGCCAAATCGACTTGTCCATAGCTAACAAATGACCAGTAAGTGTTTGTATATCCTCGTAGGTCTGAAAATATCGACATTGGGGAAGCATTCGAGTGTTGGTATTGGGGCAGAAATACCGCAGTGGGTCCGTATCCTGGTGACGCAAAAAATGCGTAAGTTGGTTGACACGAAACGCTGAAGGCTGATCAAGAAACACCTGTATTAGGTACGTGGCCAAAGGATAGAGTGCCATGTTTCGGAAGTTATACATATTTTGCAAGGATCGACGGCTTTGAAATTGTTGCCGGAGCCCCCCCCCCCCCGTGATGGTGTTCCGCAATGCTGGGTCCGTGGGTTACTCCCCATATGGCGGTTTGAAGGGTCCGATTGAAACGGGTCAGTGTTTTTATTTAAGCCAATCTCCTTTCGATTACTGACGGAGGTCTTCTCAAGCTCACCCCCGATCAGCCGCTCTGCTGTCCGATCCCAGCGGACTAAACACAACCTCAGGTGAAGAGGTTTGGGTAATCAGTTTAACCTAGTCATAAAAACGAGCGGTGCCTTCCGGTATATGCCGGTATATATATGGAGATGTGGAAAAGGCATTTCCAATGACAGGATTTGACTAAACGTTCAGAACAAAAGTGTGCTGACCAGGAAGTTACCCGACGCACAAAACCAGTTAAACGCCGTGACCGCCATATTAGGCCATAACCCAGCAAACATAAGACCATGCAATCAGTCAACCAAATAGTGTAATAGACCCATAGTTTGTACTGAGCGTACTCGTGTAACATGAAATCTATCAGGAATGGGAAGTAGAGAGTGGTTCATATGTGGAGTGGTGAATAGTGTGGTTTAGTTACACAGAGAAGCCCAACCTTGCGAAGGAACTGGGAACGTAAAAAAGAGATGGAGAGAGCTCTACAATTGGCCTGTGTACTATACAGTCAGTTCTGATGCCCAACTACTATAATCAATGCTATATACACCGGCACGAATTATCTGCAAGGTAAGGTATTTGCCATCTGCCACGAACACCAGAGTGGCGTACATGTCGCTATTATAAGTTACCCATTCCCAAAAGTTTGATACTGAATTTTATCCTGTTTCCTGGCGAAAATACTAGACGACAAGAATTTATTTCTACGATCAGCCTTAAAATTAAAGAAAGGCTTTATATCGACCAGAGACTCCGGAATGTGTAAAATGTGGGGCTTAAAAGTAAAGATCTCGATTAAGGAAAATAAAATGGTCGAAATGTTTTAAATTAGCCACAAGGTATGATCATATTTCACAAAAATGTGATATTAAAGGAAGAGGCAGCAAATTAAATATAAGCAGTATTAAAAGAAAGCCTAAGAATTTTGCCTATGAATGATATAACATTTAAATTTTTCTGTCATGCCTGTTGTTAGAAAAACATGCTTAAACTTATGCGTTATATAGAAAACACGCCTTCCATTTCGACGCATCCATTGTTTGAAGCCCTTCCACCATTAGCCAATCAAAACGCCTTTTACGTAGGACCCTTGAGTCGGTGGTGTATAGGGCGCATCATAACCTTATTTCTTTATGCGAACAAATGTTAATACCACAATGGATATTTATTGATTTCTAACTAATGACAGGCACACAAACTGATATCCAGGAGTAGACATTTAACATTAAACTCATTTCATTCGGCTAATAGTAAATTTGTAGGTTTTTCACTTTTGATTTGTTTTTAAAATAACATTCTATCGCATCAGTAAACTGTTTAACCCAGGAAGCATAGAGCAGCGTCAAGAATGAAACGTGCAAGTTTCTCTTGCAGCGCAATAGACAGCGCTCAATGTCACACTTAGACCGGTCCAAATAAAGGTTGGTCAGGTAGTTGTCAAACATATCCTATGTCCCTATCAAATTAAAAACACAGTATATCAAGTTTAACGCGGAAGTACACACACACACAAAAAAAAAACAATATTACGTGACGTCTGAGGACCTATCCAGCGTACGAGATTGAGAGAAAAAGGATAAAGTTTCACGCTTTCAGGTAGGACTTTGGAAAACCTGACCCTTTTTGTGATCACCTGTGGCCTCCGTTGTGCTTACAATGGTATGACGAATCAGGAAAGCGCTGGACGGGTACAACATAGCAAATTTGAGGGGGTTATTGCTCCATTATTTTATCTAAAAGAAACAGGTAAAAATATCTATATATTAACGTTTTCCTCTAACTTTCTGATGTGTTTGTAAGGAAAAATAAAAAAAAGTTTGATATTTTTGCGAAAATGCCATAGATATATGCAAGAAAAACGGCTGGGCCGACTGTATGAGAACTCGGCCTGTGACCTCGAAACAGTTTGTCCACCAGGATTTCTTAGCGCTGTGAAGAGTTTAAAGAGGGTTCTTTGGTTGGGTCATACTTATTGACCATAGCCCTGAATATGGCTGCTTTTGCAAAACCACCCAAACGCACAAATTATTTAATGTGTTTGCCACAAAACAGCAATGATGGGGAAGTTTTTCACTTGGAAAACTAATATAGGGCAGCTTTCACGACTTCTAACTGAAATGTTCATTATCTACTTACTCTTCCTTTAAGATACACAACTCAGTGATATTACAATCAAAGAAAACGATATTCGAGATATTTTAGAACGCTCATGTGTAAACTGCTTTAATTTCGAGGCAAAGCAGTAAAATAAAATTAGGCCTGTGTATTTTCTGCAATTTAAGCGATTAACCTTTACGTGTAACACAGTACTATACAGCCCAAATAATCCATCTACTTTGAGCAAATGTATATCCTGATGTGGTTATAGCATTAAGAAAACTAAAATTAAGCAAAGAAACAGTTAAATAAAATTAAATAGTGTGGAAAGTTATTGGTAAATATGGTTTCTTCCTTTACAGGTTCGTTAACGACCCGTCCGTTTAAAGGACTGTATTTGACTCATTCTCATAAGCAAGATCATGGTCTCATCCGCTTAACCACTTGCTAACGACCCACTCCTTTAGATGACTGTATTTGACTCATTCTCGTTAGCACGATCACGGTCTCATTCGCTTAACCAATTGCTAATGAGCCGTCCCTTTAGAGAATTGCATTTGACTCATTCTCATTAGCGAGATAAGAGTCTTATTCGCTTAACCAATTGCTATCGAACCGTTCCTTTAGGAGACTGTATGTGACCCATTCTCATTAGCACGCCCTGCTTAACCACATACTCACGACCCATCCATATAAAGGCCTGGATTTGACTCATTCTCTTTAGTACGATCAGTGTCCCATCCGCTTAACCACTTGCTAACGGTCAGTGCAAAGACGAGCCATGGCGGTTATTCTCATCGGATTCCTTACACAACAGCCGTATCAATAGCTGTCAACAGATGAGATGAAAGATAACATGAAAAGGTAGAGGGAAGTAGACAACAATGGAAAATAGGCCGAAAGAAGTGCCAGAGTACACCAGAGATGTACAGTAGCATATGGCAGGTCACAGCACGGTTTGGACAGGGTGTTTAAACTGTGCACGTCAACAAAGCAGAGATCTGGTTTTATGTGACATTGCCACTGGCATATTCCCACCCCCCAGCCAACATATATAACCTTGACCTATCAACAGTAATGTCAGTAATGGTGATTCAGTCACCTATCTGCCCTTCGCATTGCTGCCCTCCCTGCTTCTCTCCTGCCCTCCTTGCTACCCTCCCTACCCGCAACTTTCAAGGCAAGGTATAGCATGGTAATGGACACCTTTAAGATGTCAATGTTTGTTTTTCCCTGCGGACCATTCCTTGACGGTATTGAATGCTACAGCTAGTTCGATCCAGTTATAAATGTTGGTTTTAATTACGTCACCCAACGTTGTATCTCCGCACATATTTTCAGTCACCAGTTATATCTTATAATGGCTAATAAGGGCCACAGCATGCCTCCGGCCGTATCAAAGGCGATAGAGCGAAGAAACGAAGTTGCGATGCGAAGGAGCGAAGTGGCGAAGTGGTGCTGTAGCAATGCAACTTTGTTCCGCGTTGCAACGTTGTCCCTTTGCGTTTTTCCCCCATTGTTTGCCCCTTCTCATCGCAACTTCGAATTATCGCATCTTCGCTTCTTCGCTTCATTGCCCGTGGTATTATTGCAGGCATACTTTGGCCCTTATCAGTCACAAGTTATTTCTTATGATGGCTGACAGAGACCATTGTATTGGTGAAAGCAGTGCTTCCGCTGTGGTACTTCAATGGTCAAAACGTGGTACATGTATATGAATTTGACTGGAATAACCAACCAAAGGTCACAGAGTCAGCTCTGAATGGATGAGATGTGGTACAGCGACAACGGCCACAAGCAGACATACCCGAGTTGAGGCTGTCAACTGCGCGCATGAATTTTTATGTTAATGGCACTATTCAACAACAAACAGATCGCCTAGACAGTCTCCCAATGTTTTGTGTATGTCAGAATGAAGATAGACCCGTATCATAAAAATCTGAATGTTCTCAGTGTAATAAATATGTATTTTTACTGCGTTCATACCAAAATAAAGACTTTCCAAACTATATGCACAAAGTTAATCGGTTTACACTGGTGGGCAGATTTATGAGCCGAGGGAAACCGGAGAACTCTTCCACTTTTTCGTAGCATGCCTCGTAAATCGTTTAATTTGCAACCCAACCAACCTAGACTGATTTGATTCTGCTGAAGTACACTTTATTATGGAGAGTTATGTTAAAAGTAATGTATTAAAATATATGAATCTTCTTTTTACATTATTTCCAGCTAAAGTCGGAGACACTCCCAATAAATCGGAGCTCATACCCTGCTTAAATGAGATGAGAATGAAAGCAAAAACAGAGGTTTCACCGGCAGTTATCATTTATTCGTGGTGCTTCTTTTTTGTATGTGGCTCGACAGCGACAAAGACAGCGATAGCCCAAATTTCGGGCAATGTATGGAGTCAGAGAAAACCCACGGTATTCTACAATGACGCATCAAGTCAGACACAGCTGATCAAAAACGAAGTTGTCAAGAACGAATCGAGTATTAGAACTATTTCACGCTCCTGTAGTGTATCACTGGATGATAATGTCATGATGAACTGTTCGCACAGAAATCTGACAGCTGTGCCTGAAAACATCCCAGAAAACGTCAACGAGTTAATACTGAGCTACAATAGAATACAAACACTTCCAGCTGGTGTTTTTGTGAACTGTCATTCTCTGCAAGTGCTGGACCTGTCGTACAACAGTATATCCCATCTCGCCAGAGGCGCGTTTGACGGACTGCAGGAGCTCAGAACGTTGCGTGTGGACGGAAATCGGCTCAAACTGTCCAACAAGACGTTTGCTGATGACGTATTTGAGCCCCTTCACAATCTTGTTTCGTTGAACTTGAAGTCTAACTGGTCCGTTGGTGATCCGGAGAATCAATACCCAGATGCTGCTCTAGGTAAACTTTCCTCACTGGAGACGCTTCTGATCAGTGGATTGTCGAACAAAACATTTGGGGAAGGCGTTCGCAACATGACATCACTTCAGACGCTGGACCTTTCTTGGACACCCTCGTTTAAGTTCATATTCAAAGAAACATTTGCTAGCTTCCGAGGTGTTCAATTGAAAAACTTGTTTCTGAGCCACTGTGACCTGCGGTTTATCCACAAAGAGGCCTTCGTCCATTTGCCCAACATTGATACTATTGATTATAGCTACAACACTTACCTCGAGTTCAGAGGGGTGGGAATCAGTTTCTATGGCCTTCAGAATTCCGCTATTCGAAAAATCGTAATGCAGCGGGTCCATAGGAAGACATTTTTGACTGTTATTAGAAAGGAGGACATGCAGTATCTAAGCAACACTAATCTGGAGGAAATACACTTAGACAACAACACTCTTGGTCAAATGGAAGAAGGTGTCCTTCTGATGTTGCCGCCGTCAATCAAAGTGCTGCACGCATCATGGAATAATATCCAAACATACACCAGGCAGATACTGCGGCTTGGCCTCTTACAAAATGTCACAGAGATTGACGTCAGCTACCAGGAGGTATTTGCTAATGGAGAACGTTACATTAGTCATCCTGTACCGGGGAGCCATGAGAGCTTGAGTGAAACCTCAAAACAAGTACTAGGGAGTCCGGTAAAAGACAGCCATGCGGTAAAAAAACATATGGAAATTCCACTTCCTCCAAATTTATGGATGATCAACTGCAGTGATACTTACAAATTGCGATTTACTATTCCTTATCTCGAATTCACAAACTCAAGCCTCAGCCATATGTATTTTGCTCGTAACCTTTTGGACAAATGGATAGGTCCCGTAAAAGGTCTGGACAATCTTCGACATCTTGACCTGACTGGTAATAACTGCTACAAAGTTTCCGAGACTTTTTTTGCCTACGCAACAAACCTGGAAACGTTGCTCATTGGAGAAAATAGGATTGGAAAAGATTTCGGCGACAACACGTTTTATAACCTGACCAAGCTCAAGCGCCTGTACATGAACGACAATCAGCTTGAAACTGTTGGCCCCAACTTATTCTCCAGGCTAACGAGCCTCACTTATCTGAACTTGTCCAAAAATTACATCTCAGAATGGAGGGCTAACATTTCAGGTCTAGTGAAACTTGTGGATCTAGATTTGTCCTACAACAAACTAGGAGCACTTCCTCTGTCTTTATGTGGAGATCTTGACAATATCCAACAGTTATCCCCCCTTCAACTTGACATCCTGGGAAATCAACTCCAGTGCATTTGTGACACGGAGTATTTCATCGAATGGTTAACACAAACCAAAGTCCATATCCGGAATTTAAACTCCACTCTCTGTACCCTGGCAAATGGCACAGTGCTCTCTTTGAAAGGTGGCACATCCATTCTGGACCATCTTCAGCGGCACTGTCGATCTTACACAGTTCTGATTGGTGGATTATGCGCATGTCTAGTATTGTTCATAATTATCGTTCTGGTTGGGATTGTTCGTCGGCACCGCTGGAAACTCCGTTACCTGTTCTACATGGCGACCAACTGGAGAAAGAGAACCGGTTACCAGAGACTGGACACCGTCGAAGAGAATCCTTTCGGTTACGACGCTTTTGTGTCTTACGAAGACTCGGATCGAACCTTTATCCGTGAACAAGTTATTCCTCGTTTAGAAACGGAAGCTGGCTTAAAACTCTGTATAGACAAGAGAGATTTCATCCCTGGACTTTATGTTACTGATAACATTCTACACGCCATTCAGAACAGCAGGAAAACCTTGATCCTCTTGTCTCAAAAATTTCTGAAGAGTAAGTGGTGTGTGTACGAGCTGAACATGGCTCGGATGGAGGGGATTCATACCGGCAGAGACACACTGGTGATTGTTCAGATCGAGAAAATACTGACCAGTCAACTCTCCGCTGATATCGTAGACGTCATCCACAACCAGACGTACATGGAGATGACGAACATCAGGTATGGCGAGGCGATCTTCTGGGAGAGACTTGTTTCCGCCATTAAAACAGACTAGCCTCATCGCCGAGTTAGGATTTGTGATTTGAGTGAACGGTATGATGTTTGCAATCCTGAACAAACGTATCACTAGAGAGATAGAAACGATGAGATTCCAGTTAATTGCAAGAATGTTTTGAGACACACTGCTGGGTAATAGCCGTGGACTGGACCTTTCTAGACTACGCGCAGGTTTCGAGTCCCGTCGTTACGACAACACAGCGATGTCACTAAATGACTAAACTTACCTATTCTTTAACATGACAGCTTATGTGTTCAGAAGAATCTATAGTCAGAATTTCGTTTCTGTTCCCCAAAATCATATCCCGCATAACTGCAAGTTTTATTCCACCGTTTTTGATCAATTTTGTATACACCAACCCATGGTAACTTGTGCAAATTGACGTGTAAAGACTACTGAAGACGTTTGTTCTTCATTATTTGTACACTTATTGTCTTTTTACTCGGTGTCTGTTCTCTAGGCATAATTAGCTTTTGGTATAATTTGTTATAACACACTAACGTTAAATAAAGATTTTGAGATTTGAGATCATGTAAACAAAATGTTACGTAAAAACGTGCTGTATTTATACTTAGTGTGCGGGAGGACAACTCCTTTTTTCTGTAGGCTTGGAGTGTTAATGAGGTACTTTCAGCCCAAAGTTGTATTTCCACATAAATTCACCGAGACATCGAGATCTTAAGAATCAGATAACTTCTTTAACCTAGTAGCTCATCTCTGCACGGCACATAAGGCACTCATGGAATTTCCATAGAATTTCTGGGCCACAAGGGCTTGTCTCTATTCATTGATTTATTCATATGATTGTTGATTAATCCTGGAATCAAATTCCGTCTGACGTAAAACTTCAGCTGAAACAGCAGGAGTAGGGTTCGAACCTTCCACCTTGCAATAACAGATAGGCAGATAGGTAGATTAGGCACACAGGCCTAAGCTGAATGAAGGTTTCAAGTTTCATTTCAGTGTAACTTTAAGAAGATTATATTTGACGACGCTTCGGAATAGCAGAAATGTGTACCAAGTATGAGGTGTCTGGGCTTTGACGACCTAACTGTCCACTTAACAGTTCGGTTAACAATTCAGTTTGACGTAACGTGGACGTCGGACGCCAAAACTTTTTTTTTTGACGTCATTGTGTAGGGCCTGCCAACTCCTGTTTGTGTACCAAGTATGAGATCTCTTCGCCTATTTGCGAAGGTGCAATGACGATCGAAACATCCAGATAACAGTTCGGTTAACAATTTAGTGTGACGTAACATAACGTCGGACGCCAAATCTTTTGACGTCATTTTGTAGGGCTTGCCAAGTTGTCTTTGTGTACCAAGCATGAGATCTCTGTTTTGTTAATGCGTAACCTTTGGTTATATTTGTTCGGAAAATAAGGGATGGCCCCTTGTAAACTGCGTGTAAAAATTCACACGCGTAGATTGAACTAACAAAGAATATTGTTTGAGGAGAGTTATTCGCTGGTTAACTCTGTACAGTGCAATGATACGCAATGCACATTAACGCAGGTATTGTCATCTCCTGAGAATCTACAGTGGTCAGTCTGGAGGTCGATGGTGAGCTTCTATATGGCACACAGTTAGCAGCTCTATAATTAGTGCGGATATTCTCTTATGCTGAAAGGCTCTTGTCATTGTCCGCTTGTCACTTAGTGGATTGAAAGTGCCTTTCAACGAGCTGTTTGACATTTGTTTGCTAGTTAGAGCAGATAGGGCCCTCACTGATTGATTCATTATTGTTTTTTATTTCACGGGTGCTTAGCGCGTACTCAAGAATACTTCACTTATACGATAGCGGCCAGCATTTTGGCAGGAGGGAACTGGACAGGACCCGGCGGAAACCCACGATCGACCATCCAGAGATGGCTGACAGACCGGCTAAAGTACGACATGAGAGGAGATCAGCATCTGGAACTCATAGCCACCGCATTGGTGAGATGCTCCAGTGTCAATGTCCTGCGCTCGGTCGTTTTCAAGTATTTCACGTGGAGAGCATGGTCAGATGATTTTGTATGAACAATTAAATGAATAAATATTCTTGGGTACCACGTAAAACACCAGTAAATAAATAAATAAATAAATATATATCAAGAATACGTCCCCCCAAAAATCACATATTTATGATCATTTCCTGGTATTATTCCAGACACTGTGCTTAAGGATTGCTGTGTTAGACTGACCCAGCAGGTCTAAAGACTGTACAACTAAAAACGTCTTTGATCCGGGGATGGTGCCTTCACATCGCTGCAGCAAGACCGAAATGGACACTGCTGTTAGTTCAATTCAGTTACAGATTAGCCTGAACTAGTGCATCCTGTGTATGCACATATCCATGTATATGAGGGTGTATATATGTATGTTTGGGTGTATGTATGTATGTATGTATATGTCGGTGTATATATGTATGTATGATTGGGTGTATGTATGTATGTGTGGGTGTATATATGTATGTATGTGTGGGTGTATATATGTATGTGTGGGTGTATGTATGTATATGTAGGTGTATATATGTATGTATGCGTTGGTGCATATATGTATGTGTGGGTGTATGTATGTATATATGAGTGGTGTATATATGTATGTGTGGGCATATATATGTGTGTATGTGTGGGTGTATATATGTGTGTATGTGTGGGTGTATATATGTATGTTTGGGTTATAGGTCATACTCAACAGTTTTTCAGTCATAAGACGACGAAGTGTCCTTCCTATATATATATATATATATATATATATATATATATATTTATACACACACACACTGTATCTTCTTGTAAGAGGGCCAGTCCATCCCACTAAAGTACTGCCGTCACTGGAACATCATGACGAGGACACTAGACATCACACCCCACTCAGTTACATTATACTGGGGTGACCAGCCCTATTTCCTTGTTCTAACCTCTCAATGCTGAGCGTCAAACGAGGAAGCAGCAAATACCATTTTTGAAGTCTTTAGTATGACTCGGCCTGGGATTGATCCCAGATCTTCCGACCTCGATGTGGACGCTCTAACCACCAGGCCACCGAGGGGGGCCTATTACATCTATTGCTATGTCTGGGCACAAACCTTCATGAATATATCTAGTTCAAGCCTGAGGTGCACATTTAAGAGGGATACTGTGGTAACGTCACTGCATCCTCCTCGCTCTGGAGCATCACTGGTCAAATTCACTTTAACCGAACATGAATTACCCACCACAGATGCCGGAGACAACCCTGGCTGCATGGACGGATGACCTCTGGTATAGTGAGAACAGGGGATAATGGCTTAATATCAAATTGTATTCACCATCTTGTCACTTTGAAGCAGGCATGTGCAATATTTTACACGCACTCCCAAGCTAAACAAGGAACGGCTATCAACCAAGACACATGCAAGCTTAAAACAGGTAAACACATCACCTACTGAGTTTGACAGAATAAATTTATCCAACATTTTATTTCTGGTCTCTCCTACAAAGATTATGTACAAACATAATGTACAAATTTGTGGACTGTTCATCTTACAGGGGATCTCCATAGGTCTTTGGGTAATTTTCAGGTTGTGTAAGAAAACTAGGAAAATTCTGTTCAGCACCTTGTAAATTACTCTCTGGAGTGGTCAAATTACTCTCTGGAGTGGTCAAATTACTCTCTGGAGTGGTCAAATTCCAACCATCCCATTAAGTCTTTAACATGCAATGTCTTATGTACAAATTTAACCAGTATATTTTATCTATGAAATGCATTCACTCCTGGCTCCTGATTCAGAGGACTTGACTGATGTGAAAAAAAGTATTTTGAAATTTGTCTGGCACAAAGCATAAGGCCCAGCACAAGAACTTCTCCTTTGGGAGCATATATTGGGCAAAATACAGTATTCTTATAAATGAGAGTGGACACTGCTTTAAAATTTAGATTAGAATCACTTGTAATAGGCCAGGTATCACTGAATCAAATGGAGTGAAATGCTTAATTTATAACCTGGCTTTAACGACCTATTTTGGTGATCTGTCAGTAGCGCCACTCCGGTTTTTCAGCCCAAACCTGGTATTATCTTGGAATAGATCCTCAACACACCTTACATTAATAAAATTTACAAGAATCCCAAAGCAAAAAATAAAAGCAGAACACCTCAGCTTCACATGAATAGGCATCCAAAAACTGTCAATAAGGCGCAAGAAGTTCATCTGTGAATTCATACATATGACTTCATTTAATTCATAGAGAAGAATAAGCCAGTGCATTTCTAGGATAGAGTGAAACACCTGTAATTTCAAGCAATTGTTCACCAATCATTCACCTTCCTTGCATGTACAAACTGTTGCACACAGGGGTCATTAGTTGGTGAAAAATGTATGTCTCCATTATATAGGTGATATACTGTACATGGCAGTCTTCAGTGGATCTTCTGTTGAAGCTCTTCTATTTCACTTTAAACTTGAATAATAACAGGGTCATTCCTTCCATGAGTGGAGTGACAGGATTTTTCCCCCTTTATACACAATGGCAGTGGAAATAAAGGGCAAGACAACTCTGTCTTAGAAAGATAAGCTGGTATGTTCACATTTCTAAACACACTCTTCTGCTACCTAAAGGTTTCGCCTCGTTTCTTTAGATGTCGCTTTTTGGACGCCAGGTATTCCTTCCTGACCGTGCTCATCCGAAGCTCTAAGATATTGTTCAGCTTCTCTGTGATTTCCTCGGCCATTTCAGTTTCGGCCTCAAAGTCCTGGTGCTTGTATTCATGACCAGTGGAGTATGTCATTCGGAACAGGCATTTACCTGTAAAAATAAAACGGACCATAGCTGAGCAGAATTTGTCACCGAGAAAGAGAGTTTACCTGTACCACTGAAACACACCATTCCCTAATGTAAGTGAACTTTCCCATGTGTGGAAGACGAGTTATAACGAACGTCAGACTGCAAAAAAGGTCACACGAGCGTGGTTGATTGCCTATGGTCACCAAGGCCCAGCAAACTGTGAGAGCAGGGAAATGTACAAAATGCCTGCACTATGGCAGGGATTGAACCCTTACCACGCGAGTACATGCCCTTGGATGACCAGCGCCTTGAACCACTTCATCATAACCTGCACAAACATAACACCTAACAGACAGATACCTGTTGATTTTTCCCCTAGTTTTTCGCAGGCGGCAATACTTTCTGCGTCATATGTGATCGCTTTTTGCTTGAAGATTCTGCCTGCTCCTTTCCGCGCAACCTGATCGATTTCAACCTTCTCCCCGCTTATACCTGGAAAGGATAATGATGTAGGGAATGTAGGTTCATAAAACTGAATTACAGCTATTCTCACAGCCTATGACAGAAAGGGAAGAATTTGAACCGACTCTTCATACACATTAAAGTACTGTTCACTGTACACAGGTTACATATCTAAGTTGTCTAAAATCCCCCCACCCCACCAAATGCATTTTTAAAAGAAAACAGATCATAAAATATTACTTTAGGTGTTGAATTTGACATTTTTCTTCAGTAGAATATCATCCTACCTTCTACAGTCAATAGAATTCTGAAAATCAGGCAATATGTGCAACTTTATCACAGGTGAAATTTTACATGTAAGTCATTTACCAAATACACAATTTATGTATTTTGTTCCCGTATCTGATGGGAAGATTTCTAACATACCTGAGAAACTGAGACCTTTATGATGTTTGGGATTGGTTAGACGTCATGAAAAATGAAACAGGGCTGCTAAACAGCTTACATTATAGCACAAAGCCTAAAAGCCAGCAGGAATACAGCAGACGTTCCATTTTCTCATGGGTGCAAGAAGGTCCTACACAGCCATCTTGAATGTCCAAACATTACAAGTCAACCATCTCTCATCTTTGTACTCACCCAGTGACAATTCTGAGTTTATCTTCAACTTGTTCACCATCTCCACGACGAAGGACTTGTACTCACCTAACAGCACCTCATAGTTTGCCCTCAACTTGTTCACCATTTCCACCATGAAGGACTTGTACTCACCTAATTGCATCACTGAGTGTCATCAACTTGTTCACCATCTCCAAAATGAAGGACTTGTACTCACCTAACAGCACCTCAGAGTTTGCCCTCAACTTGTTCACCATTTCCAAAATGAAGGACTTGTACTCACCTAACAGCACCTCACAGTTTGCCCTCAACTTGTTCACCATTTCCACCATGAAGGGCTTGTACTCACCTAACTGCATGTCTGAGTTTGCCCTCAACTTGTTCACCATCTCCAAAATGAAGGACTTGTACTCACCTAACAGCACCTCAGAGTTTGCCCTCAACTTGTTCACCATCTCCAAAATGAAGGACTTGTACTCACCTAACTGCACCTCAGAGTTTGTCCTCAACTTGTTCACCATCTCCAAAATGAAGGACTTGTACTCACCTAACTGCACCTCAGAGTTTGCCCTCAACTTGTTCACCATCTCCAAAATGAAGGACTTGTACTCATCTAACTGCACCTCAGAGTTTGCCCTCAACTTGTTCACCATCTCCACGATGAAGGACTTGTACTCACCTAACTGCACCTCAAAGTTTGCCCTCAACTTGTTCACCATCTCCAAAATGAAGGACTTGTACTCATCTAACTGCATCTCTGAGTTTGCCCTCAACTTGTTCACCATCTCCAAAATGAAGGACTTGTACTCACCTAACTGCACCTCTGAGTTTGCCCTCAACTTGTTCACCATCTCCAAAATGAAGGACTTGTACTCACCTAACTGCACCTCAGAGTTTGCCCTCAACTTGTTCACCATCTCCAAAATGAAGGACTTGTACTCACCTAACTGCACCTCAGAGTTTGCCCTCAACTTGTTCATCATTTCCACCATGAAGGACTTGTACTCACCTAACTGCACCTCCGAGTTTGTCCTAAACCTGTTCACCATCTCCACGATGAAGGACTTGTACTGATGACTACTAAGTGCCACTGTGGATGTATCATAGGTTGCCACTGCTTCACTGTCGCCACGGGAACCTGATGACAAAATAAACAGTTTGGTTTTGTTTGACAGACAGAACAATATAGATTTTCAGCACACTGTATTGATTTATGAAATAAAAAAGTTAAGTAATATTAAATAAAAAATGGGCATAATCGCTATTCCAACATCAGAACAAACTTAAGGAAGAAATAACACTTCAAGATGGCCATTTACACAGTACACGTATAGCAACACCTTAAACTGACACCTAAAGTTCGGAAACAATTGTCAGCATTAGGTAGAAAGGCACCATGCACATGGCCAATTTAACTATTCCACTGAAGACAACAGAGACATCCACCCAGGTATATATCAACCGATAATTCCCTTTGTGACTGTTGTTGTAGATGCTGTCGTTGTTGTTGTACTCACTATAGCTGTTCAATCTCGCTGAAGTGAGATCTAGTTTCTGTTGCCTACAATGATTTGTCATTACTTGTATCATAGGGAACACCAATTTTCGGCCAGGAAAATGATCCCATTCTGATGAAGAGGTGCATAAGGAAGAACTTGAATAGAGTTTAAGATGTCAACCAGATGTGAGATCACTGAGATTGTGTTGTTGTAGTACACTGTATTTCCTGTGTTGCCCAACCAGGAAACTGAATACAATGTAAGAAGCACCTACTAGATCTGACTTCACTGATCGCCTTGTTGTTGTTGCACACTGTACTTACTATGTTGCCGAACCAGGCACAGTTCCAGGGTGTTCACACTTGACAACAGGCAATCCAGGTCCAAAGCTATGCCAGGTTCGCTCAGCTTCTCAAGGTTGTAACTCATACCTACAAAACCCCAACAAAACATTTGTTTATATTCTCCTTAAGGGGGCATAATGGTATGTTTGGTTGTGTTCATTTCTGACGAGGTCCTCAGCAATCTTCAGGACATACACCTGCAGGTGACATTAACCTGGGGATCTATCTATTCGAGACCATGGATGCCCGGGCACATCACCCGCTTGAGGCAGCGGCAAGCAGACAATGCCGTGAAAGATAACGTGGTAAGGGATAGGGAAATGAACAACACTGGGTAATATTCTCAGAACTACGGCTGTTAGTAACCGGAAATTACAGTACCTTTTACTACAGAATATCTGCATAGCAAATGTAAATTATGAATGATTACGAAACCTAGTTTTGGACTTATGGGGCCATCAAGTAGAGTTCCCTATTAACTTCCATGTTATTTTGACAATGTTTTCACCGCCGTATCTCAGAGAAGCAAAGCACCCGTTGTCACGAGGAAAACTGCTAATGATGACCGCGGTCTCGAACACGCACACACCATACATATTCTCTTCAGTATCTACAGAGATTTGACCAGCAGAACTTTGGGGTTAGATGGCACTAGCTGTACAGAATTTCGAGGGCGTAAACATTACAGCCCATCAACATCCCAACATCCACATCCTGTCGATCTTCAACGGTTTCAACCACTAAAGCACTTTTTTCCAGTGGAGTTTATGCATACAGTGATTACAAAAATGATGCTAAAAATGACTGTTTGTGTGATTAAAGATATGAGCTTCACCCCACAGTTCTGTCAGAATATTTCAGGAAATTTTGAAAATTTTGAAAATGTGTGTCTTTTTTCTTTTTTCTCAAGAACTAACTTATTTGCTGGAAGAGTGTGGGAAAGGCTCCGACTATATCCATTCCCCCCCCCCTTAACCACCACCACCACAATACTTGATGGCAACTAAAAAATCCTCACAAAGACATTAAAACTGCTGTGGTGAACACAAGCTAGCATGTTGAACTCACAGGTGGACAAGCTGAAATCAGTATGAAAACCATGGAGAATATCTGGGTGGGCAATTCACAATTCACACACAATAAACCACACAATTCACCTGGTTTCGGGTTGATTTTCCTCTTCTTTAGGACTTTCTCCATCAGGTCTTTCAGTGGAATGTCCAGGTGTTCTATTGGGATTTTACTAAAGCCCCTGTTAGGGATAGTGCTGAAAATCAAGATCACAAGAACATATACATACATTGTACATGCTTGTGCTACTGAGCCGTCATGGTTCACACCTGTAAATTGGTGCATGGCAGTGCCTGAGAGCATTTCTCTGGCAAATGTGGCCAGATCCATATTGTCCCTTTAATCATTTTCTGCAGCCTAGGGATGTAATGAAACTTACCAGGCTCCCTCTTTTAGGCTTGATGTTCCATTTAATGCTCCAACAATCAATCCGGGAGAAGAACAAGCCTCAACAAACCCACCAACTACGTACAAGTGGATGATATTTTTCCTCTTGATTACAGGGAAATTAATACTAGAATGTGTATCCCCTACCTTCAGAAACTATACTCTGAACTGAATTCTGCGACTGAATAATTTCAGTTATGGCAGCTATGTGTTTTGGAACCATGTATCTAACCCCTAACTTTAAGCACCTCTTATTTCAGGCATGTCCTAGTTTAAGTACCTATTATTTCAGGTATTTCCAAGTTTAAGCACCTCTTAGTTTAGGCATGTCCATGTTTAAGCATCTCTTATTTCAGGCAAGTCCATGTTTAAGCACCTCTTATTTCAGGCATGTCCAAGTTTTGGCACCTCTTATTTCAGGCATGCCCAAGTTTTAGCACCTCTTATTTCAGGCATGTCGAAGTTAAGCACCTCTGACCTAAAAGGTATGGCCAACACCTCTGTACATGTTTTGTGCACATTTTGGATGGTGTTAAAGTTGAGCACTTCTAAAGTAAGCATCACTGAGAATGGGCACAAAGTTTGCATTAGTGTGCACTACTGGCTTTACGCAGCTAGACAGACAACGTGACTAAGGAATTCTTGATCACAGCCTATGTTTGAACATCACTGTTCTGGTGGGATAATACAAGTAAAGCCAATCTTGCACCTAACTTAAAGTTTGGACACAACATCTCAGCTGATTTTTTTTTTATGATTGTTGCTTAATGTCGTAATCAAACATTTTTCACTTACAATAACAGTGGTCAATCCTACGAGTGTCGGGAACCGGAGGGCAGGGCATAAAACACCAACATGCCATGTGTTGCTGAGGAACTTTCACAAGTATATTGTACAGATTTCCATAACGCTCTTATGGAAGACAAGTGGTCAGAAACATTGGAATGTGTATGCAGAAACATTGGAATGTGTAAACAGAAACATTGGAATGTGTAAACAGAAACACTGGAATGTGTAAACAGAAACATTGCAATGTGTAAACAGAAACATTGCAATGTGTAAGCAGAAACACTGGAATGTGTAAACAGAAACATTGCAATGTGTAAGCTGAAACACTGGAATGTGTAAACAGAAACATTGGAATGTGTATGCAGAAACATTGGAATGTGTAAGTAGAAACACTGGAATGTGTAAACAGAAACATTGGAATGTGTAAATAGAAACACTGGAATTTGTAAGCAGAAATATTATAATGTGTAAACAGAAACATTTGAATGTGTAAACAGAAACACCGGAATGTGTAAGCTGAAACACTGGAATGTGTAAACAGAAACATAGCAATGTGCAAGCAGAAACATTGGAATGTGTAAACAGAAACATTGGAATGTGTAAACAGAAACACTGGAATGTGTAAACAGAAACATTGGAATGTGTAAGCAGAAACATTGGAATGTGTAAACAGAAACATTGCAATGTGTAAACAGAAACATTGCAATGTGTAAGCAGAAACACTGGAATGTGTAAACAGAAACATTGCAATGTGTAAGCTGAAACACTGGAATGTGTAAACAGAAACATTGGAATGTGTAAGCATCAACAGTGGAATGTGTAAACAGAAACAGTGGAATGTGTAAACAGAAACAGTGGAATGTGTAAACAGAAACAGTGGAATGTGTAAACAGAAACAGTGGAATGTGTAAACAGAAACAGTGGAATGTGTAAGCAGGCACACAAGTGTAATGGAATATTTACTGTCACTAAGGTCCCTCAAGCCATGAGAATAGGGAATTCTACAAAGGCTGGATTTGATCCCATACCTCACACATGTATGTAGCAGAGACTTAAAGGTAAGGGTCTTTAACCACATATACCACTGTCTGATCCCTCACTTAGCTGAGGCACACTGTACTCCAATACTTACATGGTAACCACAAGGGAGGCGGAGCTTGGAGATCTCAGGGGCGGAGCCTTCTCCACCAGAGCGAGTTTCCCGAAGCCAAACTTTGAGGCGGGCTCTTTGCTGTCCAGGCTGGGGAAGTCCATGTCTACTTCTCCGTCATCCTCAGCGATGTGGAGGCCGTAACAATCCACACTGTTACTGTATAACGACATGGGATATATACAAGGTCAGCGAAACATTTCCATCAACTGAAGTTTGTAGCTGGATAAAGTACCCTAAATGTCTGAAATTTCGCCCCCAAAACAAAATTTCAACAGGCAAGTGAATGCCAGAAAATATTACTTTTGGTGCTCGAACAAACACTTCCCAAGTAGGATATCATCCTATCATCAAAACAAACCTCAAAAAACCTTCCTACAACAAATAGAGCTCTCAGAAATATGAGCAACTTTGTTATGGACGAAATTTTAGATCATTTAGGGTAGGTGTGTTAAAGTGAATGTGCAAGCTGTTCCATGAGAATTCTATTGAGTGAAGAATAAAAACGCAATGAAAGAAAAAGGAAAAAAAAAAAGAACACAACTCATTAAAACTAAAAGGAAAGAAATAAAGAAAAAAGTATTTTGATCCATTTTTGTCTTGTAGTGCTTGGTGGAAATTTACAAAAAAAAAAAAAATCAAATGAGGACCCAAGAAAAATTCCTGGATCCAACACAGTAACCCTCTTTGACATGTTATAACTGTGCTCACAAAAGCTTGGGTTCTTTCCCCTCTGAGGTGTACTGCCAGCAGATGAGGCCCACCAGGTCGTGCACCTTTGCAGTTGATACCACGGCGACGGTCATCGGGTAATTACGCTCTCGCGGGGGTGCCATTGTCAGGAAGATCTCAATTTTCTTCACGCCTCCCATCTGTGCCTGAAAACAGTATGGTACTGATCACATATTTTGGTTTCCTTACTATCAAAGACAGATTCGCAGCCTCCATGGCCTAGAGATGACTCAAAAGCCTCTACCCGATTGGGCGGCTGTGAGTTCAAGTCCAGCTCATTCTGACTGCCTCTCTGGCTGTATGTACAGAGATCTACCAGTAACTTGGAGAATGGCCATTGGTTTGCCATAGGCTCTGCCAGCGCAATTTTTACCCACTATTATTCTTACCAAGTAAGTCAAATATTCTTGAGTAATGTGTAAAATTCCAATCTAATATACAAATACATAAATCCAAAATACACATTTTTGCCAAACTTCATGCATAAAGTACTATATAATGTTTGGCAAGTAAACTTGGACTTTCAGAAGCTGATGAAGGCTTTAAAATGGGGCCAGCACTTGACTGTGTCTGATAAGTGACTTCACAGAAAGCTCCTATGTGGCAGTATACTAAAGGTTGCTGAATCAATGAGAGTCTAAAGGCTAAAGATGTGACTTGAAAAACACTGAATTTTACATGAAATATAGTACTCTTATATTTATCTCAACATGGATTTTAATATATATCAAAGAGACTGTCAGGAATATTGTCATTTAGGGTCGCTTCTATGCACAGAGAGCATCAACAATAAAATTTCCTCCTCATGTTATTGTGCTTTTCTGTTACATGTATGTTACCTGAGCTCAGTGCACTTTATGAGATACCACTTGTAACGTTTCCCTTAAAACTGATCACAATACACAGGAGATTAACATTTATTTATTTATTTATTTGATTGGTGTTTTACGCCGTACTCAAGAATATTTCACTTATACGACGGCGCCCAGCGTTATGGTGGGAGAAAACCGGGCAGAGCCCAGGGGAAACCCACGACCATCTGCAGGTTGCTGGCAGACCTTCCTATGTACGGCCGGAGAGGAAAGCAACATGAGCTGGTCTTGAACTCACAGCGACCGCACTGGTGGGAGGCTTCGGGTCATTATGCTGCAATAGCGAGCTAACCGACTGAGCCACGGAGGCCCCCCAAAAGATTAAGGCATGAATTTTGTAATTTAATGTTATTCATATGTCCACTGTCACAGATCATCAGTGATGCAAAATCCTTCTCATGCTTTTGTGCTTTACACGTACGCAACACCTGAACAAGCAGTACTTCTTGTATTACATATACCAGCCTTAAAACTGATTGCAATATTGACACATGAGGATAAGCCATGAATTTTGTAATTGACATAATGGATACTGGAACCCCTCAGGGTTGAAATTTGGTCAATTTTTTTTTTATCTCACATTCTTAATCTCCATTCCCTTATCTTGTCTCTCACTTAAAGATGAAATCCAAGTCTGAATTGTAAATACCTTGAATTCGGCAAAAAAGTATAACATGTTGTGAACCAAGACAGTTGTGTTTTCTTAGTTCCTACTTTTTTGGTGGATTAGCTCACTGAGGGGGGGGGGGGGGTTACCTGCTGTGAATAGACACGCCTCTGGTAAATGTGTATTGCCCCCTGCTATACACTGTGCATAGGTACATGTGCAGACTACCCAAGCAGACCTATTAACCCTAACAACTGTACTTAATCACCCCACCGGGATGCCACTGGGGGAGGGGTTTATGAACACATTCTAGCACTTTTTGCTGGAAACTGGCCAGGTGTAACATCGATTTGGAGAAAATAAGTTTTCAAATTTAACATAAATAGGTTGATGTGTCGACATTTGAACTGGGAACGAGACGATTCTCGATTAAAAGTATTGTGCAAATGAATTAATGACGACTTTTATCACAATAATGCTCCTCCAGACATTTTGATTTTTTTGTTTCCTTTCCATTTTGGAGACGGTTGTGCAGTGAAATATATTTTTATTTCTCGCTTATTTTTCAACAACATGTTGCAAAACTTAGCACACATGTAGATATATACTCAAGCTAAAAAGTCATTCCTCAAATTTTGGATATCTTACACAGTTTTTAAGATAATAGCAAAAGAATGTCAAAGATTCAAAAAACTTTTTAAATTTTTGAATGTTTTAACTTTAAACAATCAGCTGGAACAATATTAAAAATATGTGGGGCTACTTTTTAGTTTAAGAGGTAAACTATCCACTTAGGCAAGAAAAATTTAAAAATTTTGGAAACTGGCCAAAAAAATAGCATTTTGAAAAACAACTCCAATTTTTCTCAAACTTTCTCTTTATTTTGATTAATATTCAATTTAGGTAAATTCTGAAAGTTTTTTGAAATCAGCAGCCGTTTAGCTTTCAGAATATATATACATATGGCCATATTTGATCATTATTTTGGGTTACACATGGCAAAATGTGAAATTTTGCTGACAACGGGCTCTTGTGTCCTTAAAGGGAAAGACCTCATAGAAATGAACTTAAGCTCCAGGTAGCTTCATCGTTTTTATACTCATTACACTAAAAACACCAAAAATACGCTGGCCGACATCGTAAAACCGGGTAGCAAGTCCAGAGTTCTTGTGCACTGCCTTCTTGATACAGGTAGTGGCCATGTAACAGCAGGTCAAACCCACGGCAACTCCAAAAAAAACACATCTTCATCCTTTACCCTCCAGCCAGACGCAAAGTACGAAGCCCCATGTTAAAAGATGAAAATTAGCTGCCACAGCCATTACACTCCACGACTCAGTCATCGCGCACATTTAGGGGTGGGGGACGCTGAAGTGACGCAGCCATTGCTGTTTCGTCAAAGTGCAAGTGCGTAATGAGTGCAAGAGCTTCAAAGCTACCTGGAGCTGGTGAACCACATCATCAGTGTGGTCCATAAAACCCACCATACAATCAAAACATTTGACTGCATTTATTTTCATGAAAAAAAAATCTAAAAATTTCAGTGAAGGTATTTTCAGATACACTTTTTAATGGTCTTCACTCACCATAACTTCATTTTTACGAGGTCTTTCCCTTAATATAATACCTACAAAGGATGTCAACACAGGAATGTTCCTCTCATGCTAATACTGTGATTCACATGCATGCTTATACCGTGATTCACATGCATGCTTATACCGTGATTCACTCTCATGCTTATACTGTGATTCACATGCATGCTTATCCTGTGATTCACATGCATGCTTATACTGTGATTCATGTGCATGCTTATACCGTGATTCACATGCATGCTTATACCGTGATTCACGTTCATGCTTATATCGTGATTCACGTGCATGCTTATACCGTGATTCACATGCATGGAAAATCTGAGCCCAATAGATGCCCTACATGTTCAGGTAGCACCCTTAACATTTATCTTCATATTGCTGGATGCTGACACTGACACCATGGGTATAACAGGAGCTCCTGCTGTACAATCTACTTTGTACAGGTGATCTAAAAATATCATCCATCCAAAAACGTCATACTTCCTCTTCCATCAAAAAGTGTAACACTCATCCTGCCTTCAAAAAGTGGTACACTTACTTTTCCATCAAAACTGTTACACTTATCACTCTCTGAAAAGTATGACACTTACTTTTCCATTAAAAAATGTCACACTTATTCAGCCCTCGAAAAGTGATATGCTTACTTTTTCATAAAAAATGTCACACTTACTTCATAATTTGATATCCTGACAAACCTCGTGAAATTTAAGTGCACCACCTCACTGGTGCTCTTTAATCACCTGACCCAGACGACACAGGTCACAACAACACCCTATCAATGAATAAATTATCAGACTTACCCTGCCGTCAAACTTTGCATATTCCATGAAGGGATTTTCTGACGTGCTGCTGAAATTTTCCAGCTGATCGGAAAGAGCGGACTTTTTCTTCTTTGTCTCACCCACCCCATCAGTCGAAGCTGCCGGCACCTCCACTTTCTCAAAGAGATGAGCTTTATCTGAGGCTAAAATCAAACAGCATAAAAATAACACAGTTAAAACCTACAAACTGTTTCCTTTTGTGCCCTATTAAATACATAATGAATTAATGTGTGCATTTACTATTTATTTATTCACGTGATGTTTTATACAATTGGGCCGAGAGGTTTATTTTCATTGGAGTGACCTTGAAAGAGGCTTTGTTCAGTTAATTTAGTTTAGAGAGGCAGGGGAGGTAATACCAGACATCGAGCTACAAAACGACAAGCATGTACATGTTGCAGTAGTGCGGCAGGGGAGGTAATACCAGGCATCGAGCTACAAAAGGACACACATGTACATGTAGCAGTAGAGAGGCAGGGGAGGTAATACCAGGCACTGAACTACAAAAGGGCACACATATACATGTAGCAGCAGAGAGGCAGGGGAGGTAATACCAGGCATCAAACTACAAAATGACACATGCTTCATAGCAGATACAGGGGAGGTAAGACCTGGCATTAAACTAGAAAATAGCATACATCTAACAGCAGAAGCGCTAAAGGTGGTGAAATCTGAAATAATTGTTTATTTGGAATCCTGGTAACAAGGTTTTCAGCACTCGACTACCTTTCAAGGCCTTGACCTTTAACACCAATATGACATGCAGGATACAATTCCCACAGGCCTATATGGCCTCTATAAAATACAGAAACACACCAGGCTTGAATATACACTATATGGGTGAAAAGATATAGAACTGGAAAAATGTGAACCAGGCAATTTTTCCCCAACAATTTTTGGCATCTTCTGCACCTCAGACAAAGATTGTGAAAACTGAAATGGCACTTAACTCGGAAACAAATCTTTCTGCACATGCATGACCTTTCAGTGACCTTGACTTTTGACTTCAATATGACCTGCATGAAACAAATTCCCCAGGTCTCTATAGATCAATTAAATGAATATCAGAGCCAGAGTCTTTGAGGCACCTGAAAGGGTGTGACTTTGAGGTACCTGTAGGGATGTGACTTTGAGGTACCTGTAGGGATGTGACTTTGAGGTACCTGTAGGGGTGTGACTTTGAGGTACCTGCAGAGGTGTGACTTTGGGGTACCTGCAGGCGTGTGACTTTGAGGGACCTGTAGGGTTGTGACTTTCAGGTACCTGTAGGGGTGTGACTTTGAGGTACCTGCAGGCGTGTGACCTTGAGGGACCTGTAGGGTTGTGACTTTGAGGTACCTGAAGGGGTGTGACTTTGAGGTACCTGCAGGCATGTGACTTTGAGGTACCTGAAGGGGTGTGACTTTGAGGTACGTGTAGGGGTGTGACTTTGAGGTACCTGCAGGCATGTGACTTTGAGGTACCTGAAGGGGTGTGACTTTGAGGTACGTGTAGGGGTATGACTTTGAGGTACCTGCAGGCATGTGACTTTGAGGTACCTGAAGGGGTGTGACTTTGAGGTACGTGTAGGGGTGTGACTTTGAGGTACATGTAGGGGTGTACTTGAGAAAACAATTACTGTGCCGGTGGCGGTAGCGGCGAAATCCTGACAAAAGCAGATAAAATCAAACAGGCAAATAAACCGGAGGTTTAACCTACCATTGAACTCCGGTGGCAGTTCCTTCCAGGTGATGTGTTTGACCTTGACCTGATTCCGCTTCTCTTTCTTCATCCTCTCTAACCGCTGAGCTGTGTTGGAACGACGTCTATGAGCACCTGTCAACATATGTACTTTCTTTATTGTCTACTTCATGATTCATCAGAATGAATGAATGCTTATTGTTTAACGCCCTACTCAAGAATATTTCACTTATACGAAGGCGGTGTCTCCTTGGTGCAGGATGGATTTCCATCGTATCTTTTATCTGGTGCTGCCTCACCGAGACGACTTGCCGAAGACACCCAACAAGCCCCCTCACCCAATCACATTATACTGACACCGGGCCGACCAGTCCACCCTCTATCCTCTTATTACTGAGCGCCTAGCAAGGAAGCAGGATGTACCATTTTTTTAAAGTCTTTTTTAAAGACCCGATCCAGGTTCGAACCCAGATCTTCCCGTATGAATGTTTCATCAGAGGTCAGCAGGCAAACGCCCAAATATGGGCATTAACATACATAACACTGGCCACAGAACAGTTTGACGGGGTAACACAATACACTGTACACTTTAGTACTATGAAATAAAGCAATAATTCACAAAAATATAATTATCAGATTTTTATCCACAAGGATATTTTTGGGCGCTCACTTTAAACAAATATTCTGAGATAAAACAAATGATATTTGAACAATTTAAAAAGGTATTACAGAGTGTTAAAACCCAAGTAAATATGAATTCTTGCTCACAACCAGACATGATCGTCTGGGTAAAAACATATGCTACAAATTGGTTCAGGATCAAATGTATGGGCCAAAGTGACCATTTAAAACTGAATGTAAAAATGTTAGATCAAAAAGTTCACCATTTCACCAACTGAAGGTTACATGTGGTCGTTGCCTTAAGGCAGGGTTTAACCAAATGTTTAACAGATTTGATTTCATTTGATTGTTCCACACTGTAACTTCATTCTTCTTGTTCAGCAAAGCTCCTTGTAAAAATGGAAGCTTTGTAACTCAAGAAATATTACATAAATAAATACCATATTTCACCTAAGGGTCACAAGTGGTTTTTTTGTCTCAGTGCTGACTCATTGAAGAATCATGCCCTGCACACCAGACCTGACACAAGCCAAACACAGTATACTTATGTCTGGTGACCAGTCCATGAACTTCTGTCTAAATGCTGTATTATTGAAGCACAATGCCAATGACACCAGACCTGACATCATCACACACAGAGACGATTAATGCCTGGGTGACAAGTCCCTGCACTTTGCCCACAACACGAAGAACAAAGCTACATGTAAGACAAAGCTACATGTAATAGCTATCACATGTCACCAGAGACAAACAGTTGTCTTTCCTGGACAAGGTTGATTCTGTATCCAATACAGAGTCAGGGTGAAGTGCTTTGTGTCAGTTTTAAGGCATTAGTATGCCTACCATAACCATTAGTATGCCTACCATAACCATTAGTATGCCTACCATAACCATAATATAAAGTAGGAATGTGATAACCCACAAGGCAACTAGTGTACCTACCATAATCCATGTGTGGGAAGATATCGTAGGAAAGTGATAATTCACAAGGCCTTTAGTGCACCTACCATAATCTGTGTGTGGGAAGATATCATAGGAATGTTACTGTTCACAAGGCCTTTAGTGTACTTACCATAATCTGTGGCCGGGAAGATATCATAGCAATGTGATAATTCACAAGGTCTTTAGTACACCTACCATAATCCATGTCCGGAAAGATATCGTATGAATGTGATAATTCACTGTCAGAGTGCTCAAAGCCACTATCACTGAAGCTCGAGTCCAACTGACCACTGAAACAACAAAAACAATGGAGTGATTCGTTACTTGAAACCAGTTGATCAAGGGTAGGTGCAGTATTTTATGACAGAAAAAGTTTGGTGTTGTCATCAAGAGTATCACTTTAAGTCCTTGTCCTATTTTATGTGCTTCTGAAAGTGCCTTGTAAGCTTTTACAGGTCAAGCTTTCACAGGTCAAGTTTTTACAGGTCAAGCTTTTACAGGTCAAGCTTTCACAGGTCAAGCTTTTAGAGGTCAAGCTTTCATAGGTCAAGCTTTCACAGGTAAAGCTTTTACAGGTCAAGCTTTAGGTGCAGTACAGTATTTTAAACTTGGATTCTTTTGCCATAAAAAGAGAATTAAAGGATCAGTGTCTAGATTTTGCTCCTGGTCCTATGTTACAAAGGTTATAACCTTTCTACACAGTACATTACCGAGAGAGTTTCTGAGAAAGGTAATAATGACTAAATCTGCCAAAAACAATAGATTTATTGCCCTTGTCAGCCTCCAGTGGGATGCACAGTGTGCCTTAGTGGGTGACGTCAACAGACGGCGAACCCAAGGCTAATGGGCTATATAACCTGGGGATTCTTATCAAAATAAGATCATTTTCAAGATGGATTCTAGCTACACAGAAGCAGATATACTGCCGTATTAATTTGAACCCATAGTGGACGATGTTGAAGTTCCGATGTGTGACAATGACATCTCTTGCAAGACCTCGGCTTCTGAGATTTCAGACAATGACTGTTGTAGCTTTAATATAACACTGAACAAACAATATAACACTGGCAAAACTCTAACACCTCGTAAACATTGTGCTTGTATGATGTCCTCCTGTCGGAACTACCAAGCGTTGGCAGAAAAAAATGCATAAAACAAGCCCCATTATCTGGCAATTTTGTGTGTTTTATTACTCAGATTAATGTACACTTTATAAATAGTTTTTTAATCTCAACATAACAATGTATAAAGGGGTAGGCAAATGTGAATAAGTATTCAATCAGCACACTAATCCTTCAAATATCATGTGTATTCAATATTTTAACATCCACAGTATAAATCTCAGCGATAAAATCAATTCCAAATGTGCTGCTCTTATCAGTCAAAAATTAGCTTTGTGGAATCAGTCCTTGCTCCTGGGGGTTTAATCTTTCGGCTATAAAGATGGCAGTTTTCAAATCTAGTTGCAACTGCTGGATGCTACCACCGCTGCCACTGAAACACCATGCCAAGGACACCCCAACTGCTGCCACTGAAACACCATGCCAAGGACACCCCAACTGCTGCCACTGAAACACCATGCCAAGGACACCCCAACTGCTGCCACTGAAACACCATGCCAAGGACACCCCAACTGCTGCCACTGAAACACCATGCCAAGGACACCCCAACTGCTGCCACTGAAACACCATGCCAAGGACATCCCAACCGCTGCCACTGAAGCACCATGCCAAGGACATCCCAACCCCTGCCACTGAAACACCATGCCAAGGACACCCCAGCCACTCGCTCACAATGTATGCTGTAAAGATGCGGCTGACCATCACGTCACTTTCATGACCATGTGGAGGCAAAATGATGGTAATATTGTACAGAGGTCCATTAAGAATTCATTCATGCATATATATACACAATCAAGTTGAGAATTCTCTATGTTATGACCCATCTAAGGACTGAGCTCAGGTCTGCTGACGAATGTGTGCAATGTACACTAAAGCTGACCTGAAAGCAGAGATTCATTAGGAAGATTAATCTTGTTTAATCCCGCTAGGTGGCGCTAGTGTGAAGCAGGATCTTGAACCTCTATTATGTCAAAAATTAATTGTAACACAACGGCCACCACGTTTACAATTTATCAGTTTTTACTGTAACATCATTCTGCCTTCAATGTGATGTTCTGCTGCTTTGTCGGTTTCTTAAACAGTACAAGTGGTAGACAGATCTTATTATCTTTACCTTTCTCAAGGATGAGGGCTTAAATTTCCAACCATTTGTTCATTTTCTATGAAATGACAAAGTGATTGGGCCAATGTTTAGGTAGATGCAAAAGTATGAAGTTTTTAAAGCATTTATGGAGTATTTCATGGTAGAGAGAATGGGCATTCTGAAAATTAGGCAATCTCAACGGTCACATATGAGTGAGAATTTGAAATGTGACTGATGACTGTCATATTCCTGGTGTGCTGGGCTCTAAATGGCATATGCACTTCTCACATACTATGAACACTTCTGAAGTGTCATGTATAAGTGGCATGTTCACTTCTGATCTGACAGGCAACCTTCTAAAGTGGAATACATACTCCTACAAAGGTGGCCAGTACACATCTGAACAGGCAAGCAGCAAAGAGATTTCAAAATTGGCCCATATATATATACTTTTAAAATGGCATGAGCACTTCGAAAGGGGCATAAGCACTAGTGGCACAAGAACTTCTAAAGGGGCATAGCTTACGCACTGCTAAAAGAGGCATGAGGCCATCCTTGAAAATAAATTTGTTGGGGATGACCAGATTGAGCACCCGAAAAAGGGGACAAAACTAAAGTTTTTATTAGACTTTATACAAAATTTCTGTTTTCATTTTTCTCTCCATGATAATTTCTTTAAAATCCTTACCCATTTCATTAGAAAAAATAAAAGAAAAATAGTTCTCCACTGACCAACCCAATTTTCAGCCACAGGGTTATGTTACGTACCCGCTACGAAGAAATTTTTAACGATGGCCTGAGCACTTCTAGAGAGCACTGGGCAGTTTAAAAGGGGAATAAGCACTTCTAAAGGGGATTGAGCACTTCTAATGTGGCCTGTGCACTTCTGATGTAGTTTTCCTGCCTCAGACTTCAGCCATCTTCCACTACTCACCTGTGAGCGTGCCATGAAATCGGCCGTTTGTCTCCTTGCTGTTTCTCATTCTCCTCACTCTCTATGATCGTCTCGCACATACCTGTGTCATCGCTGGTGATGTACGAGTTACGAATGTGGGATATCAGGAACTCCGCATTATCCATCATCGCCATGGCGCTGCTGATGATGGAGAACCTAAAACAGGAAGATTTATTTATTTACTTATTTCATTGGTGTTTTATGCTGTACTCAAGAATATTTCACTTATATGGTGACGGCCAGCATTTATGGTGGGAGGAAACTGGGCTGATTCCAGGGAGAAACCCACGACCATCCAAAGGTTTGTGGCACATCTTCCCACGTAGGGTCGGAGAGTAAGCCAGCATGAGCTGGACATGAACTCCCAGCCACTGCATTGGTCACTGCAGGGCGCTAGCGCATTAACCAACTAACCATGAAGAGGCAACACAAATGTTACAGTTGATTCCAGGGAGGTGACAAATCTGTAAGATCACTTGTGCTGGTTATAGTGTTACAAGTGAAACTGTTACCAAGGAGTTCATCTTCATCACTATGTGACTGGCGGACCCCAAGAGTCCACAAGAAGGCAACTGGACGCCCAACTTAGCTCACAATTCTCTGATATTTTTAGGATATGAGCTCCATTCACACTTGTTTACATTAGTTCGAATTAAATTACATGTTGAGGTCTTTTCGCATGAATTTCTGATATCTACCTGCCTGAGGTAAATATCAGAAATTGACGGAAATAGACCTCAGCGTTTACTTAAACTGAACTACTGTTTACATGTACTTTTAGTTGGTAAAGAAGTGTTTAGAACGCATCTCCTGGCATCTGAGATTATGAGCTTTTGAAACATCACCTGTCCTTTGGTGGGACAGTCGTTCTGCTAGCAATGTATGTGGCTTGTGCATTCAGGGAGCATTATGTTAATGAAGGGTCCTCTGACCTGTCAGCTGCAGTAAGACGTAATACGTGTTCGGGAACACTCAACCACAGGACATGTAGTTTAAAAACTACACTATCCATGTATTTCTGTATCTGAAAGCATACAGATTTATAGATACATGTGTATGCATGTACCTGGAGTGCATGCCTACAAAACATGCTAGCTTAAGAATTTGGCCATCTCGTCAAAATGCACGGAAATCTTACTGAAATACGCTTATTAAAATTCTTCGTAGCGTAACACTGTGGATGTTAGCCTTACTGTTGATAACGTGTGATGTAGGAAGGGCTGAAGTCATTTCAGTATTTAGTCAGACGAATCACGCATTTCTGTCTGACTGGAATACATTAATAAAGAAAATACATTGCCACTGGATCACTGGATTTCGTTGTTGTTGCACTTGCAGTTAGAACAGTTACCTTCTTCTCACTTAAAACGTCCGAGATTCAAATGCACATATCAGTTATAACTTTACTCTAGATGCTTAACAGCTGCATTCGGGACGATCCCTCGGTGGGTTGGGCATTGTAGGAATAATAAATTCCAGGGATACATTAAAAAAACAAAAAACAAACCAAAGTTAAGAATAGGATCTTTCGGCCTGTCAAATGAGCGCCGGAAATGGATAAACAAGGGGAGTTAAGTATGCAAGCGTGTTAATGTAATGGGGTTTGATTATACTTACTTCCCTTGTATCACCTGGTTTGGTCTTCTGAATAGAGGATTTCAAGACTCGTTAATCAACTGCTATTAAATTCAACATTATAAGCGTAATTAAACAAAATGGGACGGAAAATTTCAATCTTTGTTTCGTGTCTTGGGCTTTTTAGTTGTTTTGCATTGCCCTTTCAATGTTTGAATAAGTATATATATGTTTTCATTTAACTGGTATGTCATCTTGTACTGAAGAGTACTGCACGTGTATGCGTATGCAGTCAAGCTTTGGGTGGAGGATTCAAGCTGACCTCATAGGTATACCTAACATAACTCCTAAAATTAAAGTCGTATTCGAACAAACTAGAGCTGGATTCGAACACACGCCCTCTGTCAGGGGCATGTGATCTAAGCCTGCCAGAGTACCAGATATATATAGTGAACAATTTGAAACCATGAGGTGAAAAGCTAACTTGGCAGTGCTTATATTCTCCCTGAGGGTTTGGGGCCAACGAGATTTGAACACAGTCTGATGCGGTACCAAACTGATGAAATAATCCCACCTGCTAGTGATGTAAATTACATATATGGCCCTTGCTGTAAAAATACAACATGAATTTTCATTCTAATTTATACCTGTATACCTGTTTTATGAGCAGATTTGCCTAAAACGAAAATGTGATGTGATAAGGAAAGAATTTATATAGGTAATATAATGTTATACATATAGAGGTTTGGATCGCTGTATAAAAGCGAGAATAAGGGGGCCATTTGCTTTGCTACCTTTACACATGTCTCTCGACACATCATACTGTATACCAGCTCTGAACATGAATACTCCTTTCACTTCTCAAACCTTGCATGGGTCACGCGATTAGAAATATGCAAGAAATTAAAAAATACTGGTCTTATTTCACATTTTACCCGCAAATTGTTTTCTGTTCATATTATGTACTGGCGTTGCATCCCTCTCTGTCTTCAAATCCAGTCGTTTTCCTCTCCCCTTCTCCACAACTGTTAACGTGCATAAGCCTGCATGGGTTTGATACGATATCATACACAGCCTGGCAATACGGTGTGCATGAATCCCGCAGCTGTGTATATAAGTGAAAACTTCCTCTAATTCAAGGCTGCGTTAACCACCACTCAAATGCATAAATGCGTACGGAGTTGAAACGTTTCAAGACTGTTCTAATGCGTACAATGGTGGGAAAATGACATCAAAGCCCATTCGTTACAGTGCATGTTGAATGAACGCGTAAAAATGTCTTGAACGAAATCTTAATTGGTCTCTCCAAGAGCTATACAGCATACAACAGGCGTTCTAATGAATATTCCACATATATACATATACATATACACCGTATTAACGACATAAAATTTCAGCCCCAACTCATTTCTAAGACGCAAATAAGCTTTATAAAATTACATTTTCAAAACAAATCTCAACCTATGAATGCAATTAATCAAAATAGGCAACCAAGCCTTGCATGGACGAAGTTTTTGGCCATTTACAACACGTTGTGTTGTAGCCTACTGCAAATGCCCAGCCTTGTAAATCAAACTTCTTTTGATCTTAATTTTTAGTTAAATCCAGGAAGAAGTTAAACAGCTATCTTCACTATTTTATAAACAATGCAGTGTTGATTAACATAACCCATGCGTAGAAATGTGTGGCCATATTCCTTATAAGAACTGGATGAATATATAAAAATTCATGATAAGCCAAAGGGATGCATATATAAACCCTATCCAATATATATCTTAATCCCTCTTTCCTTATATATTATATGTGCACAACACAAATGTGAATGGATTCATGTATGTATATATAACTCACAACAATACATATAATGTCTTTAACAGGTTTTTGGTGTTGTTGTTGTAATTATTCTTGAATAAAGTCGACATTATCAATATTCGAAGTGTATATGCCCCCCCACACTCACACCTCACCGCCCCTCAGTAAGTGTGAGTTTCTGAATGTTCACATATAAAGATGCATGTATACCCTAAATGCATGCGCATGTCAGTAAATTTTAATCAAGTTTATTTACTCTAGGCTTTAAACCAAAAACCTAACCGCCATTGCCGGTTTATAAGTTAAAACTTCTTGAGTAGGTGTTAAATATTAATATCAAAATTAAATATATCACGAGATAAAAAAAAAACAAACAAAAAAAAAAAAAACAAAAAAAAACAACAAAAAAAAAACAACAAAAAAAACATATGCGGGGATGTATCTATAGATGTAGTATATATGAGTTATTTGTTTTGTATTCAGTTTCTTGAACAGCAATAACCAAATTCCAAGGTGCATAAAATGAAATCATTTGGCTTTTATATAGTAATCATCGCGCATGATTCCAGTTCTTTGTGTCTTGGCCTGACACTGACATGCCTTTCCATTGTTTATAGCTGCGCATAGTTCAAAGTCCGCTGGGCTGACCTGAAATCACCTTTCGTCGCGAGGCGTAAAGAATTTGTGCATCAAATGTAGGTCACGCAGAGATTGTAACGCACGCACGTATAGACTTAACAGTGGACGAATCAATACCGTAAAGAAGATACTAATCACCCATGTTAAGCATGCCATGGTTGGCTCCCTACGAAATAATACCCGGGTTCTTTTCGCTTTGAGGGTATGTAGGATGTACCGTTTACATGTAACTGCATGTTGCTGGTTTGACAACAGCGTCTCGTTATCACGGCCTATCATTCTGAAAGTGACACAAAGTGTTATAGCAAGTCCATATATCCACCCTTCCTTACTCAACTAAGTGACTCTCAGGCTTGATATCAATCTAAAATCGTTTGCTACAAAATTTTTTTTTTGAAAAGCTATGGTTGACATTAATTTTAATTCCGGCACATATTGTAGCTAAAAGCGCTGTGTGTATCTCTATAAAAGCAGATCTTAGTCTCCGATTTACCGACAGCAAGAAAGGACACATAATTAGGCCTTTGTTTTTAAATGTGAACTCGACATATGTCGTAAACTGTAAAATCCCCATGTCACCTCCCCCAAGAACACAGATTTTTCACATTTTATTTACAACTCCATTTTTGTAAATAACTTATTTACTTCATTGCAAAGAAATCTAAACTTACAAAAAGCATAGATTTAAACACAGAAGAAAATAAAAATTTACAAAATGTTTATTACCGGTTAAATTAAACCTATGTAGGTAAGAATTATCCCGTTGGTATATCATCAATTTGCGTGCATGTCAAACCAAATGGCAAAAAGTGGCAGACAAACAGACACATCTGAACACAACATACCATTCACAGTTTGTTCCCTGGATAACTACAGGAGTGTGAGAACAAAGTACTTCTGACTGAATGTACTAAATGGAAAGAAAAAATAAATGTAAATTATTATTATTTTTTTCTTTATAAACAGTACACACCTTATGCAATCCAGGCTACACATTACACCGACAGTGTTCAATGCAGAGTACCCCACGTAAGCTTTTAGAGTCCAAAAGGCAGCTTTAAACTGGCTGATCAGCTGATCACAATGACAGACGTCTAATTCTTCACAAAAAAAAAAAAAAAAAAATACATGGATAGCCTTATTATACCTGGTTCGTGATATCAGAATATTCCGACATTTTGATGACATTATGGGAAATGCTCTGTATAAATTTTCTAACTATAAATAAAGTTAAAAGTTATATTATAGCTTTTCTTTCCGGGTACATGTTCGCTAACTAAGGCCTTGATTTGTTTTGTACACCTCTGCATCATATGGGTCTATAGTTTGTTTGCACAAATGTTTAATGTAAGAGACAAAAAAATATACTTCGATAATATTTTCTATTTATATCAGAAAATCGTGGAGTTAATATTGGCTTTAGTTTTATACTTAAAAATTGAATAATTCTCTTTCACAAAGGGGAAAATAAATTGTTTCCTTCGGCGAACGACACAGAAAGAAACAACTTAGTGATAAACGATTTTATTTGTAACCATAATCAAACAATTTAGAGTCGTTAGCTGCGTCAGTGTTGTACAATGTTTCACTTACATACTTAACATAACAATGTATCCAACTAATCAGCAACCTTGTGCATATTACCCGGGATAAAATACCGAGGGGAACATCGTGGCCACGTGACCGCTTACGCAGCTCGTTGGCTGGCAGCAGAAAGGTTTGGTCGTCTTCGAGGTGTCGGAGTCGATCATCAGTTATTTCAATCAAAACACGGACTTGGCGGTTGGTTGTCTGTTGTTACAGGTCGGCTGGATGACAAAGGAGTGACCAAAGCCGGTAGTGACGGACAAGCCCAGCGAGCATTCGTCCGGTGGATCGCAACAAATGCGCTCCGTTTTTCTAGTCCGATCTTTTTGAGACGACAGCAAAAATGGATACTGGCGACCAACAAAGGCTTATGCACCCCGGCCAGGGTGGAGTGAGCATGGCTAACGTGATGTCCCAGCACTACATGGGTGGACAGCAACCACCCCCACAGTCGGACGACCCTGACCAGAGGAAACAAGAAATAGGAGATATCCTCCAGCAAATCATGACGATAACGGACCAATCTCTGGACGAGGCTCAAGCGAGGTACGGGTAGGAGCACATTTTTTTATTTCCCCTCGTGTGATTGTGTTTCGTATCATTCCGTAGCTCGTGTGGTAAACTGGCAGCCTTTTCTCTCTCTCTCTCCCCCACCCATTTGCTGACCCAACAAGGGAAACACCAAAGCATTAACGCGTTAACTAGCATGTTATGGTAGTGTACATGTAAACTCGCAGGCCCGTTACTTTAACGCTGTGCAGCATGTGGTGTTTTTTGTCTGAGTCTGTACATCCAGCCACTGGTGATTTATTTTATTATTTACCGTGGTTGCGAAAAGTGAGAGAGGAATTTATTTCCCGTAATGCATGCCTGAGTGGAGTTCGGCCAGAAAAGTTTCCTGTCAGTTTCCTAACACTTTGGTTAATCCCTTGATCAAGTTCCCATCTGTCACTGATGTTGTCACCAAATATGTCATAAGTGTTGTCGCTTTCGATGTTGTAACTCTGTCATTCAAGTCAGTCAATCAGCAGATTTCATTGTTTGTAAAGGAATTTTAATCAGTAAATATCAATACTTGTTGTATTACCTGTGTATATAATAAATATTTTTAGAACTTTATGTTTATGAAGTTTTAAGGCAGCAAGTAGCTTTTAGTAATTTGTCAGGTCCATGAATTCCTTCGTAACTTCCTGCAAGAACCTCCAATTTTTCTGGAGTTTATCACTATCAGCCATCCTTATTACATAGATTGACTTGGCATTGTAGATTAACATTCTAAACAAACGATAAAGTTATTGTCCTAAAGTGAAACCTAATCTTGCCAAGCCAGAATAATTGAACCCTAAAAATACATTCTTGCAATGTTTTTCATATAACAGGTTGCCATATTCTAGCATTACTACTCAGATGCATTCATTTGCCCCCCCCCCCCCAAAAAAAGTAGAGAGAATTGGATTTGTGAAAATAGATCAGAACTTAAATGAGCCTTACTCTGAATACAAAAATATTTATCAATTAGTATAAAATTTATCAATTTTTTTTTTTTATTTGAAATCTGCTCATTGACTGCTTTCTTGAAATCTTTAGGATTTTGAGGAAAAAAAAGATCCCAGTTATTTGCATGCAACATTTTTCTTTCAGAAAACACACACTTAATTGTCATCGGATGAAACCAGCTCTGTTCAGCGTTCTTTGTGAGATTAAAGAAAAAACAGGTGAGATTTATTCTACCAAACTTCTAAGACATTGCTGTGCTGTTCGTTTTGTATGTGAACTGCTGCAACACAGATATTTACATTTTCATATAGTAAGTGCTCTGTGTTGATGAATGTTGCCATTGGTGCTTGTGTGTTTCAGCCAGATGAATCCAAGTGAAATGCATTCCTGTCTTCAGATGTACTTGTATGATTTACACTTGTCATCAGCTTTTCATTTACTGTTATTAATATTCCCCTTTTGAAATGATTATTGATTATGTCCAGTCAGCTTTATATGAGAGTGTATGTGACTATCAGACTTTCCAGGTCACACCATTTGTAGAAGTGCTAGTATGTCAGTATTATACCTGGATTGATAGTAGACTGGGATTCTTCAGAAGCCGATATCTTTATTTTCTTAATGTTTATATTTTCAAATTATATGAGAAAGGAAAACCTTGATCTGGTATAGAAATATTTAGTTAAGTGTAAATTTTGTTTCAAACTTCCTTTTCTTGTTAAGTTTGTTTGATCAGACTCTTAGGCCATGCTTTGTTGGGCATGTCATTCTCATAATTTGTGGAAATGCCGATACAGTTTACAAATATGTGATTTTGTGCTGAAGTGAACATCAGGTTTTTATGAATTAAGCATTTTTATGAAGAGGGTGGGGTCGGGGTAGGGGTGTGTGGATAGGTTTTTAAGTCGTGAAAGCTCAGCTGAGCTGAATGGTCGATTTTGTGGCTTTTTGTATTTCGCACACTTTTGATATTTCCAGCTTTTTAAACTTGGCATGAAGTCCTTTGTACAAACTTCTGTATAGTGTCTTTTTACTTTCTGGAGAAAGTGTCTGTACTTGCAACATTTTGTGCAGTGTTACGAAGCTGCACATGGGCTCTCTGCTGTCCAGTATATTTAGCAGATTTGCCAGTAACAGTTACAGAGAAACGTCAACTTTAGCTCTGTAGTAAGTGTTGGTCTTCAGGACCCAGCTTTACTGGACACTCAACCCATGTGGCCTGTCAACTAAAACTTCGGGAAGATGCTGTGGAAGGATATTTAAGTGAATTTACATGTTAATAATTTACACGCCCTTTATTCTGGACTAGTATGTGAATGACATATTGACAGGTTTTATGTAGATGTCTTGAATTATTAATCTCAAATTGACAGAAATGATTTAACATGTGTAATTTAGTATGCAGCTGTATACATGTGCACTTCTGAGGAGCAAAAAATTCATTTATCCTTATTTGATTTGTAATTTCTGATTATTTCCACCCAAAGTGGTAGAAAAATGTTGTTCAGCTGTTGCTAAATAATTCATTGTGAATGTTGCTGTCGTCTGGTTGGAAATATTTTCCAGGGATTTGTATATTTATTTGTTTATTTGATTGGTGTTTTATGCTGTATCCAAGAATATTTCACTTATATGACGGCAGCCAGTATTATGGTGGGAGGAAAAACCCACAACCACCAGCAGGTTGCTGGCAGACCTACCCATGTGTGACTGGAGAGGAGGCCAGAATAAGTTGGACTTGAACTCACAGCGACGCCATTGGTGGCAGGCCTCTGGGATATTACGCTTCTCTAGCATGCTAAGCAAGTGAGCCACAGAGGCCCCCTGGATTTTTATAGATTGTATAGAATGTTAAAAATGTGGCTAAACATTCATTCATGCACAGAACAGGCCTGGATAATGCTTGTGTGTAACACCACCACGTTACAAAAGTGTTTTGCAGGGAGCTGATGTGAAATGGAACATTCTCTGAATGACTACGACACAAAAAAGACTAAATAAAATGAAATAATTAAGAGAATATACACGTAAAGGCTGTATAGATATGGCTTTACTAGCAGCTGGGGTTAGCCCAATGAGCAGACACTTGCAATGTGAGTTAAGATAATTCACTGCGGTGGCCGAAGATTGTAAACTTGAAATACAAACGCATGTATAGGAAATGAACAGCAATGGTAGAGAACTTGTATTTAACATTATCACCTTTGATCTTGAAAATTAAGTTGTATGGAAATATATTAAAACTTCATTGCACAGTGACTGCAATTCAAATAGGCATGTACATGTACTCGGACAGAAGTTGTTGATTTTTGGGGGCTGGTAAGAAAAATTCTCAGTATTGATTTTTAGATTGAGATGGAGTTTAATGGCAGAATTACAGCGTTGGTGTATTGGTAGGGATACACTACATAGAGTTTCCAGGATGACTTGGAAACTCTGATAATATTGAACACTTGGTTTTATTTTGCTGCTCTGTTTTCATTTTGTGAGCCTTTTTGAACATGTTCTGTTTGCGATACTCTTTACAACCCTGATCCCTGCAATAAATTTGGAATTCAAATGAATTGAATTACTTTCTAGGTCCGAAAAATTGGCAGGATGACTGTATTGGTAAAGGGGTGGGGGCAAACCCTACAGTTTCCTGGATGGGTCTGAGTGCAATATAGCATAGTCCAGTCTTGGAGACAAGATGAATTCATTAATAACACTGGAAGTCTCCTCCACTGGCCATTCTCCAGTTTTTCTGACCACAGCTGTCAATCATTTCCAGGGGAAATCTTAGAAATCTGATGCCAAAAGTGTTGCCATGGAAGCCATTTCCAATTAAATCACCCCACTACTGCCAGTAGCCCCTCCATAATTTAACCAGCAGACCAGAGTTAGATTTGGTTAGGTGGCTCATTCATCAGAACTTGACAGGAGGGGATTGATCCCTGGGCTGGGGGTTGGGGTGAGCTTACTAAGGCAGTCAGGGAGTTAGTTGGTGTGTGTGTTGGTGGGGTGGGTGGGGGAGAATATGGCTTAAACTCTGTGTCTACCACCTTGAGATTTCATCGTTGTTTAGATCATCATCATGGGCTGTATCCTGCGTGGGTACTTGTTACATCCAGCTCCAGACAAATGATCTAGGAGATTTCTGTCAAAAATGCAAACGCAGTAAAATCTCATAGATGTGTGATTCTGGTGAAAAGCTGTGCCATGGTACATGTAGACAGCATGTGTGATAATAGGCAGCCAGTTAAGCTGAAAATTGTTACAGCCAAACCTTGACATAGCACCTGTAAGCCGTAGAGTGTTTCTGGGATATCAGCCAGTTTAACCTTTGGAACTCTTTTCCAAGAAAGAGACAGGACAATAAAAAATTAAAATGTTAATTCTCTTTGCTATCGACTGGAGATATGTGTAGTAAACACTGCTTAAGTTTTGGGCATTAAGTTGTGAATATTGAATTGTTGATGGCTTAACAGTCAGGCAGAATAAAAACTACCTAAGCAGGATTAACCAGTGCACAAATAATTTGTGATCTCCACATATATCTGTACTTCATTTACATCTTTAGATCAAGTGTCTTTTCCTTTTATGTGAATGTTTGAACACGCATATAGATTTACTTTAGAGAGTTAGAAGACATTTGGGATGTTTTGGCCAAACAAATGGTGATGAAATTGTTTTGTTGCGCTGGTGATAAAAAATTGATAAATGGCCATCTCTGAAAATGTAGCCTAGTCTAGATGGTAATGAGAGCCAGTCAAGGTGCCTTTGAAGTCAGATGTTTGAGTGAGAAGTCTTTGTGCAGAGAGCATAGCCAGAGACAGGTGTGAGTGACATTGCCAGGAGGTGTTGCACCCTTTTGGGTTTAGCCGTCTCCTGGTGCGTTTTGTTACTCCTTCTGAAACGCATGATAATTGACACGATTTCATCAGAGATGTGTCCCTGAGTCAACCCAGCCACCATCATTTAGGAGGATTCCCCCCCCCCCCAGGTATCAATTAAGTCCTGATTGGATAATTCCTTCCTGAGCTGTTCTACACCCCATTTGTCTAAAATGTGACAGTGATATGGCTTCTAAAAAGCAAGCTCTCTGACAACCCCTTTTAATGGAAGATTTTGTTGTTCTCTTTCTCTGTTGACAAGAAGATGCTGTAATAGAGGGTTGGCATGACCTACTTGCGTGTGTTCGGTGTCATTTTGGAGCAAGATCTGTTCCAGCTCCTTTTTATGTGGCTCCAAGATGGCCGTTAACTATTGTTCTCCAATGTGGCTATTTTTGTGACGTTTTCCCCCACATTAGCTGGATGTGTATAAGCTGAGGTTGAATAATGACGCAGTTATTTCTGAACACATTGCTTATGCTTGTAGACAGTCTGCCATTGATAAAATCGGCCCTGATATAATGACATGCCCTTCAACAAATGACCGAGATCTGTCGATAATTTGCATGAAATTGCATCATTGGCATGAGTTAGCAGTGTGATGAGGCATGGACTCGACAAGGTGCGTGACAGAGCGCGTGATTATAGACCGTCTGCGCTCTGTGTGGCAGAAAACCGCATTCAGTACGAGAACATACACAGATGTTAGGGAAAGAATGCCTTACGGTGACGAGTGCTTTGACACGACACAACTGATGTTGTTTCTTTCTACAGTGGCATGCGCCGTGGATATGCATGTATGTACATATGCCATCACACATGCAGTTTTTCTTGTTGTAAGACGAGCGGTGATAGAAGGCCGCATCGTCGGGACTCTGTATGCCATTACACTCCCACACCTGGCACACCCCTGAAACAAGAGTCTAGACGTGCTAATAACGCACACCTGACGAGATAAGAAGTCTGGGGCGTGTGAATCTAGGTGTGAAAAACATGCTCCTGGTCTTCTGCAAGGGATGTGATAATCATAATCTTGCGAAAAAAAAAAACAAAACAAAAAAAACAAGAGCCTGACGATCTTGCACTGTAAGAATAGAGTGTGAAGAGTGCCGTTAGCAGATAACCTGTAGCTGGGTGTCCTGTCAGGTGTGTTTTTGTTGTAGCCTTCTAGTGCAGCATGACTGTCACTATGTCCACCGGCCACAGGACACTGTGATGAAACCACCATGACAATGACAAGAAAGCTACCTTAAATCCCAAGCAAACTGAAAAGGTAAACTCGATATGGCACGTTCTTGCCGCTGAAATCTTTGCGGTGTTGTGATATATATATATAAACATGTCGGCCATTTTTGTGGAAAACTATTTTCCAAGCGACTAAGGTAAGAACCAGCTTAGCTGTGGTGGTGTTGAAAGACGACACTACAGACTTTGTCTGGGTCAGTTCTCATAGGGGGGTGAATCATTCTGCAGGATTCAAACAGATAATGACATGACCCTGTACATAACAGTGGGTTCAGTTTGTTCAGGGCTGTTTACATAAGTCTTGTTCTGGCTACTACATGCACCAGTAGTACCAGTCTCCTTAATTTTGTACACCCAGATTTTGGAGTGGGGAGACACACCTGTCAGAATTAATCGGGCAAGGGTGTTCATGGTACTAAAGCCAAACCACAGTTCCTGTGCTGTGACTTCATTTTTGAAACGAACTAGCATGTTAGCCAGTAATGTTCGAATATTTGTACACGTATGTGGCTGGTGTATCAAGATTTGTACAAGTATGTGGCTGGTGTATCAAGATTTGTACCTGTATGTGGCCGGTGTATCAAGATTTGTACAAGTATGTGGCTGGTGTATCAAGATTTGTACAAGTATGTGGCTGGTGTATCAAGATTTGTACCTGTATGTGGCCGGTGTATCAAGATTTGTATACGTACGTGGCCGGTGTATCCAGATTTTCGTCACAGGGAAAACTGATTTTTATTACCTGAGTGATTATCAAGGGAAACGTTATAAGTGGATGGCCAGTTTAGCTATTCTGCTAAGGCCGTATAAGCAGAGTCGGCAATGCAGAAGTCTCTCGAGGTCACGTGGTCTTGGGTGAGACAGGGTGGGATCTCTCGCGAACTAACAGTGATTTCACCGAGGTTAACAATGCTGTTGTTGTTGTTGGATGCAACAGCCCCCAGTCTGTCTCGTCCAAAACCAGCATGATCTCGAAAGATTTCTGACATGCTGATTCGGCTTAATAGGTGAATAGAAGGTATATGTAGGATTACAGTTGATCATCTAAAACTTAGTCAGTAACTGTTAAAGTTGCTCATTTTGCCAGATCGTGAGCACTCTGTTGATCTTACCTGTACTGAGGTGGTTTTGAGGGTTGTTGGGAAGGTGGGATGATATCATACATGGAAATTATTGACTCAGGGACCAAGAGTAATGTTTTGTAATAGTGTAACCTCGCTGTAAGGTGCTAGTAAACTCGCTGTAATGTGCTAGTAACCTTGCTGTAACATGCTAGTCCATGGACAAGTTCTGGACCACGTTACAGGCTACATCGCGCCACACGAAATGACATGGGGACCAATATATGGCTATGTTCAAAGTCTGGACTAATTACATGCAATTAAAACTACGTATTATGGATGCAAAATATACTTTGCCAAAGGCTTTTTTTGATTGTCAGTTTAATGTAAAGGCGTGGGATTTTTATTACGTGAGGATTAATCAGCTGATTGGCAGTAAACCTGTCTTAACAGACTGAGAAGAAACATCTCAGCCTCCTCCTGCAGAGCTAACCTGGTATCTCTTAATCACTGATCTAATGCATGGTAATCTGTCCAAAAGTGAAATGCAGCTTTGTTCGCTTTATCTATTTTTTAACACAAAAAACTACAGCATATCTGTTTTCCGTTTCGCCGGAGTCTGCATGTATGAATACATGTAGAAACTTCCCATGTCTCAAATTCAAAATGGCGGTATCTGTACAGACCATTGCTAACCTGATGACAAGATCACGTTATAGTTATTAAACAGATAAGAATTCTCACCCTTTTAATGTGTGTTTTAAAGCTGGCTACATGAAAACCAATGCATTCAATTAAGAAAACATGAAAAAAGCCATTGTCGAATGGTTGACTGACATGACTGGGTTAATTTCAACTCAGATATGTCAACTTGCTAATCTCGCCCCCCCCACTGGGGTTTCACACCTCGCTTTATAGCCACTCAGTAATTTGATGAAATTTACACTTATTGAGACTGAACAAATATTGGTTATAGTAAAGATGAGGTTGGTGGGCATGTCGCTTTCCAAGTGGTACATTCATGCTTTCCTGAATGAGTCTTGTTGAACACTCACTGTAGCATAGAGGATCCCCTTTTCACATGTTGTCCACGTGACAAAAACATGTGACATATGCATATGCGCACCAATTACTCACTAAATTCATCTATCTAGAAAACACCTTTTGGCACAACAAACAAAATGGTGTTGTGGTATAGACGTCTGCCTATGGATCCAACACTAATGTGCGGTGGGACTTCCAAACCAACGACTTTTCTCGAGAAATTTCAAGGTAACACGTACTGTAACTCTACATATACCCATGTGTGATCAGTCTTATAAACAGGTGACAATATCATGTAAAAATTCCAGTACTGAAGAAAACATACGTTATGTTTAGTATTTTTTTTTTTTACGTAAAATCACAACATCCATTTTTTAACCAATGAAAACACAACACAAGCCATGGGAATCTACTGTCATATGGAAGCGACTCGGCCAGCAACCTCAACTTTTCGAATTCCCAAATATTAAACCCTTCATGAGGTAGGCTGAGGTAGACAGTGAGTAAAGCTCTGCAGGGAGTGTGCACTGCCAACGAAGCCACACTTAGGGAAGTTATTGTCCCATAACCCTTGTTCATGCTTCATCCTATCCTATTTGTTGTTACACTCGTGAGTTATTGTCTCAATCTGACCGTACATCTATTTATTAATGATATCTGAAAAATATCTGTTTGAACATGTGCTTTGAATTTTATATCACCTTGTATTACAGTTTTCTATGGTTAAAAGTAACTGGTTTCATTGTAAATATTGACACTGAAGCCGGCTGATAGTTTGTATTTAAAAAAGAAAAAAAAAAAGGTGGAATATCATGTGAAAGTGGAGTAGGACCTTGAATGCTCTGAACCGAGCGATGAAATATTTACGTTTGTAATCAATCATCGACACGCATAAAATGATTGGGCTGAGAAGATGCTTCCTTGCACATTGCAACATACAGGTAGAGGAATTTGAGGCACCCTGTGTCCTAGAGACTGGGATATCACCAGGCACCAGAGCTGTTCCACTTGACTGGCTTCTAGGCTGTGATATCCACCCTAGGCAATCTGCCCAAGTTTCTTGTTTAATTAAAAGGATTAGGGTTAAGCCTATAAAGGGATCATTTCAAGCGCGACTGTTACAGAAACTGTTTAACCTGCTAAGCCAAGGATACTAGCCTCCAAGGGCTTTATCTTAAATTTACATTTTTATAGCGCACAATGCATTTTGGGTATTTCCTTCATGGATGTTTTAATTTTCCAAATTCCTAGTAACATTTAGATGATGTTATGGTTTTGGATATCTTCTCGATAGGGTTCACGTATGTACACCATAGGATACATTAGCATGCATAAGATAGACATGGATTTAGCCAGATATTGATATCAGGTTGTTTGATTTCCAGTTTTTCTCCTATTTTCTCCCATGCTGTTTATCTTGCTGTTCCCCATGGCTAAAACCTAAGTATATGAAAATATTTACATGCATTTATGTGACATTATCTTTATACATAATTATATGTTTTGCTGCATCTCAGGAACCATCAGTGTGTACCTTAGGCCATATTGAGTTAATTTTGAGTTTCTTTCCTCTAACACCTTTGCTCGTAGATGTGGCACCTCTAGCACCTTTGCTGGTTGATGTGGCACCTCTAACACCTTTGCTGGTTGATGTGGCACCTCTAGCACCTTTGCTGATTAATGCAGCAATGTGGCAAATATTACAAGAGCATGTTTCCAAACATTATTACGTTCTGCTGAAACTCTACAAATCCATGGTAGTTGAACATCTCTCAAGAAGCACACACACAGACCCAGTATGGTAAGAAACTATTAGAAAATGTATTCCTACAGATGAAATAATAACTGAATTAGTGGCTACAATTGTTACTAGTTTTTCGTTTTGTGGGTTTTGTGATATAGATTCTGATGGTTGTCCACCTTTGTTTCTGTGAAAAACCATGCGATGGTAAAAAAGTCACCGCTCTGAACCTAAGAGGGTGAATGACAAGAATCACCAAATCACCTGAATGGTGGCCTCACCAGGTGCAGCCCTTCAGCTGGTACACGCTGGTCTATATGTGGGACAATCCAGTTGCCTGCTACCATAAATAAATACTGTTCTGACCCAGTGAGAAATTACCCTTGGGACAGTTCAGCTCCTGATGACCAGCTGATTCTGTCCTAGCCAATCAGCCAGAAACCTGGAGGGCACCAGGCCAGACACTTACTGTTACATTGTTCGCCTAGACTGGCCAATTGAATTGAGGTGATTACAGGATTAACTGATCATGAATGGGCAGATGAAGTACCCATTTGGGAACAATGCTAGGGACAATGGCAGCCTAATGGAAGTAGTTCATGATATTACATGGTACAGACTTAACTGCTGGGCTTTATTACCTGTCCCTGGACAGCCTGCTGACCAGCAGGCTAGGATTTTATCTGTTATACATGTAATTGATGTTTATGGCTAAGTCTGTTTGTTCGTACCTGGAACACCTGCATGGTTGTGTATTTGTCTGTCTGGGGGTAGGGGGTGGAATTTTTTCTGTTTTTTTATGCTATTTTTGTACTATTCTTTGCTAATCCACCAATTAAAAGGTACGTGTACGTTCGTGCATCCTTGGAGGTGCTGTTTGGTACATTTGTGTGAAGGGAAGAGAAACCTTTTCAATGACTTGGTAGGAATACACCTGGTCGTTTTGCTGGTTTTGCCACATTTTGAAATGAGATTGACCAATTTACAGATACATGTATTAAGTATTAAAGAACACCGCAATGTCTTCTTCCGAAAGAATTGGCCGAAAACAAACTTCAAAGCAGCCTATTTGACAGACAGAAACATCTCAGCAGCTTCTTTGGTGCCATAACTGACTGGACATTAACCTTGAAAAATGCCCATAGTGTTCAGCTTCCCTGATGTCTTCAGTTGGTAAATGTCGGTGTACAGTATATACATACAGAAATAATTACCAAAAACAACAACAACAACAACAACCCCCCCACCCCCCACCCCCCGAAAAAAAACAAAACAAAACAGAACACTGTAACTTGAGAATATTGGTGCATGTGATCCAAAACACAGGTCTAAGTTACCCAGGTGAACCAACAGCTGGATAAACACGCAGCATTAAGCATGTAAGAGGGTCATATTGTTTCCCATGGCTTACTGAGATACAGGCTAAACAACACAGTGTGACTCCTGTCATTTTACCGGGGAATGTAACACTGTTAATGGCAATGAAGCTAGCACAGTAACAGCTTTAGCACATGTGCAGAACAGCAACAACAACGACCCCTCTCCTCTGTAAACTTCTGTTCTTTGTTCAATGGAACATTTGATTTTTTCATTATTTTCTATGAAATTAAAACCCAGATCTGTATTGTGAAAGGAATTCTATCCGTGTATTTTGCTTCCAGTTTGTTTAAGCAACATTTTACATTATCTCAGGTAATATATTCGCTAGGCAAAAAGCAAACTGACATTTCCAGAAAGGTACCTGCTTTATATTCAGGAGGTAGGCACACATTTTTGAAAACACCCCTGTGGACAAAGTGGTATGACCATGTTATTCAGTGTAGTCGGTGTTATTTAGTGCTGGACAAAGGTCTCTTAGAGCATACTACTTTTAAGATAGAGGTGTTCTCAAAAATATCACCTAGTAGATTTGTAGTTTTTTGAAAAATTCGTCCCACAATGTTAATTTTTTAAAAACCTTATCTTCTTCAAGAACAAATGCAAAAAAGACTCTCTACTGATACTTATATTTCCTGTTTTTTTCTGATAATATCGGGTTTTTCCCAACAAAGAATTTTTCAAGGATGGCCTCACATTGGTGGAAACATAATTTTGTGTTATTTAACTTTGTATGAATAACATTTTTATGTAGTTAAATAACATAGTATGCCAATAATAATAATAATAATTATGAAAAAATAGCATATTATATGTTAAAGTTTATTGTAGAGGAAGAGTGGCTGCCAACAATTGCCAATGCCAGAACTGCAGTTCTGTGTATATATGCTGTGACAACTGTTGCTGAATGTCAGTTACTTGTACAACACAACATTATTACAAGGTTTGCAAGCTACTGCCATATTTTTATTAAAATGTAGCATGCCTTCATTTTTTCAATTTAGTGAAAAATTCAAGGGCATTGAAGTTTACGCTAACAAAAGACTGCAGTGGGGTGAGGTTCAGTGTTGTTTTTTTGTTCACCTCCTGCAGACTCCACAAGTCTCTCTATGAGGATGGATTTGTAGAAGTCATTCTACAGAGCTAGTAGCAAGCATTATGACAAAAAAAAAAAAATGAAAAAAAAAATCCCGGAAACACGATTTTTCGTTGTCTGAGAAAATCCAGAAAGCTTCCATCTTTGGATTAGAGATCCTGAACACTGAGGGATCAAAACGTTCATGTACTTGTAGCTTGAAGGAAAAAGGAGTAATCTTCGGTTGCCAACATTTTTGGATTTCCTTTTAAAACAGTGGATAAGCTAAAATGCTGATGTTACTGATTATCCCAACCCACTTGTACATTTTTGACTTCTCTGTTTTCAGAGCACCTTAGTTATAGCTTTAGTGCATATAAATGTTTAGAACTGATGGTTAATATTTATTCAGAATGGGAGTTTTGGCGGGCAGGGATTTTTATGAAGACTAGGGTATAGTTTGGCTCACAGAGGGCCTGTTGTTACAAGGCTAGAGCCTTCAATGCCCCCAAGTCTTCTTACAGGTTTGTGAGCTGTCAGACTGGGGGGAAATTGATGAGGTTACAGCCAGCATTCCACAAAGGGGGAGGAGGGGGGGTTGGGAATAGAAACTGGCTTCTTACTGCTTTATATTTATAGGCTTTGTACAGGCCCATGTACCCTGTGTACATCAGCCCTTTTGTCTACTATACCCCATCCCAGAAGGCCTCTATTAGCCCCAGTCCCCCTTAGTTCCCACCATGTCCACTCTGTTTATGGGGTTGGAAGGGACACAGGAATCTGGAAAGTCACTTATCACATAAATGGTGAGAAATGAACGCAAAGAAGGGCAATTTTGGTTTGCCTTTTTTTTTTTTCATGTTCAACAGTGTCTGATTCAGTCCTTTATTTGAATTTTTTGAAACATTTAATTGAGCAATGTTCAAGAAAAAAACATTTTATTTGGAGTAAGTAGGCCATTTGAAGTCTGAAACATAGCACCAGATCACTTTTGAGATGATTCTGTAACAGTTAAACAATTTAGAGGCACAAGACCACCTGAGCATATGCAGAAATGGACTGGGCTGTGGATGAATTATGGTTCTTCTGATTTCTTCGGAAGACTGCTGAAGACAGATAAAACAGTTCAGATACTGTATTCAACCCTGTTTGTGTGCAAGTAAAATTGGCTGATCTCTTACGTCCGAGAGTGTTTTGGCTTGCTGCAGTTAACAGAATCTTGACTGATTGTCTTGGCTTTCTGACAGTTTAAACTGCTAAAAGTTGAAAATTTCTATAGAAGTCATCTTGGTTTCGGTTTCTTTGACATGATGAAAAGGCCATCGTTGACTTGAGAGGAAAAAGCAAAGAAGCATTCTTTCCTTATATTCGCTAGCCAATGAACAGATGATTGTCAGATCACATGCTACTGCTGCAGTGGATCAGAATACTCTTGAAGAAGCTGCGAGATGCTGTGAGATGCAAGCGTCTCAGGTGGGCTGGTGCTGCTGTCCCTGGTGAAGGATGGGAATCAGCATTACCTGGGCAGGTATCCCTGTGAACCATGGGCTTAGGCCACAGATTGACTTCATAAATAACAGAAATTGATTTCGACCACAATTCCACAATGTTCTGACAAAACGTTGGGAAAATATTGCATAACATTTTCATCAACACAATCAAAGTTTCATTGAGACTTGTATGAGGGCATAGATGATGTAGGCTGGCCAATGCTGTGGCTCTACCTGGTGAAACCATTCTGAGCACTCCTATACAAGGATTTCCAGATTGGCCACTTTCTTTGCAGTCTGAGACATACCTCTTTTCTCAGACGTTAATTGTGATATTAATTATGCTACATTGCTCTTGTAGTGATTTTACAAACTTTCATCATGACTGGAAAAACTACATCATTGATTATGAACATTGAACCTCTCCCCCCAATGATAAAATGCTCTAGGATAATCCTTGATTATGAAACATTGAGCCTCTCCCCCCAATGATAAAATGCTCCCGGATAATCCTTATTTATCCAGGAAAATCACTGCACCCCGATGACCTGTATGTAGCTTCCATTCTTCATGAGATGCAGGAAAAAAGGAACATAACCTTTATTTAAAGTAGCTAACTCTGTCATGTTATGCAATTTACTTTTCCCGGATGCCCTCAATACAAACAGTACATTTAGTCAGTAATACCTGGCTTCACATAGGTATAGGAATATTGGTGGAAATGAGAAATAGGTGTGTGGTAGAATTTAATCGCTGGAATAATTTTTCAAATATCGTGATGGAAAAGCGGTCGGTTATTTTGCTGTTTTCATGTTGCATTCTGAGGTGTTCTTAGCATAACAGCAGGTGTTTAGAATGTCTACGGTAGTGAAGAACTAAGGGTGATGATGTTTCATGAAGTTTCTTGCAGTCTTGTAATTTGCCCTCCACCACTCTGTTAGGGTACATGGGGCAGGGCGGGAAGAGGGGGAGGGGGATGGGGGGGGAGAGAGAGAGAGAGAGAGAGAGAGAGAAGGGAGTTGACTTGTGAGGGTATCACTGCAGGGAACAACCGATCATGAACTTCTCCCACTGTGGGGTAGAGCTTTTTGTTGCGCCCTAGGGCCAGCGCTGTAATTTGACTGGTGCTTGTGAGAAGGGCATGATAATGGGGTAGTTCTGAAGAGCACTGGGAGCCAGGCGGTGTGAACTGCTGCCTGGGTATGAATGGTTGGTTATGTGAAGTGGGGAAAGGCAATCAAATGTTGCTATAATAACAGATATTTGTGTACAGAATATGTACCTGTGTATGATTATTGTGCCAAAGGCCTGTGGGTTGCCCATTTTCTCTGGCACCCTCCACCCATAAACCTGACTATCATGATGCACATGTAAGCAGAGAATCCTTAAGAACGGCTCTCGGCAAGAATTAGATAAATAAATACAGAAATATGTGGTTTAGCCCTATGTAGAAGTGAAGCTGGGCAGAAAATCTGACATTCATACACCACTCGTAACCCATGAAGGGGTGTTTCCAAGTCAACAATCACAAAACCCATCTCCAAAATAATATATCACATCAGTTTCTGTGGGAAATACATAATAGATATAAATATGCCCCCTCCTCAGCCCCACCCCGTCCTCAGCCCCATCCTCCACCCCAAGAGTGTCAAATCCAGGTACAACTCCGAAATGATACAAAAGATAATAAAGACAAAAGAAAGCAAATCTCTGTAATGTGTGCTTGTTGATGAAGTACAAAGTACAATATAGCCTTAATTCTCTTAACGTGGCTCCTGTTTTATTTTAATACGCTTTTATTTTACTATTCATCTCTGGCAGTGTGACAGGAATCCTCCTCTTTGTACATCTTGTAAATTTCTTGGTGTAACAAAATATTTATGACAGTCTAATTCCTAGGTTCCCAGGTGATGTCATTCAAGCGATGATTTAATTTTCACACATGTTGTGAATACATGTGCATTTACACAACACAGATGTAAACAGGGGAACAGGATAGCTTTTTGGTTGGCTAATGAATGCAGATTTGGGGTTTTCATTGGCCAGTAAATGTAGATTTGGGGTTTTCATTGGCCAGTAAATGTAGATTTGGGGTTTTCATTGGCCAGCAAATGTAGATTTGAGGGTTTGACTGTCCAGCTACACATTGGATTTAGGGGTTTTGATCTGCTGACACAGTGTAGATTTGAGGTTTTGACTGACCAGTTACACATGCATTTAGATGGTAGGCTTTGTAAGATCAGTACATGTACCTGTAGATTTGAGGTTTTGACTGACCAGTTACACATGCATTTAGATTGGAGGTTTTGTTAGGTCAGTACATTTACCTGTAGATTTGAGGTTTTGACCGGCCAATTACACATGCATTTAGATTGGAGGTTTTGTTAGGTCAGTACATTTACCTGTAGATTTGAGGTTTTGACTGACCAGTTGCACATACATTTAGATTGGAGGTTTTGTTAGGTCAGTACATTTACCTGTAGATTGGAGGTTTTGTTAGGTCAGTACATTTACCTGTAGATTTGGGGTTCGGATTGATAAGATCATCTACATTAAGATTTGCATCACCTTCCTCTTGATATCAACGTGGAAATGTACAGGTTCTGTGTGCCATGGTTCTCCATGAACTTACTCAGCTGCCCCTGAGTCCTAGATGTATGTACATGTGTGTGTCTGTTTAAGCTTACACCATACCCCAGGTTGTAATGCTAGAAAAAATCAATAGGCGACTGTGGGGAGTTACGCGATACACATCGAGGAGAACGACGCGACAGGGGCACAGTGAGTCCTGCAGCGCCGAGGTACTGCGGGTGGAACAGAGGCTGCAAAAAAACATGTCAAAGACAGGCTGCCCACGCCGCTGCTGCGAGACGTTAAATATAGGCTGCCAGGTGTTTCTTTGTTTCTTTTTCTTCTTTCAAATGATTTTCCTTTTTCAAATTCTTATATTTGAAGTGACAGGCTCAAGCCACATCCTGTCATTTTGCCTGAACTGGTTTCCTCAGGGCCTTCTGTACACGTAGCGTACATGTACTTCGTGCTCCCTGCACGGCGCCCTCACTGTGTTATTCGGGTCAAACCTCTCTGTAAAAATCAACTTTAGCATGTAATGGTACCCAGTATATGTATGCTGTTAGTGTTAATTTTTTTTGGCATTTCATGAGTGTTATTACAGGTACATCTTTTTGATATATATCCATTTTGAAAATGCTGCCCTTCACAGAAGTATGGTTTGACTGTTTAAGTGTGTGATGCACACTGGTCATGTTAATACCAGAATCAGTTTTTTCATGGGATGATTTCAGTGAGAGGAATTATAAATTCCCTCCACAAAAAAAAAAAAAAAAGAAAAAAAAAAAATTTCTGAATTCAGACAGCCATTTGTGCAGCATTGTGACAAACGCTGTTGATGTCTTTCCACTTTTATTACCTGTTTCTCAAGGTCATATCACACTCATTCCGGGTCGCCTAAGGAATATTTTCATTTGGCTGCATATCAACTGATGACCAGTTCGTTTCTGAGTTAGTGATATTCGTGTCAAGCCTCAGTATGACATGTACATACAAGTTTAGCCTGCATGTGTACTTGTATGTGTAGCCTTGTTCTACAGGATTCCCATCATGTCACTGTAGTATTTCTGCCTAGTACCTCTCCCAATTGAAACCGTACTTCAATATGTATAAGTTGTTTGTGGAAATTGATACCTTTGCATGCTCTTGTAGTTGTTGTGGAGAGGTAGAGTTACAGAGTAGCCCCTCCCCTGTCCAGCAGCTGACCCTGTGTCATTTCCCCATTAGTGGTGTGTGAAGTGAGGATGGGGTCATGATGGGGTTTTAATGGGCTCGCTAGTTGTGTAATGTTATCTGTGCTGACAGACAAGACTTAAAGAGCCCAGCACTACAGAGGTGGCACTGGAAGATTGTAGGCTGGATAGGAGTGGAGCACAAATGGGCATCACAAAAACTGGAGCAGATATTGCCAACTACATGTAGATGGATTAGATACCCATACCTGTAGGACTTGTGAGTTTTACCTGTATGACATGGCCGTTATCGTTGATAGTGGATTTGTAACAGTGATAATTGTTACAATGAAGCAAAACTACAGAAGAAGAATGCCAGGCTGTCAAAAAATTTGTAGACATTTAGCCAGAGTCTGGCCACCCCTCCAAAGAAGGCACCACATAGTACTCTGAAGGTTTTAGTGGGAGTTTGATTGTAGTATTTTCTGGTGTAAATTTTTCTCTCTTTGTTGATTTCTGTCAAATCACAATCTTCTTCACTGATCAAAGTCAAAAATATAAAAAACAAAGAAAAGGAAAAAAAGGAATTCCTTTCCAATGAAGAATTTTGAAGGATAGCGCTATAGTGTAAATGTACATTGCATTGTGTGATTGATCTAGGCTGAAATGCAAAGTGTTGGCTGATGTGACACAGTGGTCAAGGCGATTAACATGTTTGTTACTATGTTTCATTTTGCAGTTATAAATATTTACATTCACAAAAAATATTTCCAGAATCTTGTACAATAAGGGGAGGCGACTGCTGATTACAATTTGTGAAATTCAAAAGCCTTTGTTGATCACCTTTAACATACAGTTGTATATGACTAGAAACAGTAGTGGTGAGATCCATTTTGGACCATTACCATGGTTTCCAATGCAGAAAGGAGGTAGTGGCATCAGAGCTGAAGGCCGTATAAATCTGATTTTGACTGAAATGTGAGCTTATGTACATGTATAATGATATAATAATGTCTTTATTTTCTGAGGGTAATACAACTCAGCCAGTATATTACTGATCTTCCCTGAGGCCCTCCACAAACACACATTTATAAACATTGACACAATACACTAGTTGAACTGAAATGAAAACTGAATGAAATACAAAACATATCATAATATTTAAAGTGAAAGAAAACACATGGTCAGAGTTAAATTTGCCATCAAGGCTGGACAGTACTATGTTTATTTCGATTTAAGTATTTTTTTCTGACAGCTACCACAACAATGGAAACTGACATCTGACCGTACCCAGTCACCTAGCATAAAACGCAGCCATTCTGTCTGGGTTGTGACATACTTGTTCCAAGCACGGAACACTCTTGTCACCTGAGACTGCAGCAAGCTGCCAGGGTTGTGTTTGTAACTTAAGTATATATGTCAATTTATAACATAAAATGATCCAGAAACTTACTCCTGCGACAACAGTGTTTTCCACCCATGTATTTGGTATAATGAAAACATATAACATCAAAACGGTGTGCTGTCCCTATGTTGTTACATGTTACATTGACAGACAACTTAGAACATTTACGTCACAGCTTTTAAACAGCTTATATCTCCTAGCTCTCTGATTGGCCAGTCCCTCATAAGCTTAACAGCATGGGCACCTTCAGATCCCCAGTCAGCAGCGCGATACTCCACATTTAAAACAAAGATAATTCAGCAATGAATTCATTCTATTTCAAACAGGTTTTTACATTCAAGAGAGAATTTTATAATCTTCTTAATGAACACTTCCTTAGTCATGAACTTAGTCAAAGAAATATATGGTAAAATGGGCTATAGCTACATATATTTCCAAAGCGGCCAAGGGAAGTATGTAAAATGCAGGTTATATACTCTCTTTTTTGTCTGTGGTGGTATCTCTGGAGAATCTTGGATGTCCATCTGATGTGTTATGAGGGAACAGGGTATCAAGTGGAGATGGACTTTTAATGGGGGTTGTGTTATAACATAGTGTGTGATGACATCTGTACAAAGTATGGGGATCAGCAGGGGGTTAGATTCATCCAGTCTGTGGGTGATGTCTCACAGGTGTGGTTGTGTAGAACAGGGAGGGGGGGGGAGGGAGTGATTAAGGGAGTGAAAATGCAATGATGCATTGTACATTTGGATTTTGAAGGAGTTTTTTTTTTTGAATGATACTTAGGTAATGTCACATGAAGTTGTTGTTGCTGATGTGTCTTGGGTTAAATGCTTTATTTTGATTGATGGTAAGGTAAGCCAACTGCCATGGAGCCTAAATTTGTTCACCACAGTGATGAAAACAGTGCATCTTTGAAAGTGTTGAATATAACAATATGTACACATCTTGCAGTTGCTGTAATTCTGAGTTTAGTTTAACCACTTATTACAAATACAAGAGTATTTCATTCTTTTACCCTCTTGTTCCTTAGGTTTATTTGGAAAACATGCATATATTACAACTTGGCAGGATTTAACCAACAACAAAAGACATGTTTACTCTGGGTGGTTTAATTTTTCATTGATATCCAGTTGAGTTGGAGAAATAATATATAAAGAAAGGTATTCTGATAGCTGTAAATTACCTAAAATTTTGCCCCAAAAAGTAAATTTTTTAAGGCAGGTTTGTCATGAAATGTTGTCTTAGGAGCTGAAACTTACATATTGCTAGTAGGATGTCACTGTACTGTCCAAGTAAACCTTCAGTGACCATTTCTAAAGCCTGTAGAACTATTGGTACCAGGAAAAATGAACAACTTAGTCAAGGAGGAAATTTTAGGTCATTTAAGGTAATTAATTTAATTTTTAATTGCTTCATAAGTATCTTGTGTTAATTTTTACTGAGTAAAATGTCAACAGATCAACTGCCAAAGGAAACTGCATATAAATAAAATTGTCAGATGAAAGAAAAGACAAATGTTTTTCATTTATAAAATGACAGCAGCTGAAGTAAATAAATTTGGATCTGTGAAAAACAACTTTTTATAACTGGTCAGAATGTAACATCAAATGCCTTCATTGAACAAGCTACACCGCCAGCATCTATAAATCAAATTGTCTTATGGTGTATCATATGTGCGAGAAAAAAGAAATAGCAGTTGTATAAAAAATTTCCACAGATGAACCTTTGTGTACAGTTTCAGCTGCTTGACCTGGGCCGGTGAAATTTTACCCCAGATGGTACAAATGAATTCCCACAAAAATCTGCCCATATACAGTGTTTTAACAGTCTCCATAAAGGTTTGTCCTGGTGCAGAAATGTAGCGGACATGAAGGAAATTTATTTTACCCCACTACTTTTAAAAAATGTTACCATGTGTGCCCAGAAGGGTGCGAAAAGCCCTGCCTTATAACAAACTGTGGTGAACAGTTACTGGCCTTCTGTCACAACTGATCATCCTCAGATAAACCATGCTGCCAATCAAAAGCTAGCCCTTTGCAAAGCTAACTCTTCAGCAGGACTGACTTTGCTAATCTCAACTTGTGCGAGCTTCTCAGCTATTCCCGGACGTGATCAGTTGTAAATTGGACAATTCACCTTTGGAACAGGTACTTTGGCATAGCAAGGTCATACCCAAGGTTGTGGGTACTTTTTGTTTAGTTTTTTGTGTTAAGGTTTAATACCGCCATTCACCATAGTAAATTCAGGTCGTCTTTACGCCAGGTATTATAATACTTGTTGCATCATTGCATTGAATGACAGTTTAAGAAGAAAATTGATCTGTTAAGCCACACCCAACCAAGGAAGACCAGACTCAGATTGGTAGACTGGCTGAAGTTGAAAGGTGACTATTAGAAACTATTTTGAACAGCCAATGAGAAGCTATTTTTGACTACAGCAATATTTTCTTTGTATAGTATAAATTCGTTAAATCAAAATGGTATTTGGCTGCCAGATTTTTCTTTTTAGGCACTAGTCTTTTTTGTTTTCTTGGTATTTTATTTGTCAGTTTTTAAAAGTATGCATAGATTTGTTGTTTGATTTACCTGTAAGGTAGATTTGTTGTTTAATTTACCTGTAAGGTAGATTTGTTGTTTGATTTACCTGTAAGGTAGATTTGTTGTTTGATTTACCTGTAAGGTAGATTTGTTGTTTGATTCACATGTAAGGTAGATTTGTTGTTTGATTCACATGTAAGGTAAATTTGTTGTTTGATTCACATGTAAGGTAGATTTGTTGTTTGATTTACCTGTAAGGTAGATTTGTTGTTTGATTCACATGTAAGGTAGATTTGTGTTTTTCGTTTGGTGTCTGTAAAGTGTGTGAATACGTGCACGTAGCTTAGCATTGTACATGGGAGATGTTTCTGTCCAAACGGCCGTGTTGGATGTGCACACCACTTAGGTATCCTAATCACTCATACCTGTCAGGTATGTAGCGAGGTAAGGCAGATGATAGCAGTGACTAATCCATCACAAGAGAAGATGATTCAGACAAATCACACCTGGGAACACCTGTAGCTGTGCTGGGGACAGGAACACCCAGTGGTCTAAGTGATGTGTCCACAGTGGACAGGTGTAGCAGTGACTAATCCATCACAGGTGAAGCTAATTCAGACAGATCACACCTGGGGACACCTGTAGCTTTGCTGGGGACAGGAACACCCAGTGGTCTAAATGGTGTGTCCACAGTGGACAGGTGTAACAGCGACTAACCCATGAGAGGTGAAGCTAGTTCAGACAGATCACACTTGGGAACACTTGTAGGTGTGCTGGGGACAGGAATACGCAGTGGTCTAAGTGACATGTCCACAGTGGACAGGTGATAGCAGTGACTAATCCATCACAGGTGAAGTTGATTCAGACAGATCACACCTGGGAACACCTGTACATCTTCTAGGGACAGGAGACCTGTCCAAAGTGGAAGCCCTCCCTTGGTCGATACAAATCATACAAATATATAATGTTCATGAATATTACCTGTATATGGAAATTTTTATCCCTTAGTCAAGCAGTTTGTATTAATGTCGTAACATTGTTGCATGTAGAAGTACGGTTTAGTATTTACCTTTAGTTTGTATTTACTTTTGAAAATATGCCTTTAGAAGTAGGTGCTGTGATTGTATACAGCTGTGGGTTACAGGCATAGGCTTATCCTTTGGGTTTCTCTGTAAGATACCCTGTTTTTAATGGGATGAATATGGGGCGATAGGGAATATGGGAGCAAAGTTACAGATTGAACACCCTGGTTTCAGAATCTCACTCAGTCTGTCTGTGTGGATAATGGTCCTATGCTCCTCCAGTATTGTTACCAGTGCTTCTCTACTCTTGTAACCAATGATCTTCCAGTATTGTTGCCAATGCTCCTCCAGTCTTCTTAGCAATGCTTCTCTAGTCTTGTAACCAATGATTCTTCAGTATTGTTACCAATGCTCTTCTTGTCTTGTTGCCATTGATCCTCTAGTCTTGTTAACAGTGATCTTCCAGTCTTGTTACCAATACTCCTCCAGTCTTGTTACCAGTGCTCCTTTAGTCTTCTTAGCAGTGCTTCTCTAGTCTTGTAACCAATGATTCTCCAGTATTGTTACCAATGCCCCTCCAGCCTTTCTAACAGTGATCCTCCAGTCTTGCTACCAATGATCCTCCAGTCTTGTTACCAGTGCCCTTCGATTGTTGTTACCAATGATCCTCTAGTCTTGTTACCAGTGATCCTCTAGTCTTGTTACTGGTGCTGTTCTAGTCTTGTTACTGATGATCCTCCAGCCTTGTTACGAGTGCTCCTCCAGTCTTGTTACCACTGGTCCTATAGTCTTTTTACCAATGTTTCTCTAGTCTCGTTACCAGTGCTCCTCAAGTCTTGTTACCAGGGATTCTCCAGTCTTATTACCAGTGCTCCTCGAGTCTTGATTCCAATGATCCTCCAGTCTTGTTAAAAAATCAGTGTTCCTCTAGTCTTGTTACCATTACTCCTCTTGTCTAGTCTTGTTACCAGTTCTCCCCCAGCCTTGTTACCAATGGTCCTGTAGTCTTGTTACAGTACCAATGCTCCTCTGGTCTAGTCTTCTTATCAATGCTCCTCCAGTCTTGTTGCCAAAGCTCCTCCAGTCTTGTTGCGACATGTTGATCTGCTCATGGCCGGGCAGGTATTAGCCAACGATGTCTGCTCGCATGAGCTGGTTTGATACGGCTGATGAAGCGCATTGCGGCCACAGGACAGCATGATTAAGTAGTGACAGAACCACCGCTGTGATATTGATCCGACATCGACAGACCCCCGCAGACTGCGTTCCGTTTTTCTGGAGAGCGCAGTGTCTGCCAACCGGCCCTCTGAACTCAGCGTGGCCAACTCAGGGCGGCAGTCTTGACCTCAGCCCAGTGTCTCGCCAGCGTCTTGGCAGGCGAATTCCGTCGATGTTTCAGAACATATTGATTGGTTAAAAGCTTGGAGGCGTCTCTCAGACATCAGGATACAGCCCCGACAAATCAGAGTATCGGCAGGCCGACCTGAGGTAATGAGCTCAAAAAGGCTTGTAATATGCGTGGAGTGGTGCAGTGATCTCTTGCCCTGGCTGCTCACAATCCCCTCGCCCTCCCACCTTCCACACACATACAACCCACCGTTAGCCAGTGTAGTTATTGTAAAAACTTGGAAAGAGACAGGACTGACAAATACATTAAACTGGTTGTAAGGAGTTCCATTGAATAGGGATGTTCTATACTGATAATGCAGTAATCCTTGTGTTTCCAGCCACATGTACATACCTGCATAATTTGCTGAGTTTAGGGGCTTAGACCACATAGTGCACATCATAAGTGGATGAGTTTACATATGGGTATGTCAGAGCCTGCAAGCGTACAGTAATGGTTGAGGCACCAGTACCACATGATCTAGTTCAGGCCCTTGAAGAACATTTTCACACAAAACAAACCACAATTAATTGAGAGTCAGCCAGCAACTTGCCGGTGGTTGTAGGATTCCCCTGGGCTCCTCCCACCATATTGCTGCCTTCTGTTTTATGAGTGAAATATTCTTGAGTACGGCGTAAAACACCAATCAGATAAATGTATGAATAAATTGATTGGGATTTCCCGAGGTGTATGTATATTAAGGATTTGTTATCTCTACATCAACTTGGTATGCTCGAACTAGGAACGCCCAAAGCCTATGGGGTGCGGGGTTCCAAAGAAGTTCGCATCGGGCTTTTAGTAATAAAGTGTATATGGATGTATTAATTAAAAGATCCTGTAGTCTTTTTTTCATTGAAGTCAGACCAGTTTGAGGAAGGTTTTGGATTCTTATATAAAAGAGTACAGTATTTGAGAGAAAATTTGCTAATCTGGCATGATTATACAATGTCATTAATTACATGTAAGCGTTATTTTGGGCAGGGATGGACAAAACTTTTCATTGAAGAGATTCTATTGTGTTTTTTTTTATACTGAAAAATGACCTGAAAAAAAACCCCACAGCTCTGTGGGAGGCCTGATAATTGGAGCATGAGAAGCCGAGATTAAGGCGTACATGATGATTTGTATACCTGATTAGGCTGCCTAGACTGTGTCATGGTGTCTGTGTGTAAGATCCTGGGGAAACCACTGGGCTTGTGTACCAGTTCCTCACACTCTTAAATATACATGTGGTCAGAGGCATGTTTCTGATAGGCTGATCAAGGTGCAGACTAAAACAAGGCTGTAATATTGAAATTTCTCTCGTTCTTGGAAGGTGGCATAAGGTGTTTGCTTTTGGCATTACATGGGAATATTTCTCAGTGGGTTGATGCTAAATACTCTTAAAAAAAATGAAAGTTCCAGCCCCAAAAGTCATGTTTTCTTTCCCCCTGTTATACCTGGAAATGTACTTTTTGGGTGACAAGTATTAGGGCAAAGACAGATTATAGACTTCTTCTTGTCACACATGTATCTGATTTGTAGCATTTTCTTGGATTGTTCTCCATCGCACTACTTCCAGATGAAGCACTTGTTAAGAAGAATACAATTCTTTCTCGATTGAAGTTGTCCGTAAATTTATGTTATGAATTTTACAAGAATTTTCAAGAAATCCATTTCCACATATGTTGAACATTACAAATCTACTGTATTACTGGTAGTTTGAAAGTCAACCTGAATTTGATTGAAAAAAAAAAAGGACCATATCTGACCGGTGACACAGCATGTTTATTAAATCCCTGGCAATATGTACTGACCATTCCCTGGATTGGCTGGATTAATAGGGACTTGTTGGTCTGTGTGATCGCTGAACATCCGAAATTAACGATGCCGTTACCAGGACGTCTACAGCAGATACCCTGATCTGTAAGTGGGTAATCAAAAGCATTATTTCATATAATATTTATTTCTAATATGGCTTAACTGTCTGGGAATTGAATTTACGGAGATATTATGGCTGTATTGCTCATGCAATATTGAGGAGGTTGTGTCAGAGATAGCAGTACTTTCTGATCCAGTTAATGTCCCTGTTGTGAAGTCTTGTCCTGAACATGGCTCATTTTTAGTACGATTCCGGATCTTCTCCACATGGATTAACTTGTACGTGTAGCGTGGTTGCTGTCTTCGTTGAGGCTTAGGATTAATTAGACTTCGGGGTCTTTGCAATTGGGATTTTGTTTTTAAATTTGCACTGATAGGAGGTCTTCTAAAGAGATACAGAAGAATAGTGAGGTATGAGTCTGTCCGACACAAGTGGATTATGCATCCAAGAACTGTGCGATACACATATATGGGGTTCTAGGTTAGAATGATTGCATGTGCAAGAATACCGAAAAAAATGAGTTAATGTGCTTGTAAGGATTTAAAGAAGAGAAAAACGAAAGGAAAGAAAGTAAGGTGAATACGTTGGCAATGTTATGTTAACTACATGTACCTTTGCAGTCACAAAAACTTTGATCATCTTATTAAAACCGTTGGCACACTCGAAGACAGTGTTTGGACGATTAGACTGGGTCATTGGAAAAACCATAAAAAAAAAGAGAGAAGGTTAGGAAAGCCAGTAATGGTGTGGGATATTGCCAGTGGCATCTAGCCAATGCGTGCTAACAGAGCCAGAATTCTAAGACATGGTTGATTTTGAGTTGCCAGTGGTTTGTGATGAGGCACCATGCTGTGTGGCAAAAGCAAGCTAAGATAGTGACTTAACTGATTCAACGGAATAAGGAAGTTCTCACGTTATAGTTTTACATGAAGGATTCCTATTGTGTAAGTGACGGCTAAAAGAAAAAATGTCTTTTATTGTTTATTTCTTGAGGATATGAACGTGCTGCAATAAGTGATAAGGAACTGCCTGACGTACATGTATTCTGCTGTCTGCACTTCGCAGGTCTGTTGTTAATAGCTGGCCAATAACAGTGGCCAGGCTCCACTTTCACAAAACTTCACCAATAAGTTTCTCATCCGCTGTGACCTCAATAATGTCTTTTACGGTCTTTGATGGAAAAAGCCCCTGAGGATGTTTTGTGGTAGTGGCTCGAGTTCCATGTATATGTACATGTACACTGTAGACTGAATGATAACCAGGAAGTCAGGAAGCCTAGCCTATGACCAGGTTTTCTTGTGGATGGGTCTGGGATCACCACTACGAACAAAACAAGAACAGTAACACAATATATGGTGCTCAAGGCACTCTTCATTTGAACGTCACATGTACTATTCATATATTGCCTGCATGGACTTGCTTGTTTGATTGTAATTCTGGGTGATAGATTCAGGGACCTTGTTTGCTGCAGTACATAGAATGAAATATAAAAGCATTCATGGTGTTGATATCAGATGGATATTCTTACACATTGTGAGTGTTGAGGAAATTGTTGATATGTGTCCTTAATTTGGCCTACATGATTTGACCGTAGATACATTGCTACAAATGCATTTACATGGCTGTGATATATGTGGGTAGTTGGCCAGAGGCCAGTGTTAATGATCAAGAAGCCTTGTACGTGGTGCTGCATGAATAAAATCCGCCGGCAACCTGCGGAAGGTTGTGGATCCCCCGCAAAAGCCCCCCCCCCCCCAGCTCAGGCTGGTTTCCTTCCACTATAATGCTGGCCGCCGTCGGATAAGTGACATATTCTTGAGTGCGGCGTGAAACACCAATCAGATAAATAAATAAATAAATGCACGATCAGAACATTGTCCTGCCCAAGGACATCAGTTCCAAACAGTGCGTATTCATTCTACCCTTACAACTTTTTCCTGTTCCATCTACTTACCACCCCCCCTCCCCTCTCCTCTAAACAAAACAATCCACAGACAATGGCACACACACCAAACTATCCACACCAGCACAAGTTCAGCCATACATGTACCCAGCTCCAGTGAGACATCACTGGCGAACGGCTAAGCCCTCGCCTAGCCCTTAGGAACAGGAAGAAGGACCCCAAGTCTCCTTCAGGCTACAGCGTCCCTGGCAGGATTTTGTCAAGCAGTGTCTGTCCAAAGTCTCATCAAAGTTTAATTAATGGAACAAGGCAGCAGGCAAATCGCCCCAATATTTCATCCCGCGTCCGGATCTGTGGGTCTTAGCCGTTGGATTACTGCAGGGCTTCTCCACGTCCTCCCCGGGGACAAGTCACAACATCTTTTTTATGTTCCTGAACGGATAATGGCTGCTGGGGGCACCATTTGCTCACTTTCAACTCAAAACAGTTCAGAGATCTTTCCATTAAGCCAAGAAGGCTGGAAGATGTTGAAAGCAATGCTGGTCTAGAAAACTAAACACTGAACAGCCTAACAGGCAAGTTTTCTGTGAAATGAGAAATGAAAATTTGGAATTACATTTTGTGAAAAGAAGTACATGTATTTGAGGTGAATTTGACCTTGTGGCGACATCAAATTTGACAAGTTGTCGTCATCACCCTCCATCCCCACCCACCCCCGGGTTCAGACGTACATTTCCATTGAATCATAGTCTAGATCTGGCAAAGTGCCAAACTTTTATGACCAGTACATAATTTTTGTTGAGCAAACAGGAAAACACCGACAGAAGAAGTGTCAGTGTGTTTGTTCATGTAGAGCTCTGCTATTGTTCTATCATTGTGTTGGTGATGTTTGCAGTTGATGTTGAGAGCAGGTCTAAAAAAAACCAAGGTTTTAATGTTGACTGACATTTATGGGTGTTAAGATGCTTTACTAATTTTAACTTGTCTAAGGTAAACATTACTTAAAGGGGAAGACCTCGTAAAAACTGAAGTTGGGAGGAATTAAAAGTCCATTAAAAACTGTATTGATCTGAAAATACCTTCCCTGAATTTTTTTTAGATTTTTTTCACCAAAATGGACGCAGTCAAATGTTTGGATGATATGGTGGGTTTTATGGACCACATTAATGATGTGGTTCACCAGTGACGTCACGTCGACTTTTCTATGGCCTTAGAGCAGAAATTTAATGTCATATTAGCGTTTCCATACACTGGTGAACCACATTATCAATATGGTCCATAAAGTCCACCATACTATCAAAGCATTTGACTGCATTTATTTTGGTGAAATAAAAAGCCTAGGAAATTCAGTAAAGATATTTTCAGGTACAGTTTTTGATGGTCTTTTCACTCACCCTAAATTCATTTTTACAAGGTCTTTCTCTTTTAAGTTGTAAGGTATATGTTACTGCTTATTAGGGACACATTACTGGTGGTTAGGTGCACATTACTGGCTGATGTGTCCACCTTACTGGTATCAGGTGCAAATTACTTGACAAGGTGTAACTTACATGCACAAGTACAGGTAGGTGTATATTACATGTTTTATTAAGTAGGTTACGTGGTATTAAGCTTGTTGGTGTTTGAGGGCCATCCACATACTTATGGATAGAATTACACTATGCATACTGCTATGTTAAACCTCAGTGTGTTCCTTATGATGGGATTTGACATCTCAGATTAAAGTTATTAAAAAAAAAGAAGTCAAGCAGTCTTACTAATACCTATGAGTTTGGTATGTGTAATGAGCAGATGTGATAGTATCTCAGCATGTTCAGTGGATTTATCATGCATGGGTATTTCCTAATGACTTGTGGCCCGCAGGTGTTTTACACGCTGCAAACACCTCTCGTTTAACGTTTAACGGCTGTGGCAGGCAGGATGCATAATCCGTCCCGTGGGCTGACATTTCCCATAGTCCCTCTTACGTGTATATTCTTCATCTCTAAACTAAAAATTTATTTATTTTTCCCTGAAGGCTTTTTCTTTTCATACACAAGGTATGTGTACATGTGTGTATCATTACACATACTTTTACCAGTATATTGAATTGTAAATAAGAGTAAGATATATTCTCTAATGTACATATGTGTACATGTAAAAGGTACGGATACTCTAAAGACCCTCACTTCCTCATTTGTATTGTGAGAATATTCATCAGTTTAAATTATTCATTTCTAATTATCTCTTAGTTTTGGTTTACTGTAGGACTGAATATTTGTTTTCTCTCTCCCTTTGTGTATACCTGGCATCTTATCATGTGTTATAGTATTGAGGGTTTGTGTTTGTTAAAGTATCAAGGGCTCGTATTTGTTACAGTATCAAGGGCTTGTATGTGTGTTTTGTATTTGTTACAGTATCATCACAAAGCTGTCTTAGACTTAATTGAGACTTTGTCTTAACTTGCATTACTATTCCTGAATTTAAATTTGAGCTTAAAATGCAAATTTCTAAATACGTGTAAGAGAACTCTGTTTATTAAAATATAAATTTCTGGGATAAGTCACAATTATTGTCAAGTAAAGTGTTTCGAAATCAAGACAAAGTCTTAAGACTTAAGTCTTAATAGCCAGCTTCGTGATCCTGGGCCCTGGCGCCCTTTTAGTCACTAGGACAAAACCCAGACTTGTGGGTCCGCTGGCTCTCGCTGCTCGTGCAGTTAGTGACACTTGTGTTGGGTGACCTCTTGTCTTCCTTATATATGATCTGCCAGTGTATACAGTACGTCACATGTATGTGGAAAAGTTCATCGCTCCAGTTTCCTCCAGTTACTTGACCGTTACAGGAAAAGTTCTTCAGCATGGTGCTAAACAACAAATGAAATGAAAAAAATCAAATTTACCTGTCATCTTTGACGGCATTGAGTATTTGGTTTCTCTCTCTTGTCTCGTGCTTACCTGGCCTCTGTTCTTGTGTTCTGATATTGAGTACCTGGCCTCTGTTCAGGTGTTACAGTATTGAGTATTTGGTCTCTCTCTTGTACTTACCTGGTCTCTGTACTTGTGTTACAATGTTGAGTATTTGGTTTCCCTCTTTCTTGTGCTGACGTGGCCTCCATCCTTGTGTTGGTATTGAATATTTGGTTTCTCTCTTGTGCTTAACTGACGTCATTTCTGGTCTTACAGTATTGTATATTTGGTTTCTGTCTTGTCTCCTGCTCAACTGGCCTCTGTTCTTGTGAGACAGCATGAAGTATTTTGTTTCTCTTATGTTTTATGCGTGCCTGGCCTCTGTTCTTGTGTTACAGTATTGAGTATTTGGTTTTTGTCTTGTCTTGTGCCTACCTGGCCTCTGTTCTTGTGTCACAGTATTGAATATTTGGTTTTTCTCCTGTCTTGTGCTTACCTGGCCTCTGTTCTGGTGTTACAGTATTGAGTATTTGGTTTTTCTCCTGTCTTGTGCTTACCTGGCCTCTGTTCTGGTGTTACAGTATTGAGTATTTGGTTTTTCTCCTGTCTTGTGTCTACCTGGCCTCTGTTCTGGTGTTACAGTATTGAATATTTTGATTCTCTCTTGTCTTGTGCTTACCTGGCCTCTGTTCTGGTGTTACAGTATTGAATATTTTGATTCTCTCTTGTCTTGTGCTTACCTGGCCTCTGTTCTGGTGTTACAGTATTGAGTATTTTGATTCTCTCTTGTTTTGTGCCTACCTGGCCTCTGTTCTGGTGTTACAGTATTGAGTATTTTGATTCTCTCTTGTCTTGTACTTACCAGGCCTCTGTTCTGGTGTTACAGTATTGAGTATTTGGTTTTTCTCTTGTCTTGTGCTTACCTGGCCTCTGTTCTGGTGTTACAGTATTGAGTATCCGAGGTGCCCAGGAAGAAGAGCCTCCAGATCCTCAGCTGATGAGACTGGACAATATGTTGATAGCAGAGGGTGTAGCAGGGCCAGAAAAGGGTGGGGGTCCGTCAGCTGCAGCGAGCGCGACAGCAGCGGCCTCAGGTGGGCCGGGGCAGCCCGACAACGCCATCGAACACTCAGACTACCGCGCCAAACTCGCACAGATCAGACAAATCTATCACACAGAGCTGGAGAAATACGAACAGGTAGGCCATGTGAAGCACCTGCACACTGATTGCGACCGTATCAGTCCAGGCTTGGGTTTCTTACCTGAATATAACGATAAGAGGACATAAATCATGGTGTGTAAAGCTCGGCATACATAAGAGCTTAATACTGAACCCAACTGACCTCAGCCTGACCGTTGTGTCGGGTTGTAAGTGATCGTGAGTGAGAAGTAATAGACAGGTTAAGCAACTGGTAAATGACCTACGAGTAATGAGTGATGTCATTGTTATTTCTGTGTGATGTCGTGTCAAATGTAGGTCGTGCCATCGTGCTCGTTTTTATTTACTTGTTGTGAATATACGACTCAGTATTTGGAGGTTTTATCTGTTTAAATGTAACATAAAAATGGAAACCATCTACTCTTGAAGCATTATTCTGTCGTAATTTCAGAGTTTTATTTTCAAAAAGTAGAAATTAAGCCAAAAAAATGTTATTGGTCAGCTGCATGAGTTTTACGGCTACGATTACCGGCGTAGGCCAACTGTACGGGGCTGCAGGGTTTATAGGGTTTGTAACTTTACTTCCGTGCTGTAAACAAACGCATATTATAAACACAGCATATTGCTGTGCATCATTTTTGATTGACAAACATATTTTTAATTTCCAGGTCCAAAAAATAAGCTCCAAAGTGGTATTTTGACAAGCTCAGAATTGTTTCGTGGAATCAGCTGATGCACACAAATTATACAAATACTGCATTTGACCTGAAATATCTTGTGAAACTTATATATTTTTTCAGAATTCTATCATCCTACCTCCAAAGCAAATCTCCAAAGGTCTTTCTAATATCTGTAGGACTCTTTAAATCATGAAAAATCCACAACTTAGTCATGGATGAAAATTTAGGCCATTCGTCAGTTTTTATGTGTATGGATCTGTGGGTCTGGTTTGCTCCTGATAGACTTGAGAACTGTTCAGCATTCAGTGGTGGAACTCACCTGTTACATTCAGTGCCCTAATTCCTGAACCTGTTTACATATCAAAGAGCAACTTTTAGTGCAACTTATGCACTTTTGTGATTTGATTTTGGAGACAAAACTACATTGGTTGGATTGGCCAGTTTCAGGGCTTCAGAGAAAGTATAAGTTTAGCAATCAACACAGAGTATTGCCTTCAGAATATGCTTGAATAAATTGCCGTGCAAAAATGTGAAAAGGTTAAAGAGTATGTGATAGGGGTTTTGCTGGTTGTTGGTGCATATCTGTTTGCCTGTGAAACATTTAGAATTCTGTATATCACCCTTCTGAATACACATCAGGGTACGTCACTGATGTACATTATATGATTATGAAACTGAGGGCGTTCGCACTAGTGTAGTGTAATAACCCAGGATCCTCTCACTAATGCAATCACTGTGAGTTCATGCCCAGCTCACGCTGGGTTCCTCCTCCCTTCTTCTTCCTGTACATGGGAAAGTCTCTCAGCAACCTGCAGATGGTCGTGGGTTTTCCCCAGGCTCTGCCCGGTTTCCTTCCACCATAATGCTGGCTACTGTCATTTAAGTGAAATATTCCTGAGTGTACCTTAAAACACCACTCAGGTAAATCAGTCAATAAATGATTATCAGAAATAGGGATGGGGAGGGGGATTGGTATTGATACTCACAGGCTTTACAGAGACATCTTTTTTGTGTTTGTGTTTCAGTGGGGTAAAACACTATAAATGCATTTAAACATAAGTAAATACATTTATATTTTTTCAGATCTTGATGTTTTCCTAATTTACCTGTATTTCAAGGCAATATTCTAAATACCAGTACATATTAAACAGTAAAACTTGCTGGAACAGTCCACATTTTCCACAAAATTATAGGTGTAGGTGATTTTTTGTTGATTTTACCTTTTTTCTTTGACATCCTCCCAAAAAGATTCATTCTATGTGAATCCTATGCAAAATTTTAATTAATGTGGCCTAACTCACCATGTGTTTGTGTGCTTGAATCAAATGTTTATTGGCATTCATCATGACCAGGCTTGTAACGAGTTCACGACCCACGTCGTGAATCTCCTGAGAGAACAGAGCCGCACCCGTCCCATCGCCCCCAAAGAGATTGAGCGGATGGTCAGCATCATCAGGAAGAAGTTTGCAGCCATTGAGATGCAGCTGAAGCAGAGCACCTGCGAGGCAGTGATGATCTTGAGGTCACGCTTCCTGGATGCCAGGTGAGACACTGTCCCAGATAATGCCCAGTAATTGAGTGTGGATGTAGTGAATTTCCTGATGTAATTTGCAAGTCTCACTGTAGTTGCGATATCTCTCCTGTTACCAAAAGAGCCGGTCCTAGGTAGCAATCTACTGGTAACTTGTCTCACTTGGCGCTCAGCACTGACAGGTTAGAGCAGGGAAGCAGGACTGGTCGACCCAGTGTCAGTATCATGTCCCTGGATAGGGTGTCATGTTTGGTGTCTTTGGCATGATATTTAAGTAGTGGTAGCACTTTGGCAGCATTGACATGTCCTGTCACAACAAGACACACTATATATACATTACAATTGTCATATAACTGAAAAATTGTTGATTAAGACATAAAACTTCAAGCACACACACATATACAAATACTTGTAACTTGAATCTCAGCATACATTCATGTATAGGCTAAGTGTGAGGGTTCTGTAACTGACTGGAGCTTAGTGTAACGAGTAAATGTGTCAACATTGGGATTGACCTGCAACAGTTATTAGGTGTTCTTGGTACTCTCTGTCTGCGTGTGTTGCCGTACTTGATGTCTTTTGGCTGCAATTAGAAATGATGTGGAAATCTATGTACATGTAAACACTGAACAAATGGATACTTCTTTCCTAGTGATGAATGACATGCTCTTGTGTGGTAGGAATGTAAAAACCAGGTGTTTCATAACGCCTAAAGGTCTTAACTCTGCAAAATCTGATTTCAGACGAAAGAGGCGAAACTTTAGCAAACAGGCAACAGAGATTCTGAACGAGTATTTTTACTCGCACCTGAGTAACCCGTATCCTAGTGAGGAGGCTAAGGAAGAGCTGGCCAGGAAGTGCGGCATCGCCGTCTCACAAGTAAGAAGCGCCTGACACGTTTGTAACATTTCTACCTGCTTGTTTTATTTTCTGAACATCCATCAAATGACACGCCTATGCCAGTGGTATCAGTTTGCTGGTTTCACGTAATGTTTGTTGTCTGAAAATTGAGGATGCGCTTATTTTCAGAATTCTCTAATGACTCAAAGGCTAGCTAAATATGTTAAAAATTGTGAAAACACAAATGTACCTGACCAAATCATTTGAGGTGTTTTCTAGCATCAGGCTGTAGCTGATGCTCAAGTGTCCTGTCCGAGCCTTGTTCCTGATAGAAGTACGAGATGGAGAAAAAAGAAAAAAATCGTAGAGAGACTTTGTGGGCCAAGCATTGTGATCGGTGGCAAAAGAGGACAACTAGCCTGAAATCAATGAGCCTGCCTGTTTTAATTCACCTGATGGGGCCGGTTTTACAAAGTTGTTGCAATATTACTTCAAGAGCAGTTACCATGGTGACATATCTCTTCAGTGTATGTTGTCGTGGAAATTATGCCAGGTGTAATTTTGCCACTGATCTATTGAAGCAGACCCAGCTGCAGGTTCACCTGTATCTTTTTAAGTCCGGATGCTTGCCAGGTATAAATAACTAAGATTTACACTGATTAAACGTTGCCTTTTGCAGGTATCCAACTGGTTTGGTAACAAGAGGATCCGCTACAAGAAGAACATAGGCAAGGCACAGGAGGAGGCTAACCTGTACGCGGCCAAGTCAGCGGCGGCTGCAGCTGCTCAGCAGTCTGTGGGGGGTCAGGACGGGTCATCACAGGGTAGGGAGCTCCGCACCAGGGTCACCAAGCCCATACTCATGCATGATTAACTGCCGATCAATTCTCCTGTTGTCCTATAAGTATACTTGTGCCTAAATTTAAGGATTCGCCGCCTAAAAATTGCATTCTGGGATACCTGATACCTCTGGTATTACGAGTGTATACTTCTGTTCTGTGTCATTCACTCATGAACTTGATTGCCATGGTATTAGCACATTCTGCGTAGACGGAGAAAAGTATACTTCTTGTGAGGCCTAAAACTGGCTAACGCGACAAATATTACTTTTCGAAATCAAATAAAACAGGCACATAAATCACAGCAAAAGATGCTCTTTTATGTGCCAAAAGGCTAGGGAATCATGGGTAAAATAAATACTTCTGCAACCACGGAGTGTGGAATAGTTAGCTGTTTCTGTATGATGTTACTATTGTGCACTCTGCCAACACTATGTTTGCCATTGTTCCAGGATCTGTTGGATACGGGATGGCTCCCACCTCACAACCGGGCAGCCTTGGGGGGCAGGGCATATATATGAACCTCAACGGGGAGAACTACCAAAGTCCAGAGACCAATGTGAGTGCTAACATCCAGTCTCAGGTAACGATCAACTCTGTCTGATCACTGCCTTACCTGTATGATTGACGGCTTACCTTTATGATTGAATGCCTGCTGTGTTCACACTGGGGGAGGTGTGGTAATTACCTGGGAGGCACTGTATACAACAGGGTTGCTTCTTCAAATTAGCAACTAAGGGAAGATCCAAAATGGAAAATTTCCAAATATTATCGTCGAAAATTTTGTCACATTATTGAAGCAAAGCAGGGGCAAAGCGATGACAACAATTTATTGGTGTAAGCCTATATTTTTATTCAGTGATTCTTTACTAGGAACAGAGCCATGGAGAGTTTCACCCGCTAGTCGTGCGGCTCAATCTCATCATTAGCACCCTGAATTAACTTCGAATGATCATCAATCGGACGGTTCAGATCTTTTGAATGATTGAAAGAATGGCTGGTTTATGTGCCACAGGTTGTTACCACAAATCACACTTTTAACTCCAGTGACTTGTATCATGTTTCACCTAATTTAGCTATGACCCATACCCTGTGTATTGACCATGCCTGTATATCAGAAGTACAGGTATCAGTTTCATTCATAAAACCTGGGTGTCTCCCCTTTCTCCAATCACCTGGGAGGTCATTGGGTGACATCCAAGCCAGTACATACTGTACATGGGCTGAATACCTGTCTTAGAGTTAGGGTTAATCTAGGACAGTGTACCCATTTGTTGTTCAGGTGCAGGAAAGGTGAAGAAGTTGCTAAACATGTTCTGATACTGCTGATGTATGTGTTGTGTCTCTGTTCATCGTGGATGTCATGTGTGTTGCGTTTCTATCCTTGTGTGCGACTCTGTTGTGATGCTGCCTTGTTTTTGTCATGATATTGTGAGGGGATATCATGTTACATGTAACTTGTGTCTCAAGTGATATCCGTGAGACATGTAACTTGTGTCTCAAGTGATATCCGTGAGACATGTAACTTGTGTCTCAAGTGATATCAGTGAGACATGTAACTTGTGTCTCAGGTGATATCTGTGAGACATGTAGCATTCTAGCATTGTCACGATGGGATATCCGTGTATGGGCTTTGTAAGCACTGCGACATATGAAATCATAAAGCTGTTTGTCAGTTTGGTGCCATTTGCAGCTTTAGTCAAGGAGAAATTAACCCAGCACTTTTTAGTCAGTGTAGATATAGATCTACAGTAGGGCCTACTCAGTGCATAAACCTGCCAGATTAGAAGATTCACAGAAATATGATAACATTGAAGTGAAGTTTATGCTTGGCTTACTTCAGCTTTGTGATTTCATGGTCTGTGTGACTATATTAATATCTGGTTTTGTATTTTAAATATCACATTCCAACTAATGACAATTTAATGGTCTCCCTGAAAGAGCATTGAAACTGACTGCTAAAGGGGAATAACTCATGGCTGTCATGTGAATAACAAAGCAAGATACCTGGAGTCGTGGTTCTTGGTCTGTATTTTGTTAAATCAGTTTTGGGTTGAATTCATCACACACAAAAACTGAAGAGGGTTGCTGTCACAGTCATACATGTTCTAGTACGTAAATGTTTTTGGGCCCATAGAATGAATTAGGAAAGTTTCAACGGAGAGAGTTGTTTCTTGGTTGGAAATTCTAAATTATGATAGAATGACTGTTGATAATTGCAGACAAAATGTATACCAAGTAGCAGTCTGTAATCTATTAAAGCCTAGGAAAAAGTTCAGTTGTAGGTGTAAAAATTTTAAACTTAATCTTACCTTTTGTGTCAAGTGGAAATGGTTGTGAAAGTAGCCAATGAATTTCCACAGAGGTGTATGGGTTGGTGAATTATTGTCTAAAACTTGTCACAAAATATTAATGAATGTTGTTGTTGTTGTTTTTGTAATTCCATGTTAAAGCTGTGGTGTTTTGTTGAATGTTGTTGTTGTTGTTCTGTCTTTAGGTTAACGCGTTGCGCCATGTTATTGCGCAGACGGGTGGCTTCAGTCACAACGGTGTTTCCACGTCAACCCCGAACACGATTTATGAGCCTCGCATGCCACCATCAGCTCCATCTGGTGGGAGACATTGACATTAGGCTGATTTTTCAGTGTCACTAGAGATCGTAATTACCCGTGTTTCTGCAGATCTGATTATGGCCCTGTGCATTTCATTAAGACTGAAACAAAAAGTGAAATTTTTTTTAAATTTAGTAACAGTAATGAAATGTTCAAGTTATTTGTGATAATCATTAACAAAAGTCACACTTATGAGGTCGACTACAGTATAAAGGGTGGATTCGACAAGGTAGTTTTGGGTGAAGTTAAAAACTTGAAATCTTCTTTTAATACTTGCCTTTGGACTTCAGTGTATGGGTTAATACTGGGAAGATGAAACAAAGATTATGCGAAGACAAATCTCTCATAATTTGAACTTCTGTTCCCATAAAATACCTATTACATCAAATTTCTAAACACCAACTGAATTCATATGTAGCGTTTTGAAATCTGTCCAATATAGTCGTGCCCAGTTATCATCCTACACATATCAAATCTGCATCAAGATATTGTGCACAGTATGAGTGCTTTCATTCCCGCATTATGTGAACAAAACTGTTATTAATGTGACTGTCCATCAAAAAGGAGTTTGATGTTTTAACTACGGGTGATGGAAATAATGTTGCACGTCGCTGCCTGTTTATTTTGTGAAGACTGTGTTGACCTGTTTTGTTCTCAATGTTTTCATTTTGTGTTCATCTTAGTAAAGTTATGTATGTTGTTGGTCCCTTCGCTTGAATGTTATCACCATTTAATTGATTCCGTGCTACAGCACTATTGATATTACTCTGGGGTTGTGGTGAATATGCCTACATGTACGCCTCCTCGTACTTGTACCGGTACACATGATAGTGAGGACAGGTGGAAATGTGTGCGTATTTTGTCCAAGTCGAGTCTAGAAAAAGCTTATGTGTTACGTGTATTATACGGTGGGTAGATATCCTGTCTGTTTGTGTTGAGTCAGACTGTCATTGATATCATACAGATTGTGAGTGATATCTGCCAAGCTGGCAGTGATATCAGCAAGATACTGGGTGGTATCAGTCAGATTATCTGTGATAGCAAGGAGATTGTGAGCGATATCAGTCAGGCTTGCAATGATATCAGCAAGATACTAGGAGATATCAGTCAGATTATCTGTGATAGCAAGCAGATTGTGAGCGATGTCAGTCAGTGTTGCAGTGATATCAGGGAGATTCTGAGTGATATCAGTCAGATTATCTGAGATATCATACAGATGGTGAGTGATATCTGCCAAGTTGGCAGTGATATCGGATTATATCACTGGGTGATATCAGTCAGATTATGTGTGATATCAAGCAGATTGTGAGCAATATCAGTCAGGGTGGCAGTGATATCTGGGAGGTTCTGGGTGATATCAGTCAGATTATGTGTGATATCATGCAGATTGTGAGCAATATCAGTTTGGGTGGCAATGATATCGGGGAGATTCTGGGTGATATCAGTCAGATTATCTGTGATAGCAAGCAGATTGTGAGCAATATCAATCAGGTTGGCAGTGATATCAGTCAGATTATCTGTGATAGCAGTCAGATTATCTGTGATATCATATCAGCTAGCCAGCAAGGGAAAGAGCGATCTGTGCTATTTTTAGGACAAACATTCTCAACGATTCGTACGGAGAACATCTTTGTGACATTCATTGTTTAACTGAATATGCATAAAATGCTTTGTTAGTTGTCTCATAATTTGTGATGCTTGCCTGTGCTTTGATTCTTGATCTCTTGTTTGCCTAAATCTTAAATGTAATATCAGGAGTTACCTCTTGACCTCTTTGTGATGCTTTATACCCCTTTCCCATGGTTATCCTATATTCATCCTGGTACAGGGCTCTTCAAACCATTTGGATGACTTTGGAAACTAGGTTTCTCATCCCAGAGGGACATGGGAATCAGGTAGCTCATAGACGACATTCTGGAAACAGGAAGTTGGATGCTAGAAGGAGAAAGAACAGAAAAGATGGCTCAAATGTTCATATCTGCATTCATATCATTTCATTTCATTATGTTTATTGAGTTGACATTGGCTTCATTGTATGAAAGTGTTAAGAAAACAAACAAAGACACAACCAAAAAAAAAGAAAAAAACAGTAGCAGAAAGATGCCTGTCATTTGGTTTGCTTGGAGCTTCGTTATTTAGGAATTTTAACGGACGCAATTTATTTTACAAGTACGTACTGTACTTTTTATGTCTGTATCTAAGTGGTAGCATGGTGAAAAATCAGGGAGTGGTTAAATGAATGACTGAAGGAATGATAGAGTGAGTGAAGCCTTTATTGTTGTTGTTAAGACATATCATGCAGGAAGCAAACTTTTATGCTTCACAGTTTTTAACTGGTATTTTGGGGGGGGGGAGTGTGGAGATCTTGGTTTTCTGCTTGACATCCTTTTTTTCTGTACTAATTCTCGTATTTATGCTATCAGCATAATTGTTGCCCTTCTGAGTTTTATTTTGAATGTGTCTTAAGGTGCTCAAACCATTTGGTCAGGAAATGTTATATGCTGTGAGTCGCCCAGTTGTCTCACAGGACTGAGATGGCATTTTTTTCTTTTTGGCCTGTCTAACCTTTGGAACTGTGCTTGTTGGAACTCATCGTTATCATTTCTATTTGTTTTTCAACATCAGCGATGCCCGCAATGGTGGTTATGAACTTGTGTTTGGACAGGCCAAATAGGGCTTTGTAGATTTTCTGGTATTTTCGTAACTGTACCATGTCCTTAACAAAGGGTAATTAAGTGAATGAGAAATACAATTTGAGAGAAGTGCTTTGCAAACTGCATCTGCGACATTATTCCTACCTTCCGAACAAACCTCAAAACACGTTTATTAGATCGATACAACTCAGAGAATCAGGTGAGATGAAAAACTTACATGTGACATAAAATCCTGTTGGGTTAAATTGTCCCTCTTTTCACTTCGATTATTGAAACGTGCAGTCTGGACTGTTGTTTTTTGCATTGTAAATCAGTTTGTTGTAGGATTACCATATGTTTATGTACATGTATATATGTTTATGTATATCTTACATATGATAGGGGCAAAATTTACATACTCACAGCTTTGAGTGTTAAGTATTTTGAAGGTTGCAGATTTTAAAGTGCATGCATAATTAATAAGCTCAAGGATTTTTTTGTTGGTTTTCTTTTTTTTTTGTTTTTGAATATGATAAAAAGTGCATAATAGTGTCTTAACCTTTTAGTGTTCATTAATGCTCGGATAGATCTATTAAACTGAAAGTGCAAAACTTTCTTGATGTACTTGGAATCATTTTTTAACTCACACAGGAGTAAAAGTTTTTAAGTCTCAACTTAACCTGGCTTATTTTCACTAAATAATGTAAATAATTTTTCCGTTTTTTTATGTGTTTTTTTTTTTCTTTAGTGGGGTAGGGTGGGTGGGATGAATATCATGTGGTCGGGACTGGAAGGTCATCAAGGAACGTGAGCTGATTTAGTATGCATGTTGTACAAAAAAAGAACAAAGGGATTTATGATGTCTTCAGAAAATATCATAAAGTTTTTTATAAATGCAACTTTGTTGAAAAAAGGAAAAAAAAACCCAGCAACATCAAAAAACAATGTGTCCTCTTCAGAACAAACCTGCTAATGTTCAGAGAAACCACACAAAATGTCTCTGTTGTATTGTTACTTATGTAGAGATAGATAAAGAAAGTATCCACGTTACTCTGTACTTCACCCAGTAGTGGGTAAAACCAAGTAATGATGTATACAGCCATTGGGTTACAAGATAGATGTAGTCTATATATAGATATATATATATATATATACACACATATACATATACATTGTATGTAATTTGGTAGTGGTTAGATTTCTTGACATTATCCAGCTTTGTATTTCATTGTGAACTGGAAAACAGGGTATTATGTGTTTGCAACAAAACGAGGGAAAAAAAGTATTATTTTATCATCATGTAAACATGTCATCATGAAGGACAGTGATATTGAAACAGATACACAGTGCAGTCATTTTGAACTGCGAGTTTCGTCAAATCACCACTGCTGTTTCGGCAAAGAATGGAAAGGCATGAGTTCGAAGCTTGATGGGGTAATAGTTTGATTGTGGATGAGCAAATGGGATTTTGGTGGAAGTTATGTAAATTGTGGATGAGCTACACAGATTGTGGAAGGGCTACTTAGATTGTGGATGAGCTATATAGATTGTTTATGAGTTACATAGATTGTGAATGAGCTATATGGATTGTGGATGAGCTGTATGAATTGTTGATGAGTTACATAGATTGTGGATGTGCGATATGGATTGTGGATGAGTTACATAGATTGTGGATGAGCTATGTGGATTGTGGATGAGTTACATAGATTATGGATGTGCTATATGGATTGTGGATGGGCTATATGAATTGTTGATGAGTTACGTAGATTGTGGATTAGTTACCTGGACTGTGGATGAGCGATATGGATTGTGGATGAGTTACATAGATTGTGGATGAGTTACATAGATTATGGATGTGCTGTATGGATTGTGGTTGGGCTGTATGAATTGTTGATGAGTTACATAGATTGTGGATTAGTTACCTGGACTGTGGATGAGCGATATGGATTGTGGATGAGTTACATAGATTGGATGAGCTATATGGATTGTGGATGAGTTACATGGATTGTGGATGAGTTACATAGATTGTGGATGAGTTGCATAGATTATGGAGAAGCTATATGGATTGTGGATGAGTTATGTGGATTGTGGATGAGTTACGTCGATTGTGGATGAGCTACATGGATTGTGGATGAGTTACATGGATTGTGGATGAGTTGCATAGGTTGTGGATGAGCTACATGGATTTTGGATGAGCTACATAGATTGTGGATGAGCTTTATGGAGTGTGGATGAGTTGCAGAGATTGTGGATGAGCGATATAGATGGCGGATGAGTTATCCTAATACTTCTCATTTTTGGGACATCTCGCCTGACCTTTCTGTCCAATATCATTGTAATAAGAAATGTCACAGTGTCTTATGTTTTTTTTATACATGGTTAGCCTTTCTAATGTACAACATATCTGTATCTTTACTTTTCCAAAAAAAAAAAAAAAAAAAAGAACGGAGAATGCATATTCTCACTTTCAGCAGTACTAATGTCTGTCCCAAAAATCAGAAAAATTAGACTACGTGAATTGTGAATGACAAAGTGGGATTGGAAACTAGAAGATGTGTGGAGAATAGGCTACTAGATCTGTGGAGATGTCATTGGTTGAGTGAATGGGGTTACATGAATTGACTTTCATGACGTAATGAAAGAGTCCACTCTGATATGTCCATAAAATTTAGCCGTAAGGAAATTGAGAGCAGCTGGGTGATTGGTAAAATCCATCATCATGGGTGGTCGGACAGCTTTACTTGAGAGATTTCTTAGCTGTACTGAAATCTGGAAGATTTGTCTGTTTTAATCTCATTGTTATTTGTATGTTGTTAAAAATGTGTAACTGTAGATGCCTCTGTAAGTTTTGCATTGGAAATAACCATTTTGTTTAAGTGGTGAACCAGTTTCTAAACTCAAGAAAAGCAGAGATTAGAAACCAAAAGTATGTTAAAAGCATGCAAAAAAAAAAAAAAAAAAAAAAATGGAAAAAAAGAACTTGTACCAAAATGAACATTACATTTTAATAGATTTTAGTCCCATTTATTTCTGCACAACTTTGCAGTGGCATTCAGTTAGACTTAAAACAAGGCATGATATTTTCTGTGGTATTTGCAAACACCACATTTGTAGAAATGTATGTTTTTTCATCAGATGTATAAAGTGGATTGTTCATTCCTTGGCTATAGAGAAATAACCCTAGATTTAGGGTTAACTACCATGACATTACTGGTACTTTGACTAGACATTTTTTGATTAAGTTGACCTTGATGCTTTGGAATTTTAGTGACCTTGATTATAACCTTAAAGGCTTGTTTTAAAAAAGAAAAAAAAAAAAGAGACTGCATGAAAGTAAGAATATCCTGAGTTTTATGTCCTGAGTTTAATTGTCACAAATGGCACCATGCTGTTGGATTTCAGAAACTTAGAACCAAGCTTTTGCTTTAAGATGAATGTAAAACTGATTTCAGGGGATATAGCTGGCTTATGGTATTTTAAGATGAAGTATTATGTTGTCTTTGTTTCAGCTGAGGTACTTTTCAGTCCCATGATATTGTTCTGTGTATCCGTCATGTGACTTGCCATGATATGTTACAGTGAAATAAACACTCAAACTTCATCACTTCTCTTATTGTCCATCTTTTCTATCTCTTTGTAGTCAAGCTTAAGGTTTCTCATGAACATGAGCCCCTCTTTCAAAATTTCAAACAGCAGGTTTCTCTATTGTTTAGCCAAAGTTTTGAAAGCTATTGGCCTGAAAGATACACATGTATACATGTAGGTGTTTGAACAGTTAACAAGACGAGTATTTTATATGTTTTCTCTCTTCCAGGAAAGATATCAACATATGTAATAGCATTATTGTATAATTAATGATAGATGTATGTTGCTTTTCAGCATTTAACATGTACCTTCTTGATATCCATTGGGGTCTTTTATACCCCAAGCTGCTGTTCACTTCTTCATGTTATGTTCTGCTGTTGTTAGGTTAATGCATCATAATGCAAGAGAACATTAGCAAAACAACTTGAATAAATTTGTTTTGCTCGTTCAGTTTATGAGCCCACTTTGCAGTGTCATGCATTCATGATTTCACCTGACCTTGAACAATGGAAAGGCTGGTGTTTTCATCTGACCTTGAACAATGGCCAGGCTGGTGTTTTTAACTGACCTTGACAAAGTGGACAGGCTGGTGTTTTCACATGACCTTGAACAATCAGCCAAGCTGATGTTTTCACCTGACCTTGAACAGTTGGACAGGGTGGTGTTTTGACCTGACCTTGACAAACTGGACAAGCTGGTGTTTTCATATGGCCTTGAACAATCGGCCAAGCTGATGTTTTCACCTGACCTTGAACAGTTGGACAGGCTGGTGTTTTCACATGACCTTGAACAACTGAACAAGCTGATGTTATCATTTGACCTTGAATGATGAACACTTGTTGACTTAATGCTACTAATGTAAATCCCTGCACAGATCTGCTTAAAGTTTTGCACCGTAATCCATACTAACTGTAGTTGTTGTGTTTTCCATATATAGTTTGCCCTTTTTCCCCCCCCAACACGTTTCTTTTGAGAAAAATTTCTCTAATCCTGTTTTTGCCTGACTTACTGACACGTTGTTTTCATGGTTTTTGCGATGGTCTTTATGGTGTTGTGGTATTTTCTGGCCCGTTGTCAAATATGTAAAACTAGAAAAAATGATGTGATTCAGCGACTGAAGTTCATTTCACCCAGCATGGGAAAAATCTGCATGGCAGCATGACATACTCCAAATTTCATCAGTCAAAAAATATAAAAAAAAATTCAAAAGGAAAAACTTAGAACAAAAAAAAATTTTTGCATTTTTTAAGCAGATCTGTTTTTGTCTTCATTTACTTTTCTCTCACTATTTGAATTTTTTTCTTTTCAAAAATGTTCCTCTTTTTTTTTTCTTTCTCCACTTGCTTTGTATATCTTCACAGGATGTGGGAGAGATACCATCCCACCTCACATATTTTTTGTCTTTCTTTTCCAAAATGTCTGCAAAAAACTGAATTGAATTTAGCCAGCTCGGGTGAAATTGAAACCAAAATTCAGCAATTTTCAAAAGATCACATCACTTTTTCTCGTTTTAGGGCCCTTCGCGCTCCCTCAGTCAAGGTAGCTCTCCTGGCGAGCAGGATCGTAAAGTCACAGACGATGGAGAAGGGTGGCCCTCCGGCCAGTCTAGCCTCAGTTTCATGCAGAGCCTCGATGAGGAAAATTCGGCGGACTATGACGGATCTACGGATGAACCCTCCTCGAAAAGGTCCAAAGTGTAAAGGAAGACCCTGCATTTGAACTCGGCTTATTGCTTCCCTTTCGTGGCCACCTCAGTCTAATTGTTGTGTCACAAGGATTTTTTTTTTTATAGGTCAGCGTCTTCTCCTTTTGTCAACTTGATGTTGATTGGTTGATGTGTGGTTGCCATGGCTACTCTTTCATACTAGTATATCATTGATTGCATTTGATTGGTTCTTAACATGCCAACTTAATGGTGTATCAAAGTTTTGTGAATTAATCTGGTTTTTGATTGAATGATTGATTGGTGGGTTATGGCCTGGCACAAAAGATTTTGAAATGATTGGTTTATGGCTTGTTGATGTGGCTGGGAGAGGTCTGCATTGTTATTTCACAAGGATTTTGATTGGTTGCCACACAGTTGTCATGGCTGAAATAATGCTTGTTTTTTTTTGTTTTTTTTTCGATTGATTGATGAATGGTTCATGATGAAATACAAGTTAGCAGATGCAAGTTTTGCTGCTGCAGAGTTCTGCCATGTGTAATGCCCTACACAAATTTACATCTGGTTCCGAGGTGCACCGTTGCCATGACTACCCTTCTATTTCACTTTGATCATTTGGATTATGTCCAGTGGTATGGTTTTATGTACCACGGACAGAATTTTTTTTTTTTTTTTTTTTTTTTTTTTTTAAAGAAGCCTTCAGTTTTAGAGATGTGAGAATTAGCTAACCTCTGTTGCTTACAATTAAGCAGACGTGTAACTGAAAACTGATTAGGTCGCAACGAAGTGGCATTATTTGGTCTTCCATGCAGGTTGAGTTCAGTGAAGTTGCTGCTTTGGACTATGTAATTCAGTAGTTTCTGTAATTCAGTTGTAAATCTTAATACACATGCATTATTCGGTTTTACTACCAGATCAATGGCCATGTACTTAAACCTTTTTCTCTGTTTTCATGTTGATGTGATCTGCCATGGACTTTACTTAACAGTACATGCAAGTTAAAATGTTGATAAAGTGCATTCTGTATACATGTTTCACTTTAAGTTCCATTTCTTCCAGAAAATATCAAAAGTGACAGAATTCCTGTTGTATAAGGAGGGCAGTGAAACCACAAGATGATGAAACTCAGTAACTTGGTGCATATAAAAGAAACTTTACACTGTACTTGAGTTTCATTCCATTCATGATTGAATTGTGAACAAAATTTGTGATGGCATTTTTCGACATTTAATCTTAAGTCGCATTCGCAAAATGCAACTGGTCAGATCAACATGTCGATAAAAAAGGGCATCATAGCTACCCGATGCAATTAGTAGAGTTCAACAAGTTGCATCATAGCTACCCGATGCAATTAGTAGAGTTCAACAAATTGCACTGGGAAAATGCCTAGGAAATAGAGCAGTCCTATCTTGATTGAACGAGATCAACCATGAGAATATGATTTTACGTTACACAAGAAAGCATATAATGTGTAACTCTCACGATTTTTGCTAAGACACAATGAAAAGTGAAAATGGCACGAGGAATGGATTTTTGGGGAATTTTCTACCAACTTCTACATCCAGATTTTGCACATTCCTCGAGAATTTGCTCTTTCATTCATATTAATGTGAAAGTTTCATCTGGTATGTCGTTCATCTATGTACATATACAAAGTGCTTTGCGTGAAATTTACTCGTTTTCTACAATACTGTGCTTTTTACATTAACTCTGTTTTGCTAATCTGCTATTACGTGTTTGTGAACATGATTTTTATGGCATTCTGATGTGTTAGGCAACAATGATGGTTTCACTTTGGAAAGTATTTATTAGTCTTTGTGAAAATTTTAGAATGGTTTTGGAACGGAAAATTTGAGGCATCTTGATTATGGTATATACAATGCAAGGGCAACTGAACATATTAGATGGCCGTGGGTATGGTCAATTAAAAGTAAAATTACATTGTTAAATCAAAGCCTCGCTGATCTGCATTATTACAGACCTATTAAATACCTCAGTGGAAACAATTCTGGTGTGAGAGATTCTCTTCCCTGTGTACTATTCCAATGATGGTCACATTGTGTATAGATCTTGTTTTTATTGTCTTGTTTTTCAAATTTTGAAGAACAGTTATGGAGGCATGGTTGTAATCACAGTAGTTCAAGACTTCAGGGGTAAAACTGAAGTATATGAAGCTGTGGACACTTTACACAGCTCATTTGTGTAATGACTCAAAGTTTCCATTTATCATTTAAACAAGGGATTTAATCTGTTGAACAAGGTCCAAAATGGGTCAGTATATTCAAACTGATCCCACTTCTCCATCCTTTCAATTGCAGCACAGTTCGAGATCCGTGGCCGATTTTACAAAGTTTGTAAATCAGTTTTGGTACCTTATCGTGTAAATCGGTTAGCTTTCTATTGCTTTAACAGATAGTCATTCTTGAAGAAAAAATAAATAAATTCACACTGGAAAATGGAATCTGGAAGCTTGGTGAAAGTAGCTAGTGGACAGTGGAGGAAGAAATGTAGGATTAAATTACATTCTCACCAGGCCACACATTTTGAAACGTGCTCAGACATTGAGAAAAACATGGGTTTAATTTCGAATTCAGACCTGGTCACATTTTGAAATTTTCCCAAGCATTGGTGATCATTTACATTTGGCTTACATGGAATCATACTATGAGAAATGTATTACAGTAATATATACCAAGGCCTACCCAGTGTGGGTTATAATATCGAATTCAGGTTTTTTTGTAAGTATCGTAATTTGCAAAAGCCACTTGTGCCCAAATGGAATACAGACATCTCTTTTTATACACTGTAAAAGTTTCATAAGATATGTTTTGTAATATGTTTATGTTACACTTGTTGGCTATAAACATTTTTTGTTTGCGTTGTTATTCAGTACATTCACTTGTTTTTTGTGGTCTGTAAGGAAATATTTGATTTTATCTGAAACGTATTCGCTCTTTTATCAAGTTTTTAAAAATGAGATGTGCACATATGCAGTCAGGATGTGAAAATTAGGATTTTATCAAACTTATACGAAATGGCATTTATGACGTGATCTGCAAAAATTTTGTGTTTCTTGCGTTTGTCTTGTAAAGTGTCTAAATAAGTCTACATGTTTGTCTCTACCAGTATTTCTTTGGTGATTATTTCAAATTGTTGTAGCATAATGATTACAAACGGTAGATGTGAGAGTAAAATCTGGAATTGTTTTCAGATATTTGTGAGTTATACACTATTACTGTATAATTATGCCACTTGAGAAACATTCAAATCAAAACTGTTAGTTATACTCCTAGGACATTGACAGAGTGATGGTGAATTAAAGGGGAGTACCCTGACACAGAGGGGAGGTAACCCAAGTGAGACATCAACTGTTATGAACTTAAGCTAGTCGTAATCTCTGTATAAATGTATACATTTCTAAATGTAGTTCACCACCATGCGTATCCGTGTTTATCATATCGTGAAAATATTATTGAAAGTATTTCAATAAAGGATGTCAAAAAAAAGTGGTCTTGCTTTCAAACAGTGTTGATAATCAAACTTTCCGATGGACTGCAGGTGAGATGTTAATGTGGTAGATGTGATACCAAACTGAGGCATTAAATTATATCCTTCTTGTTAACATCCTCCTCCTTCAGGGGGTACCTTTTCCCATGCCACAGTGACTCGGCACATGCAATAGTCATTATCGTAGTGCAATACACACCACATAAAGTCTGACTCACTTCATGTGATGTATCGACTGGGCGAATGCCACTAGTGAAATAATAAGGTTTCAAGTCAACACAGATTGACTGAACGATTGATTATTTATTTGATTGGTTTCTAGAATATTTAACTTCTGTGACAGTGGCCATCATTGCTGTGGACGGAAAGCAAGCAGAACCCATTTTACAAACAGTCACAACTGCTGTAGAGATACGTTGCTGTGGTAGTTACGTTTGAGGTAGCATTACACTGTCTTTGTAAAATGGGCCCCTGGGGGAAACCCACAATCATTCACAAGTTGCTAATTGAATGTTTAACTGCAGACTCAAGAATCTTCTTCCATACGACGGCGGTCAGCTTCATGAGTGCAAACCCTGGTAAGCTTCGGAGTTTTGGCAAGTTATCGGACAAACTTTCCACGTGACGTACAGATTTGCTTTGAGTCAGTAGTTTGTCACTTGCTTGGCAGAGGAAACTTACATCACTTAGTCTGGGAACTCTGGTGGCTTCCAGCCATAAAGCTGACCATCAGCGTATTAACAAAAAAGATTTAAAACTCCATCAAAACTGATGAAATAAATAAAAATCAGTGAATGATCGATGTCTCTGCATTGCTTGGTGCCACTAATCAAGTGTTACTTCTGATGCTGAAGAATTGTGGGTCAATGCCCTATATTATCTCACCAATACATGCATCTGTTCATCTGAAATTAAAACAGTTCTGCTAGAACTGTAAAGGTTTCTTCCACTCCGCAATCTCAATGTGTGTGAAATACATCATAAAATAACGAAGTACTGCGAATCTTCAACCTTTTCAACCACTAAAGCACTCCTTTTCAGTGAAATTTATACCTACAATGATTACATCAATGACTCTAAAAATGATTTATGTACACGCCATAGTTCAGTCAGAATGTTGCAAAATACTGATTGAGGAGATGGCTGAAAAAGTTGAAGAATTAGGGTAAATATCTAACCAAATACAGATACAAACCCGTCAATGGCTGGATGGTGTACTTCAACCACCAACTGTATAACAGTGAACTGCTCGGGCATGCAGAAGAAAACCTCTATCAATCAAATACACAAATACACATAGAACAAGACTGTGTATTTCCACACAAATACTACAGCTATATTTAACCACTGGGCCATGCACATGTAAATATCTAATAAGATCTACATCTCAGTTGGCCTGGTGTGGCCAAAAGAAAAGCAACACATTCCCTCAGGATTTTAGTGCAGCAGTCAGTGAAACGGTTTTGCCAGAGTACCAGATTGATCATTATGGAAAGGCTATTAAAACATCAAATCTATGGCACGCAAATCTAATAAAGCCATTGAGTACCACTTTGTTGGAGGGTTCAGTTGGATTATTCAAAGGGAATGTATTTTTGGTGATAACCATATGCTCATTTTCATGAACACCTTCATGTTACTGAATTCACTTGGGTACAAAGATATTTTCCAACCATGGGGCTTTATGTCTTTTTACGAATGTCACATGACTGCAGACGATCCATGCAGGCTGCAGAGAATCTGCATTTGTCTCTTGACTGCTGGTAAATCTCTTTAAACACTGTCTTTTGTAGTGACATGCTTTAGGTGTCAAGATTTGGCTCCACTGTCAGAGACACTTCTAATGTCTGCAAATGAATAAGAAAAAAGAATTATGAAGCATGTAATTTTATCTTTTGTTACATGATGGCGATGAACTAATTTCCACTACTCTGAGAAAGACCAATTAAGTTCATGTTTGGTCTTTAACACAGTTTTCATCAATTTATTTTGTACTCAATAATATTTCACTTTTGTGACAATAAGCAGTCTTACGCTGGAAGAAAACCCAGTTCCCATTCATGCTGGATGCCAGTGTTAATCTGTAAAATTATGGAACACGAAATCAGCATGTTTGGATTTTAATAAACCACCAAGATTTGGTGAGTAACTGACAAACTTTACCACCTGACACTGAGGCAAACACTTTCTCTGGCAAAGCGAGCTCAGTGGTTATGGTATACTGGATGGAACTTGCGAATGTGTTATGGTATACTGGTGGGATTTGTGAATGTGTTATGGTATACTGGTGGGAACGTGCGAATGTGTTATGGTATACTGGTGGGATTTGTGAATGTGTTATGGTATACTGGTGGGATTTGTGAATGTGTTATGGTATACTGGTGGGATTTGTGAATGTGTTATGGTATACTGGTGGGATTTGTGAATGTGTTATGGTATACTGGTGGGATTTGCGAATGTGTTATGGTATACTGGTGGGATTTGTGAATGTGTTATGGTATACTGGTGGGATTTGCGAATGTGTTATGGTATACTGGTGGGATTTGTGAATGTGTTATGGTATACTGGTGGGATTTGTGAATGATTCCCATCAGACTTCATGTCAGATGCTACTGAAGTGTAATCTGACCACAAGCAGTGGCAGTAGGAAAACTCTGTACGTCTACAGCCCATTGTACGTCTGTCTGATAGCAAAACTGTTCTCGTTACCTTCAGAAAAATCTCTCTCCAAAACGTGCAAAATGTAACACTGAAGAAGACTGAGCACTGAAAATGTAACACAGGTCCGAAATGCAGTGGAAATTAAAATCCAGCAAGAACAAAGGTATATCTTTTTTGGGTTTATGGACATCAGTTATCAGCCAGTCAAATTTATGGCTACATCCGTTTGGAATGACAGAAACATAAGGTCATGTTGAGTGACAAGGTAGCCATGGAGAAAACATTGCTGACTTGCATATGTCCATCTCTATCTACTCCCAGATAACTTGTGTGAGCGCTGAACAGATTGTCTTCTTAACCATGTATTACAATCATTCAGGCTGTAATTCTGCATTCAGAGTTATGCTAAACATGCTGACATTGCGGGCCCATGAACATCAAAGATACTGTGCAGACTGACAGAATACTGGTGCCCGACCAGCCAATACTTGGCATATTGCCTTATCCTAACACTGGTATCGTTTTCTGTCAGGTTTTGACTAGGCTTTGATACAACTATGTGTAAGAATTGATTCTAGGTTCTCTGTTTGCACGGAGCTGACAATGGGTAGTGAGACAGGGCTGGGGAGCTTTAATCCCTATGACCTCCTGTTCTTGATACTATGAGGCCTTGCTTAAAAATATGTTTGTTGGCAATACCCAACCGACCCTTCAAAGTATGGCCTACTCCAACGTTTTTATTGGTATTTTGACAAATTTTTTTTTTATTTTTCTCTCAATGTTAATTTCTTTAAAACCCCTATCTTTCTCAAGAGCCAGAAAAAAAAACAAAAAACAATTCCCTACTGATCGACCATAGGGTCGGGTTACGCCCAACAGACAGCTTTTTAGGGATGGCCTGACTAGGTGTTCTGCACTGGTCATTACCTGTTAAGTTTTCTTACATGTGTTGGTGACATCAAGAAAGACTCTCAAAACTTGTCTTGCAAGTTCTGCTTCTGTTTATTCAATGTACATTTTACTCTCTGGAGTGAAGTCAAGAAATTGGTCGCACTGGCATAGTCTGGGACTTCTATAACAGTTACATTAGTCCCAGCCATAGCTAATCCCAACATGGACTGAACATTGTTTGAACAAAGGAATAACAAGTATAAACAATACAACAAAGAAGAGATTAAAATTCTGATTAAAGAATTAAACTTCATGTAGGTATAGGTTAATTACCAAGGACACATGTAAGAAAATTTAACAAGTTGTGACCAGTGCAAGACACCTGGTCATAGTACTCTGCATCCATAATGACCTACTACACAGACTGCTGGCTCTTCCCTTGAAATCACAGTAAATCCACTGGCCAAGTCCATCAGTTTCCACCCTGAATGTCCGCTCGTGATAAATCTGGTGTGCAACATAACTGCTCGGCACTGCTGAGAGTTCAGGCCGTAACTGGCCACTCAAGGAGTTTGGAAATCCAAAAGTCTCTAAATTTGTTGTCTTGACATTTTAATGTTTTCGTTATGGGTGCTTTGCACAACTTTTCGTGAAGCCAAACTAATACCGAGCCTTGATTTTAGAATTATGCGTTCTGGGCAGACATTAAAAGATCTACCACATGTAAGGCAGCAGCATGTAGTGAACCTGATACACTTAGTGTTCAAATCCACAGCGATTTTCAAGGGTAGAGCCAGCATCTACAACAGCTCCACAATATCTTACCTTCTGCGGTGTAAAACTTTTGGGCACATTTTTTGAATGTCTTTAAAAACTCGCCACAAAGCTCAGCTTTGGATGGATGCGCGCTGATACATTCATCGTACTTCTCAAACGAGTCGGCACATCCATATTTTATATTTTGTATCGTCGGACTGTAAAATAGACCAATGAGAAACCAATAGGCTACTAAGGTTTCACCCAGAGTTATTTCCCTTAGTATTATTAAATTTGACTCCAGAATAACGAACAGTGCATCATTTCTATAATTTAATAATAATTAGCACATCAAGATGATAGGCAATTTTTAGGTGTGAAGGAAAAACAAATAATTCGCTTAAGCAGGTGTCCTTTCGTTGATTTTGGATTAGAGTACAAAATATACAACAAATTGTATTGCAAAAAAAAAAAAAAATACTAAATTGGTTCCTACTGTCAAAATTTCATATCACTTTGAAACTAAGAGAGATAAAATAAAAAACCCGAGACTGATTTGATTCATAAAAGATGTGTTAATCTTATCTTCTGACCTGAGGAAAGTAGACAGACAACAGATTATGAGAACATCTTGGGGAAGCATCCTGACATGCACTGACAATCCACTTATCGTCACCTAAGTCACACAAATATTGCGCCTGGTATGACTGGGAAAGTCTTCAAATTCCTTGTCCATGGTCAGGATTGAAAATGCACCTCATGTGTCCTGAAGATTTATAGACGAGCATCTTAGCCACTCAGCCAAATCCCTCTCCATGGAAGCAAATTATCTAAGCACGCATTTCATCAGACAGGTCTAGATTTATTCCCTTGTGAAGGGAAGCTTAAGCCTTGTGGGATACTTAAGAAAACTTCCTCTTGGGTCGTACAAGGGAGTCTGCCAGCAACCTTCTGATGACGGTGGGTTCCCTTCCACCCCCTCAAATAAAATAATTAAAAAGATCACAAATCATTGCCATCCACTTCAACAGCAGATCGGCCTACAGCATTTTACTTAAATGCACTTACTGTCTTTCAGCACATTTGTTCAGCTTGGCTTTCTGCGTGTCGCAGTCCAAGTGCCACGTGTAGGGGAACCTGTCCACACAAGAGGCATAACTCTCAAAATATCGACTGCAATGTTGCTTCACAAGCCCAACGGATATGTCCCTGGAAATGATACCAAATCTTTAGATGGCATCAAGCATGCCGGAGCTAATTCTAAATCTGACCAACTTTATCCATGCCATTTATTGTGAGATACAGATATTTATTGAACTGCATTCAGGCATAACCCGAACTGATAAGGAAAAAAAAAAGGGTTGGATGGTAGGGAATTCCTTTTTTTTTATTCTCACTCTTGATATAAAAATAAAGATTTAAAAAAAAAATAATATGGAGAGAAAAATAAAAAAAAAAACCGTGTGAAAAAAATGTGAATAAAAATTTTGAGATGGCCCTTGTCTGAAGGGTCAGTCAGGCTACGCCCAACGAACATATTTTTATGGATGGCCTCAGGTGGCAAGTATTTATAAAGTCTGAAAAGTGGTTACTTGAGACTTTGCATATTCTGGCGCTTCACTTGCTTGTGTGTGGCATTAGCTGAAAAAACATATGCTGGGAAAGTATATTGAAAATGGACAACAGTGGATGATATTCTGAGAACAATGGTCGATAATAACCCACAAACTGTAATATATGTTGAACATTAAAACAATCCGCACAGTAAATGTAAACTGTGAAATTTAATCAGGCCAAGTCGTATGTAGTTTTGGACTTGAGTCGCTGTGAGGCAGTTTTGTATAACCTTCCAGGTTATTCAATTAGAAAAAATTTTGACTGCCATGTCATGTGTGAGTAATATACTTGTTAGGCATAAGAGAAATGGCAAATGCCCACATGTCTGCAGTTTCAAATCAACAGTGTGCCACAAATACATAACTTAATTACAATAATGCATTTTGAACACGAAATGAATCTTTTGACTTTGTACATAAGTTTAATATTACTAGATTTAACTACTACGTTAAAAATCTGGATATGCTGTTAAAGAGTTCTGCTCTTCATGGTTGTACTGAAAAAAATCAGCTGCAAGATGACTGTCAGAATTTGAAAATATCTAGATGCAGTGAGAATTCTACACTGAAAGAGCGCAGTCACACTCTGTAACTGCATAATGTAAAAAAGCGTTGACGGCCCATCCCAAAGTCCCTCTACATCCGTGATGCAATGCTTACATAGTTTAATCCCTGAAACGGAATGTTGCACGACTTAACATCATTACGACTTCAGCATTACAACTGTAATTGCTTGCTGTTTCACTTCGCACAACAACCACGTGTTCCAGTTTGAAATGTTTACAAATTACCGGAAGTGGTGAGAACCGGGAAACAAATTAGCAGACGACACTATTTTTTCGTTCATTTAATTTTCACCCTATATGCCCTTAAAACTATTTTTCTGATTTTACAACCACATCTGAACAGCTGGTGGTTTCAAAAAAATTAACCACCCAAGCGAAGGTAATACATTTACTGCCATTAGTTTTAAAGATGGCAGCCAGTTCCTTGAACGAAGAAATACAACGGGTCGCTTATTATAACATACGGCCCCTTGTTTTCCATGGCTATGTTGGACCGTTCGCTCTGATATATGTCTTGTGGTTTTATTGTTGGACAGTTGTGTACGGTTTAGAGGATTATTTTGAAGCCGGTCTGATCGTTTTGGCGATTATCGGCGTGTTGCAGATTCTGACGTCGCTGTTTTGCTTATGGTCGGTGCACGTGAGGTGCGCTCTTACTTGCGCTTCGGTAAGGCCGCCCAGTCTCATTTCAGAGAAGAAAGTGTTGTAAGACTGTGTGACTTTTCCTACAAACTATTCTAATATCACCGCTTGTATTGCAAGTGTAAGGTGGCGTAAATGACCCAATCTTGACATGAGCTATTGATTAAACCATATGTCACAGAAAAACATTCGGCTTGAAGACGAACGGTAGACTGGATGGGTTAAATTATAAAGACCAGATTTAAGAGGAGTCGGCCGGGCAAAAACGACCATGACACAGAACATAGTGCATGGACATGGATCAGAGAGCTGATGTGAAGACTAGGTTAGCTGACGTGTTCATTAAGACAGCAGCAGCTCAAAATGAATATCTGAGAAGTGAGTTAGCAACCGACATAGGCAACATCCTTGTCTTTACAACTCCCAATCAAGGTGATGCTCGAGTCACAAAGAGCACATTTCAAGCTACCCTATAACCCAGAAATATATGTTACATGAAGAATTGCTCTACTTTCATAAAATTTTTCTCAAAAAACATTTTGCTTATTTCAACCCCACTTCCCTTCTACTCTTGGCAATTATTCTTGCCCGTATACTCATTTGCATGTCGCTTTTTTGTTGAATATGGAATGCTGATCTTCTTAATTTACTTATCCTCACAAGTGGAACGAATGAACTGACTACCTTGTAGTCGCATTAACTGCGAGAAACTTGGAGGTACTGATTGGCTTCCCATCAGCAGCCATTTGAATAGTCAGGTGATCTACCTGTGGTTTCTGGCATTGAAATCATCCTTAAAGCAATGATGCTTTTATTCCCATCTGTAGGCAAAACTTCAGTCTTCATAATGAATGGAGAATGAAATTAAAAAGGAACTTTTTTTTGTGAATTTGGCTAAGTTCAGGATCTGAAAGCCTGGACCTTGTTGAGACCAGTTTCACCAAGGTTACATCCAGAAATGTGCCTCAGATATCTTGAGGGACAGGCATGCACTCTCAGTGTGACTCCTCTAGATGAAGTCATTTAGCTATTTATTAGACTGGGCTTCCGGAGATTGGGAGCACAGTTTGCTCTATTCCAGAGCCACCAATAATGACATGGCAAACAGGGGAGACAACCCATTAAAAATGGCATCCAAATCCAGCATTTGGGTCATGTTTAAACTTTTTCTTTTATGCAGTTCAAGCCATTTGGCACCATCCATAGATTGCTGGCAGACTTTCTCATGTAGTACCAGAATGGAAGTCAGTTTGAACTCTCAGTGAAAACATTGGGGAAAGGCTCCCAGGTCACTGTACTGTACTACTGCAATACAGTAGCAAGCTAACCACTAGACCACAAAGGCCTCCAGTCTAAGAAATAGGCACAAAATTGAATAAATCATGAGATATTCTATATTTCTGCTTAACTTGAAACTGGAAAAGCAGACACCGAAATTAGAGTTATTTAAAATTGTGGGAGTTGAATCTATGAATAAGAAAAGAAATTAATAAGTAATATATGTGATAATAATAATAAGTGAAATGAATAAAAATTTTTAGAAAGGTACCCATTTTACCAAATGTCTACCTGTGACAGGTTTCTGACCCCACGAAGGCCTCCTGGGTGAAAGTTGTCCCTACTCCAAACAATGGATCCACAGAGCTACTCAAGTTACACCATGATAAGGTGAGCATGCTCTCATGAGTTGTCAGATAATTTTTTCCCACTGGGGAATGTGTGACATGATTACTGAGCTAAACATTATGCCTGAGTCTTTTGAGGTTTGCTTGGAATATATGATGATATCCTACAGGAAAAATGTAATCAAGTTTCAGCATCAAAATTACATCATTCCACCTTTATTTCCATCTAAAAATGCACTTTCTTGGGTGAAACTTATGACCATCTACATATATTACACTGAAATGTAAACCATTGTAGTAAACAGTATGGGCAAATGTTCACCGAAAAGTAAATTTGTGGAAGTTACTTTTGCAGAAGGTAAAAAAAAAACAAAACAGGGAGAGACAAAATGTGACATGAATACAGCAAATATCGGTGACATGATAATTTGGTTCCTTCCTTTCTACAGGCAAGGCATCAATATAATTTTGCACTGTACAGTTATTCCATGATAGAAGTGCTAATCTTCATTTTGTTTTCTTAGTTATCATTCTGCAGTCTTTCCTTTTAGAGTGAATACTTTATGTACTTTATGAACACATCAATTACATAACAGTGCTGTGACAAAAATTCAGGTGTAATTTGACACAAAGTATACATTGCCATGTGAAAGTAAAACTTTCAAATATTTGGTTTTGCAGGGTGACGGGGAGGAAGAGTTATGGTTCTTGTTCCAGAAAACCCGGTACAAATTTGACTTTGAGGAGAAGAAGCAGTTTGTTCCCCTTGAATTTCCCGTGGACCTCAAGATCCAGACGTACATGGAGTGGAAAGGCTACCAGGAAGAGAGTGACATCAAAGCAGCAGAGAAAAAATTTGGCAAAAATGTGTAAGCTGATCTGAAGAGTATAGGAGAAGGAGAAAGAAACTAGTAATAACAACAACAGTGAAGGCCTAATAATAATATATTGGATTTGATTGATGTTTTACGCCATACTCAAGAATATTTCACTTATACGACGGCGGCCAGCATTATGGTGGGAGGAAACCGAGCAGGGCCCGGCGGAAACCCATGGCCATCTGTAGGTTATTGGTAGACCTTACCACTTATGGCTAGAGAGGAAGCCAGCATGAGGTGGACTTGAACTCACAGCGACCGCATTGGTGGGAGGCTTAGGTCATTGCGCTGCGCTAGAGCACTAACTGAATGAGGAAAAACTAATAATATAAGCATCATGTTTAGAACAAATATCTCGGCCTCCGTGGCCACGTTCATTAGCTCACTATTGCAGGGTAATCACCCAGGAGCCTCTCATCAGTGCTGTGAGTTCAACTCCAGTTCATCTGGGAAGATCTGCCAGCAACCTGTGGATGGTTGTGAGTTTACCCCTGGGCTCGGCCCAATTTTCCCAAGGCAATTATCTAAGCTGTGATCTTTAATATGGGCCTAGGCGTTGATTGCAGCAGAGGAGCTATGCAGGTTAAAATAGTGGTGTTTAAACATAACTTAGTGTGGAGAAATTCCGAGGTACAAAAATACGTGCAAAATGAACCAAGACAAACATGAACTGGGTAAACCGAGATAAACTGTGTTGACCAAGACATTCCCTGTTCTTCTGCTAGTACATTCTGTATCCTGTAATACCAGTTAATCCAAGATAATTTACATTTGTGGGTTACTCACGTGCGTTGATCTAAAGAAACCAGGTTGATGCTCTATGTGCATGTGCGTCGGTGGTTGACCTTAATGCAAATTGAATGAAGGCGTCGTTGTTTAGTACAGATTTGAATTTCAAGACAGGAGGTCACAGAAAGGTCAAGCCATGCTGAGCATCGACGCCTTGTTGACACAGATTTGAAGAATATGTGCCCACTGACCGTATTTTCGACTTTGGCTAAAATGTCCATGAAAATGGTGCGGTAACGCCGAGAAGCGATTGTGGCTAAATGTGTGCAAATATTTCAGCTTTCACAATTTAGGTGCTTTACGTGTAATCCGGGAGAATCTAACGTGCATGCAGCGGACTTGACTGTGGCTGTAGCACCTTACAAGCATTGTACCTAAATCGTGTTGACATAGCCCTTAGGCTGTGGGTGGCCAGTAGTCCCCGCATGTCAGTGTGTATAAGCCACCCTTAAGCTGTGGGTGGCCAGTAATCCCCGCATATCATTGTGTATAAGCCACCCTTAAGCTGTGGTCTGGAGTTAGACTTCCTCCCACTGTTATGCTGACTGCTGTCATATGAGTGAAATATTCTTGAGTATGGCATAAAACACAATCAAATAAATAAAAAATCCAAAGGTTTAATAGGTAACTGCCGAAAGGTGTTTCTGTTCAATTAGTTTAGACTTTAGATTATTTTGAGGGAGACAGATTTAACAAGATAATGTACATGTTTGATCTCCTCACTTTTTCTCCATAGCATGCAGTTGGACATTCCCTTATTCGCGGAGCTGTTCAAGGAGAGGGCCACGGCTCCATTCTTTGTCTTTCAAGTGTTCTGTGTGGGCCTGTGGTGTTTGGATGAGTACTGGTATTACAGTCTCTTCACACTGGCCATGCTTGTTGCCTTCGAGGCCACGCTTGTGCAACAACAACTGAGAAATATGTCAGAGATCCGAAAGATGGGGAATAAACCTTATCAGATTCAGGTAAGAGATAAGTAAATTTCAATTGATGTTTAGCTTTTTCAAGTTACACATTTTGATTGATTCTGAGTGTGTCTTCCACGTTTTAAGACTACTCAAGAATTGGAGGGAGATGATTTATTAATTTCATATCAGAAAAAACATATTGGCGAAGAAGGTATTATTTTAAGGCCTGTTTAAGGTGCCTTCGATAGTGCATTTTAACAGGCCAAACTTTAGGTAAGATAAAGTGATTTCCAGTTGCTTTGCCTGATGATAACCAGAGCTGTGGATAACTGTGTGTCACAAGGTGATGTTAAAACATGAACTGCTGTGAATTCCAGGAAAATAGCAGGTGTTTATAGCCTCACTTTGGTGGCTGAATGTTTATATAATCAGCAGAAGAAGAGCGAGTTTCAACGGCGAGTCAGGTCTTGCCGAAGATAAAAATTAGGGATCATGGTCAGGGGTACTACGCAATATATTTTATGGTAACCTAAAACAGGTTTCGCAGATTTAAGGTAAAATGGTAAGGTAACCTGTTTTCGGTTGCGCAAATCGTAATTATGGAAACCTGAGGTAACCAGTATGGCAACCTTTAGGTTTCCCTAGTGTAAATGTACTTTCAGAGGCTCAGACAGAATAATTGTTCTCAAATATAAATGTTTTCAAATCCAAATGAAAGAATTAAGTTGATGTTTTCTTTTTAACTTTGAAAGGACTGCATCAGTTGCATGTAAGTACTGAAAGCCAATAAACTCTGTACCACAACTTTAATCTCATAACATTATTTCTGACCCCCTTTTGGCCTGTCAGCAGTGTTTTGGTCGGAGGTTTTCGTTTGAAGCAGACACTTGGGTCTGGCTCCCATCTGTGCATTGTCAAGTAGATTTCCACACATTTTAAATCAGGTTATCCTCATAACCTGACTTGAATCCATCACCTGGACTAAAAAAAATTGCTGCAGATCTCCAAACTCAAAGTCTGCCCCTTCAGCGTTCTTCACCCATTTCTGTGTCATTTTCCTGTTGAATCTCGAATCCTGTTTCCTTAATTTACTAACTTTACTGATGAAACTAATCAACTGGCAGTCTTGTCTTACATTGGCTGTGGGAACTTTAAACATACCGAACGACTCACCGTGGGCAGCCACTTTGAAAAGTGTTGTGACCTACTCTGGGTCCTGAAATAAGTTCTGGTATCGAAAACATCTTGACATTTTCATTGCTGTTTGTAGTTTCCACTTCAGTCTTCATGATACAACCAAGTAAGACATGAAAAAAAACTTTCGTCTTTGTCAGTTTTTAATGCAGGTAAGTTTGTGCGACATCATTGAGAGCAGTTCCATCTACTTCGGGTTTGGTGATTCATCAAAATAATGCAAGGGCCACAAGGATACCCCAAGAATAAATCAAGGGCCACAAGGATACCACAAGAATAAATCAAGGGACACAAGGATACCACAAGAATAAATCAAGGGACACAAGGATACCGCAAAGGAGGTCCAAATAACATAAAATGGTACAAAAGAAGTAATTTTGGTGCAGATATATTTCACTCTACCGATTCAGAATTCGGAATTGCAGGTAGAGTAACATCATGACCTGTCACTTGTCATTTGAGTAAGGGAAGATAACTCCAACACTTTTTGGCGAGTCTGTGAGAAGCTCCAATTGGGTATGGAAGAAACAGCATTTTATGCCACTTTAGACCTTCCTTGTAGCACCTTGCAATCCTCGCAGTATTCTTGTGGTTCACCTGGTATCCTTGTGGTAATGTGACACACCCAGCGTAGGAGATCTGCAGCAATTTTTTTGTGTAAGGGTGAATGACTCAGGATTCTATGAATGATTATTTTGTAAATAACACCCTGAGTCCATTTTGATGGACTAAACCTGACTCCAACTTGACAAGAATGGGAATGTTTAACCACAATATAAGCATGTTTGACTCCAATCTGTCGTAAATCTCAAACTGAACCTCCTTTCTACTATACCTTGAGCAACTGTGATCGACAGACAAATTCCCAGGACTTGAAGAAATTCCCTAAAGTCCTCCACCTCATTCAAAAATTCTTCCACAACATAAGCTTGTCCTTGATATTTACATATTTCCGGCGGACAATTTTCTTCAGTTGTTTTCACTTTCTGAGCGAAGTAAGGCCCACTGCTACTGTGTTGCAGCAGGGGCCCATCATCAAGCTGGAAGTATGTCACCAGACAGACTTGTATGTTGTCAATGTAATTTTAATATCTTTGCAAGGTACGAGGCCATTGTAGTAAGGGACTTCTGGTAGGGTAAGGGGCGGCCGCTGGCCCTGGCCTAGCCCATCAGCTGTTTTCACTCGTCACAGACCAGCGGACCTGCCTCTTCCATACGCACAAATGAAGTAAACAACACAGAAATACCACCTTGGCCACCACAGTGATTCTCCCATTGGTTTTCTTTCACACTGTTATAAATTTATGGCGAGTGATTTTGTTTTTATGGTTACCAGTTACAGGTCGCCTAAGGTCAATTTTGGGGAAACCGTGAGGCAAACGCGTTCAGCTGTTCCCCATAACTTCACATCCCTGTTGGTTTTTGGCACTCAGCACTAGAAGAATAGGCCAGGATCTGGTGTCCCTGTATAATGTGCTTGGGTCGCGTGTCCACTCTGGTGTCACTGTATAATGTGCTTGGGTCGCGTGTTCAACTCTGGTGTCCCTGTGTAATGTGCTTGGGTCGTGTGTCCACTCTGGTGCCACTGTCTTCAGCACGGTGTTCCAGTGAGGCAAAACCATAAATACCGCATGTCAGCATTGAGACTGGCATGCTTACAAGGAGATGACCTTGAGATAGAGAGATTAAAATGATGTGGAAAACAATGGTAAAACTCAACCAAAATATGGAGAAAGAAATTAGCTGTGCAAAGGCATTCAGTGTTTGAAATTCTGTAATTTCTGGTATTTAACTTTGTTTTTTGTAGGTATATAGGAACAGAAAATGGAGAGGTATTAAAAGCGATGAGCTTGTGCCTGGGGATGTTGTCTCTATAGGTGATTATGGATTTATTATCATAAATGGAAGGGTCAGTAGTCCTGTTCTGTTCGGAGTGACAAACAAGCTCATTGAAATCAGATTGTGTGGCTGCTACGTTAACACGATCTGACTCATTGCCAGTGTTGAATGTTTTCTGGGGGTTCATTCAGTTAGTTCGTTGGCTGTCCAGTCAGTTTGGGGCAGGAACTTCGGACATCGCTGATGATCCCTTTGATAGACCAGAAATATCCGATCACGGCATAAGCATGGCGACGTGACGTGCTGGTGTTAATCCTGCTGAATGCCTTCGTTTGTGCGAAATTACAAACTCACCTTTGCTGGGGTTTAGAGTTGAAAAGAACAACAAAATCCCCGTGCTGGCCGAGTGTTTATAATACAAACGCACTGATGGGCTAAACATTACGTAGTCTCAAAAGGGCTCCCAGAATTCCTCAGAACACAGTGAACCATGGACCAGTGTCAGGTCCCAGTTTCGTAGCGCAGCCAGAACTGAGGATCTAATTTTAATGAGATTGAGAGACGAACAACCCATTTTGACACCATGTAGTTCAGATTGTCACAGGTATATTTGCAGAGGTAAATTTATTGTGTTACCTGTATACCTAATTTACTTGATTGGTGTTTTACGCTGTGCTCACTGTATATGTTCCTGTATCTAAGTGTATGTGATTCTTATCTAAATAAAATATATACTTTACAGGATGTGTATGCCCTGTATTGTACTGGTTGATATATCATTTCAAGTTTAGTGTATAAGTGTGGACAATTTATAAGTAGGATATGTAGAAAAAAAAAAAAGCACTTTCAGGGTCATTGTTAGATTTTTGTTAAAAATAAATCATATTTTGAAAGTTTAAGATTTCCAGGCGTCGTGGTTGGGAAAACACTAGGCAGCCGTTTTATTTCACACCGTTTGGAAATAATGTTTTTAAAACTATTTTTTGTTTTACACTTTTACACAGCATTCTTAGTGTAAACTTAGTTGCATCTTGATTCCTTTTCAGGTCGATCACAAGATGAGAAGCTAGTGCCTTGTGATCTGCTGTTGCTACGGGGACCGTGTATCATAGATGAGTCCATGTTGACAGGGGAGTCAGTTCCTGTGATGAAGGCAAGGGAGATAATTTAGTCCACCTGGTGGTGAAGGGTGATGCACAAATTTTTTGATTAAAACGTTGAAAGTTTTCACTGTTTAGCTGTAAGTGCCACATAATGAATGTTATCTGGGACAAACAAGGTTATAGGAGATTAAAAATCTAGAAGATATTACTTAACAGTTGGTGATGAATGTTGGTCAAAATAAAGGAAGGGCCCAGTGATCTGAAACAGTGTTTGCTTATGACCACAAAAGATATACGCTTGACAAATGACACGTTCTTAAATCCAGTCTGTGCTGACCCAAGAATGTCATCTGTTGTACAAGTGAAATAATTTCTGGATATTTGTTATTATTTATTTTTTTATTTATTTATTTGATTGGTGTTGCACACTGTAGTCAATAATATTTCACTTGTACGACGACAGTCAGCATTATGGTGGGAGGAAACTGGGCAGAGCCCGGGGGAAACCCACAATCATCCGCAGGTTGTTGGCGAACCTTCCCACGTATGGGGCAGAGAGGAAGCCACCATGGGCTGGCCTTGAGCTCACAGTGACCGCATTGGTCTGAGGCACTTGATCATTACGCCGTACTGCCAGCTAACTCCCTCAGCCACGTTGGTCCCTCCTGGATATTTGTGTGCACAACATTGCTTTGCTTCATGTTTCGTCATGTTTAGGGAATTTCATGTTGCTGTGCACTGACCAATGAATACCAAGAAACACTGTAAGAGGTGTAATAATCTTTATGAAATTGACCAAGGAAATAAGTGAATATCTGATGTTTCCCTAGGAGCCAGCCGAGTCCATGGACTTAGATCACTACCTGGACCTGGAGACGGATGGAAAACTTCACGTGTTGTACGGAGGCACCAAAGTGGTCCAACATTCACCTCCAAGTAAAACAGGCCCTGGATTAAAAGGTATGGCTGGGAGGGAGTTCAAATCCAGGCAGGGGTGATTTGTTTCGGCTTGGGGAAAATTTAGGTTAGAAGTCTGTGACCAACTTCAGGCGTCGTGTCTGGATCTATTCAGGTAACTCCAAGGTGTGGTAATATATAGAAGTGCCAAAAGGTACAATATGTAGAGAAGAAAGCACCATACAGTGTTGATGTTATTGTAATATCTTTCCGGTGGTCTAGTGGTTAGAGCGTCCGCCTGAGGGTCGGGAGATCTGGGACCAATCCCACGTTTGGGTTGTACCAATGACTCGCCCTGCCACAAGAAGATAATGTGTATACATACGTTCTAAGGACTTCTCGTCATCATATAACTGAAAAATGTTTGAGTACAACGTAACCCCCCAAGCATAGATACATACCTTTGATGTGACAGCTTTCTACATGAAATAAGATGCTTGTATGGCTTCGTTTTGTGTGTGATGATTTTAAAGTCCTACTAAGTTATCATTTAGTCCAACTCTTATTCAAACATTCTTTAACAACAAAGGTTGCAGCTGACGAGTGGGAAAGGAATGGGTTCGCTAATTGACTGTCACTCGCTATCCCGTCTCTGGATGTGTTGGGTTTGTTGCACATTATATGAATTTCTGTTTCAGCCAGTGACAACGGCTGCATAGCTTACGTGCTTCGTCACAGTTTCAACACCTCACAAGGGAAGTTACTCCGTACAATTCTATTTGGCGTCAAGAGAGTTACGGCTAACAACTTGGAGACCTTCGCATTTATTCTCTTCCTGCTGGTGTTTGCCATCACTGCAGCTGCATACGTGTGGATAAAGGGTTAGATTTTTGTCTTTGTTATTTAATAGTTTCAGTTGACAAAAGTTTCATGGCAGCTTGCTGTGGTTCTGGTGGTTAAGGTATGTGCCTATCAAGAACAAGTTCAAACCAGACCTTGGACAAGGAATTTTTACGTTCCACCCTGCTCTCAATGTTCATGGGGCTGTGGTGATGATAAACTATCCACAGTACTTGTGTGGCTGTTGGCATAGTCTGTTTTTTCTTGTGGAAACATAACTAGTCTTTCACAAATGTAGTGTAGATACCTTTGCATCACAGGTGGGAAAGTTTGTCAGTAAATTGCCGAAGGGATCTCTGACTTTGTCCACGAGTAAAACTGACAGCTAGCATGACTGTGTGACTGTAGGTTGTAAATCTCACATCAGTACAGCAATGTGAACGGTCAGTACCTCACAGTTAAGTGTCCAGTATGTAGAAAAGTCAAAGCCCTGATTGGTTTCCTCCCCAAACCATGCCCTGGCTCTGTCATAGTGCAAATGTGTTGAATGACACAAATTTTGCCTTAAAAGTGAACTTTTAACGCAAGTAAAATAATACTTTATTTGGTGCTGAAACTTCGAAACTGAAACTTTCAAAACCTCAAAACATCATTCTAAGCACATGAGGACTATCCAAATCAAGCCAGCTGATCAGCATTGTTCTGGATGGTATTTCAGGTAATATATTTTAGATGCATGTACCATATAGAATGTAGAACTTAATTTGTTTTTATTGTGGGTTTACTCCAGGCTCAATTTCCTCCCAACATAAGGCTGTCCACCATCGTATAAGTGAAATACTCTAGAGTACGGAGTAAAATACCAATCAGATGAATGAATAAATTGTTCTATTTTCAGGCACTGAGAACCCAGACAGGAACCGTTACAAGCTGTTCCTGGAGTGCACACTGATTCTCACATCAGTTGTCCCCCCTGAGTTACCCATTGAGTTGTCACTGGCCGTGAACACATCCTTACTGGCACTCAGCAAACTGTGTAAGTCAGCCATCGTATCTTTTGGTACACACTGATTCTCACATCAGTTGTCATCCCCTGAGTTACCATCAGCTGTGAACACATCCTTACTGGCACTCAGCACGCTGTGTAAGTCAGCCATTGTACCTTTTGTTGCACACGGATTCTCACATCAGTTGTCTCCCCTGAGGTATCCATTGAGTTGTCACTGGCTGTGAACACATCCTTACTGGGCTCTCAGTAAACTGTGTAAGTCCACCATCGTACCTTTCGGCGCACACTCATTCTCACATCAGTTGTCCTCCCTGAGTTACCCATTGAGGGAATGAAATCCTTTTAGGAAAAAAATTGTATTATAAATGTGTGCCTGGCAAGGAAAATATGGTTAAGGGGTGCCGGAAATGCTTTATTGTTTGATAGGAGGGGTATTAAATAAGTACCCAGCAGAGCTCTCAGTGCTCCTTTATTTCATATATTTTCCTATATTTCGGGCAACGTCCTATGTTTTCCTGTATTTTATAAAAACCTCCTGTATTAATTCCTATATTTTCACACAACACACACACAAAAAACTGTAATGTCTGGTGTTGCTGCTGCATCTAGTGTTAGCTTATAATTTGTTGTGTCCTGTCTGAACCTCACCTACCTCCCAAGTGGCCTGTTGTCTTGAAATGGCTTCTGACTGACAGTTCATCCTTCCTTACAATTAAGGTGTGAACTGTCTGCCAGTATGATTTTGATGTTCGTAAGTTGGTAAGACCACATGGGTTGTGTTGTTCAGGTAAGTACATCTTTAAACGGTTCAGATACTTATGTTTTGTTGAAATGTTTCCTGTATTCTCCTAGATCTGCCATCAACCTGCGGATGGTCGTGGGTTCCCCCAGGCTCTGCTCGGTTTCCTCCCACCATAATGCTGGCCGCCGTCGTAGAAGTGAAATATTCTTGAGTATGGCGTAAATCAAATAAATAAATAAATAGATTTTCCTATAATATAGTACAAAAATTCCCATATTTTTTCTCTGTTTTTGCCAAAAACCTCCTGTATTTTTTCGTGTATTTTTGAAGAGGAGTGCGAGAGCCCTGCACAGGTTTTACCTGCTGAGTTCATCTATGTAATATTGATCTGCTTTTCAGACATCTACTGTACCGAACCCTTCAGAATTCCCTTTGCGGGCAAAGTGGATGTGTGCTGTTTTGACAAGACTGGAACACTGACCAGTGACAACCTGGTGGTGGAAGGAGTGGTTGGACTTAAGTAGGTTTACCTGTCAGGATATGATCTGATGTTCAGATCCAGCTGCAGGGGTTAGCTAGCTAGAGGGGTCTGAGAATCTTCTCACCAGTGCTGTTACTGTGAGTTCAAATCCAGCTCAGGCTGGCTCTCTGTGATTGTATGTGAGAAAACTTGTCAGCAACCGGCGGATGATCGTGGATTTCCCCGTCTGTCTGGTTTCCTATGACAGTAATGTTGGACTCCTAAGTTTGGCGTAAAACACCAAGCAAATAAACAAATAAATAAATATAAACCCAGCTTGCACTTGTTTTGCACTGGCTTTGGCTATTTGTGCAGCCTAGTTCTCATCCAAGATCACTTGTCTGCTACCCATATAACGTGCATTTCTGTATGTCACATGTGGGAAACCACTTTTCTTCCACCAGTATAATGTGCAATTCTGTGTGTCGCATGTGAGAGACCACTTGACTTCCCCTGGTATAATGTGCAATTCTGTATGTCACATGTGGGAAGTTCTTCAGTGACTAGTGAAGGGTTGATGATTTACCCAAGGCAGTCCACTCACCTCCACTCTTAAAACAGACTGCCATGGTAGTTGTCAAAAATTGTTAAGTATATTTAGATAGTGAGGATCAGACTTTCACGTGGTCATGAAATGTGGGATCTGGAGTTGGGTGATATCAAAGATAAAAAATGGTACTTGCTGCTGCCTCACTTAGTGCCCAGCACTTAGAGGGGACAGAACTGGTCAGACTACTGTCAGTATCATGTGGCTGGGGTGTCATGTCCTGTGTCTTTGACCCGGTGTTCCAGTGGCAGCATGGACTTGCCCTTCCACAAGAAGACACAAAATATGTGCACATTCTAAGGACTTCTAAGGTCGTCATCATATGAACAAACATGCACATACATACATATCAAACTGCCTTAAGCCTGGGGCCTAGATGTACACATGCTGCGCTCTTATGTTCCAGTGGTAAGGAGATGATGGCCGCTACGGACACACCCCTGGAGACCATCCAGGTGATGGCGACCTGTCACTCACTGGTACAGCTAGATGACGACCTGGTGGGCGATCCCCTGGAGAAGGCAACGCTCAGCGCTGTCGACTGGATCCTCACCAAAGGTACACTCACCTTCGCCAGAATTTTTCAGATAGTCTTCAAGCGATTATTACGACAGGTGGTTAATTTTCAAGCATTATGGCCTTTTTGATTACATAGTTGTCGCATGATTAATGTCTTAATCTTTCCATTAACCTTTTTCCTTAATTTCTCAATTTCTGCCTTCCCTTAATCTTTTAATTAACGTCTTCCTTTAATCTTCCACATTATGTCTTTCCCTGGTCTTTCAAATAATCGCTTCATATCCATTCATCTTCATGCATTTAAGATGTAAAGATTTTGCGGTAAATTGGTAGTGTACGCAAAGTATAAAGATTTTTGATTGGTTGACACAACCTTTTGATTGACAGACATGATAATTTGACAACAGCCTGGTCAGCTTACAACGATTTGAGCAAACAATCACGGGGTTATGTCTGCCTGCACCTAAGCTCACTTGACCTATGATTACTCACAACAGGTGAATCTGTGATCCCGAGGAAGTACAAAGGTCAGAACCTGAAGATCTACCACCGATTCCACTTCAGCAGTGCTCTCAAGCGCATGTCCGTCATCGCTGGCCAAACCCCTCCCGGCTCCTCTGATGTCGTCTACATCGCATCTGTGAAGGGCGCCCCAGAGACCCTCAAACCTATGGTAAGCAGAGAGCAGCCAACTTCAGTGAGCTTTGATGTCAGGCAGGAATTTGTACAAAAATCATTTATTGTCTCCGGGTTTTGGGCAGGGGGAGTGGTAATTTTGACATGCTTCAAAAACTTGGTCACCTATGTGGTGTAATCGCCACAATATGGCTGAGATATTGCCGATGTGGTGTTGAGCCATAATCATTCATTCATTCATTCATTTATGGGGTGTAATGCATGTATGTTATGTGTTCTGCATTGGTATGAGTGAGGTCATTAAAGTATTATGTTACAAATGTTAAATAGCTAGTCTCTTATTTGTCCTTTTATCAAACAAGTGGGATGATAGGTGTGCACCCCATCAGTCTCTCGTTTTATAGTCCATGACAAAAGTTTTCCAGACTTTGTTTTGGAAAACTCTTTTTTTGTATGGAATCAAAACTTGGTAGATGGGTTTACCAGTTAGTGATTAGGCTCCAGTTTCGGATTGTTTTTTGTCATTTGTGTACAAGTTCGAAGTTTATCAGCTTTCCAGACTTCTTTTTTTTTTTTTTTTTTAAAAGATTTCCTCATAATTAGTTGAAATTTTGCTCAAGGCTTCACAATTTCAGTTACAGATCAGATTTGAATTTCAAGCCTTTTTTCCCCCTTTCTAGAAAATTATGACTATTTTGGACTTCTGAATTTTCAGAGCTTTTTTCGCAAAACAGTGTGTCGTTCTGATTTAAACTTTCTTGCACTGTTTATCATATCAAATTTATTTTACTGACTGATTAATTTGTGCATACAAATTTCGTAGAAAAGCAGATGACGTTTTCCCCCAACTCCCTGTTCAAGTTAAAGAGTTACTTCAGTGTCAAACCGATTATGATAAGTGTGAATAGTTTGAATTGTTTTCCTAAATTGTACAAAAATTGCAGTGTATTAAAACCAGTATTGTGCGTTTCAGAGAGAATGTGGAAACAAAATTTTTCTGTCTTTTCCACTTTGCCTGTACAACAGGCCAAGATGCATGTAATTTTGTGCAGAATAAGAAGTCCTGTCAGAGAGGACTGCCCAGCTCCTGTAAAACCTGTCGCCCTGTATTTATGTTTGTAGTTTTCTGAGTGCCCCGCTGACTACGACCAGGTGTACTTGACAATGGCGCGGAGAGGAGCAAGAGTTCTGGCCCTTGGTTATCGCAAACTGGGCAACCTTTCACATCAGCAGGTGAGACGAGATGTGAAATAAACACACACATACAGTAGTATGTATCATGTGCTGTTAATGGTTTATTTTCTTTGGATGGAGGTGGGAGGTGGATAGAATGGATGGAGTTAGCTGGTTGAGGTCTGTACATATTTTGTGTGAGTTACAATTTCTCTGAATATACTTGCTTTTCTTTTGTTTGTTTGTTTTTCTTTTTTTTTTTTGAAATAAATTCATTGTTTTATTTCATTTCTACACGCTCATCTCACATGATCTGGAGAACTCTTGATACAAACAATGCAGAAAGAGAATGCAGGGTGGTGGAGTTTGTGGGATTTTTGTCTTTATTTCCACATCTCTTGTTGGAAGACCAGCTCCTTGTTCAGTGGGTATTTATCTGTGTTAGAATCACCCGTGTTTGCTTGTCAGGTGCGTGATTTGACCCGAGAAGACGTGGAGAAGGATCTGAAGTTTGTGGGATTTGTCATCATTTCCTGCCCCCTCAAATCCGACTCAAAAGCTGTCCTCAAAGAAATACAGAATGCCTCTCACCTGGTGAGTCCTGCTACAGGTGTATCCACAATCATTTTCAGTGTCCATTCATACTCAGGAGTGTTTCACACATACATCAACAGCCAGGTTTATAGGTAGAGTAATCAACCTTCCTTTACCAGACAGCGGACAAAAGCCCTGACTTAAGGCTGCCGCTGAGCTGGGGAGCACTGATTTGTAGATTACAGTCTCATCAGGCAAGGGGCTCCTTGCCAGCTGACATCAGCGAGAACGTTTAGGCAAGGAGATAAGCTTCCTCTCCGCTTGTTTGTCGGATGGTCTGCCAGCAACCCACAGGTGGTATTTGTTTTTTTCATATCGTAGTGCTGGCAGCAGTTGGAAAATCTTCACTTCAGCGTGTCGTAGAACAGCAATGAAATATTTAAATATGTAACATCCTAAAGATACATTTAACTTAAATTGTGTTAAGGGTCAAAATTGTCTTCTTCCAGGGCTAATTGATAGAAATAATTTAAAAAGTTGTAGCATTGTTGATTTAGGTCTATTGACGGGAGAACTGATGACTCAGGCTACTTTCTAAATGTGGTTTTATTAGTGGTGCATACATTTTTAATAGTTTCCTTCAGTTATATATTTCATTATTGCCCTATATAGGTGCAATGCTTTACAGTACAACATAAATCAGAAATCATTTAAACATTTCTAGTCCTGGCATGATGCTAATCAAGACAGCAATCACAAGCAGTCAGTAATTAAGCCTTTCCCCCCACCCCCACAGGTTGTGATGATAACGGGAGATAACCCTCTCACGGCTTGTCACGTGGCCAAAGAACTCAAGTTCACTCGGAAAGAAGCCACCCTAATACTCCAGCCTCCAAATAATGCAGGTAGGCTCTGAACTTTGTTGTTTGTCATGATTTGGTGATTATCTGTTCGTTAACATTTGATTCTCGTCTTTGTTCTAAGAAGGAGCAACCTGACTGGCCTTAACAGGGGCACTTCATCATAAATTACAGTTATGTTTTGGATTGAAATTTACTGATGGCATATCACAGTACAAATAATTGACCATCTGTCTTTTCTGACTTTTGTTGTGGATTCTCTTGTTCTGCGTCAGGCTGAATCTTGTAGAGAATCTGTTGCTTGTGAAAAGTTAATTTGCACACAGGTGATTTTGATTTATAATCTTGTTCTGATTGAGTGGAACCAATATCGTTTCAGATTCGGCCTGGCACTGGCAGTCCATCGATGATAAAATCATTGTTTCGGCACAACCTAAAGATCTCAAAAAGGATTTATTTCTTGCTTATGACCTTTGTTTAACAGGAGAGGTAAGTGATGCTCTTTGTTTAACATTTATGAACTGTTCAATCATGACATGAGCAGATAAACTTAGAAATGTCATTATAGCTTAAGCTTTGTTCTTATGGCCCCTGATTGGTTGGCTCCGGTCCAATGAGGTGTAAGATGTATATTCATCTTTTCCTCATCTGGCAGTATCTTTAAGATGGGAGCTTTATGAAGTACCTGGCAAGGGACAATGATTTAGTCATTTTCATAGATGCGAAAAATTCAAATGGGTACATGAATTCAGGGCTAGTTATGAAATTGAGCAAATTATTGTCATTGTAGATTTGTGTCTTAGTGGTTGGCTGTGTTTTTAGTGTAGTGGTTTTTGAACTGTTTTGGATATTTTTCTCCTCTTTTACAGGCACTTGTGTATCTACAAAATGAGAATATGAAATTGTTGCAAAAGCTCTTGCCTCATGTGAAGGTGTTTGCCAGAGTAGCTCCAAAACAAAAGGTGAGCCAGGCATACATGTATCTGTGTTAAAATGCTAAGGTTTTGGTGAGATGTGCAAATTGTTTCTCTGTATTACGCTAATAGATGTTCCATGAGTCTTCAGTCAAGGGATCGTAAACTATATATATGCTCAGGACTGTGGCTGTGGTGTGCCCGTTGTGACCGTCTTCTGCCTTCTGTTGTAGGAGTTTGTGATTCTGACCCTGAAGGACCTGGGCTACACCACCCTGATGTGTGGGGATGGGACCAATGATGTGGGGGCACTCAAACATGCACATGTTGGTGAGAGCATTTTTACAGTGGTCAGGCTGTGAGAATACACGTGGAGATTGATTCAGGTGGATACAATGTGTCAGGTGGATACAATGTGTCAGGTGGATGCAATGTGTCAGGTGGATACAATGTGTCAGGTGGACGCAACGTGTCAGGTGGACGCAACGTGTCAGGTGGACGCAACGTGTCAGGTGGATTCACAGTGTCAGGTGGACGCATCATGTCAGGTGGATTCACGGTGTCAGGTGGATGCACCATGTCAGGTGGATTCACCGTGTCAGGTGGATTCATCGTGTCAGGTGGATTCACGGTGTCAGGTGGATTCACAGTGTCAGGTGGATGCACCATGTCAGGTGGATTCACAGTGTCAGTTGGATGCATACTATTACTGAAAGTCAACACAGACCCTGCCTCGTTGTAATGTCATGGCAGATTACGCCTTTCATGATTAGCTCTTAATAGGCAGGACAAGGTGTGGACAGACAATTCTTGAGATCCTGTTTTTTCCACAATTCTTGGGAACACTGACGGCAGTAAGCCGCAAACCGTATTTTCAACACCATTAAGGTTACCTTACATGGAATTAGTTGGGACACAATTTGCCTTCTCTCCATGTGCCATGTATTTTATTTTTGCTCTGCAAGAAAATCCTGAGGCAATCAAAAGTCTTGAAATCCAGGAAAGTGCCTGGAATCAGAGCATTTGTCATACCATACCATAGTGATATTAAAACACTGAAAGATGATACAGCCTTAGTATCCAGCCAGTATTACTTTATCCTTTTCATCTTCATGACTCCGTTTTTTGTTATCTAAATGCGCTAAGTAGTGCCTGCCTTGAAGTGTTTCATAGCAAAATTTATCAAATTTTATGCAATGTGAATGAAAATTCTATAAAAAATACTGACCGCTGTTTTTGTTATGTACTGCCTCAGACATAGTTGTGAGTGGGTTCACTGATTGTAATGAAGAAATCTAGGCATCTCAATGTGAAGTCACGATTTCGATCCTCATGCTGTGATAACGTACCAAGGGAGTCTTCATTTCTGTCTCTTTTTTTCCTCATTGTACTTTTAAAATCATATGGGAAGATAGTGTAATAAAGGGAAATATTTTGGCAGTAAACAGTGTAGTTTTGTTTGTGTTTCAGGAGTGGCCTTGTTAGCCAACGCCCCAGAGAAGCCGCCAGACAGGAAGAAACCCAAGAAAGAAGAGGCGAGTATTTCCACTATCCATCAGGGCTGTGTTAAATTCAAAGAGATGTGAGAATGTGAATTATCATTTTTTTATAAAATATTTAAATTTCCATCAGATTAGTTGTGTGACATCATCTCTTACAGCCCTCTGTAACAATACAGATAGCTGTTCCCTGGCAGAGGATAAATTTGACTTATGTGTGAATTTATATTTTATAGGCTTCTAGCAGTGTGGACGATAGCAGTTCACCAAATGACAGACTGGCAGCTCTGGCAGCCAAAGGCAAAATTGGAAGTCGAGCCAGCAAGTCAAGGGGAGGCAACCAGGTCATTCCTTCATCACAGGTGAGTATGCTCCACTGAAAGTACTTTGTTGCAGCGTCTTATTCTCTTGCATCTTCAGGGTGTGAAAATACGCCAAATGGGGAAAGAGAAAATGGAAATAAAAACAGATGGAAATGTATCAGAAGTGTTGCATATTAAACAAATGTTTGTTTTGTTGTATTTCTGCAGTGAAATCTTTTATTGTTTTGGCATTAAAAGTGCTGCTGACAGTAATGTGCTGCCCAGCTGTTGTTCTGTCACGTGTATCGCTCTATGTATAAGATCTGGTGATGATGATTTACTTCTCTCTGTGTGTGACAGGAAGTATAATGTGGTAACTTGGAATATGTAAGGAACTTATAAGGTGCCTGTAAAATCCTTATGTAACCTTCCAAATCAGCTTTGGATAATTTTCTTGCACACCACATTGTTAAACCAAGTTACAGCCTGGACAGCATTATTTCTGAAAATGAAAGCTAAAGTGTAATTGAATGTGCAGTTTTGGAGTTGTGTTACCGTAGCAACAGAGTGATGTTCCAGTGCATAATGACGTGGCGACTGTGGCACTGCAGGGCTACTTACTGATCTGTAGAATGTCATTAGTTTTACTGAATGGGTAACCCAGACCTACCCAAGAATATCATTCAGATTATCAATCTAAGCCTGTTTAATTACATTTCTAAATTGTACACACCATGCCATGTTAAAATTGGCAGGTTAACCCTATGCTTTTGTAAAGCCATCAAGACACAAGGGGACATCACTCTGTTATCGCAAATCTGCATATTGACAAAGCTTTTAAGAAAGTGTCCCCTGCTGTTTTTAGATCAGATGATGATTACCAGCTGTTAGAACAGTTAAAGGCTACTGCATGGTTAGTGAACTCTCACATTGCTGAAAATTCTCGAATGCGGCTTTAAACAACAATGAAAGAAGTAAATATATGTCAGGTTACTGTATGTGTTGATGCAGTAATTGTGTTTGTCTTAAAGAGAAAACTCCAAAGCCTGCTGAAAGACATGGAGGAAGAAGAGAAAGCCTCTGTAGTAAGGCTGGGAGATGCCAGCATAGCTTCACCCTTCACATCCAAGCTCTCATCACCCATGGGCAGTAAGTTTCTGTCTGTTTGTCAGTCAGCATGCCTGTCTGTCTGTTTGTCTGTTCATCTGCTCTGTCTCTAGTGAGGCAAGGAAATGCCAGTATAGCTTCACCCTTCACCTTTAGACTCCCCCAGGGCAGTAAGTGTCTGTATGTATGCCGGTCTCCCTGTATGTATGTGTGGCTGCATGTCTATCTGTCTGTATGTCTATCATGCCTTAATCTGTCTGGCTTTCATTGGTTTTTTTGTCAGATTCTTGTCCAATTCTGTAATCCCGTCTGACCACAAACCACATTTTCTACCCTACTTTATTTTTGGCCTCCTAGCATAGCCTTTAGGTGTCTACCTACCCTGTATGTACTGAAATTGCACATTTCTACTTGTATCTACAGTGGTATGGATTCAGGGAAGCTGGTGGAACCATAATGATACTTTATTTTGAGGTAGTTTGATCTTGTTAGGGCACCTTAATAAAGGGTTAGGTTATTTCATGCTGCGAATGTCTGTTAGGGCACCTTAATAAAGGGTTAGGTTCTTTCATGCTGCGAATGTCTGTTAGGTCACCTTAATAAAGGGTTAGGTTCTTTCACGCTGCGAATGTCTGTTAGGTTACCTTAATAAAGGGTTAGGTCACCTTAATAAAGGGTTAGGTTCTTTCACGCTGCGAATGTCTGTTAGGTCACCTTAATAAAGGGTTAGGTTCTTTCACGCTGCGAATGTCTGTTAGGGCACCTTAATAAAGGGTTAGGTTCTTTCACGCTGCGAATGTCTGTTAGGGCACCTTAATAAAGGGTTAGGTTCTTTCACGCTGCGAATGTCTGTTAGGTCACCTTAATAAAGGGTTAGGTTCTTTCACGCTGCGAATGTCTGTTAGGTCACCTTAATAAAGGGTTAGGTTCTTTCACGCTGCGAATGTCTGTTAGGTCACCTTAATAAAGGGTTAGGTTCTTTCACGCTGCGAATGTCTGTTAGGGCACCTTAATAAAGGGTTAGGTTCTTTCACGCTGCGAATGTCTGTTAGGGCACCTTAATAAAGGGTTAGGTTCTTTCACGCTGCGAATGTCTGTTAGGTCACCTTATAAAGGGTTAGGTTCTTTCACGCTGCGAATGTCTGTTAGGTCACCTTAATAAAGGGTTAGGTTCTTTCACGCTGCGAATGTCTGTTAGGTCACCTTAATAAAGGGTTAGGTTCTTTCACGCTGCGAATGTCTGTTAGGTCACCTTAATAAAGGGTTAGGTTCTTTCATGCTGTGAATGTCTGTTAGGTTAGGTTCTTTCATGCTGCGAATGTCTGTTAGGTTAGGTTCTTTCATGCTGCGAATGTCTGCGTCCACTAATATTGGAATCATTGTTAAAGAGCTACTTCGGTGTCAAAACATCTGTGTCTTAAAAGCGAGGTGAATTGATAAAGACTGGGATAGTCTGAATTGCTTTCCTCAATTGTGAAAATATTGCGGCGAATTAAAACCAATATTGTACGTTTCGTCAGAGTATACGGAAACAAAATATTTCTGTCACTTGCACTTTGCCTGGTGTGATGTCAGCCACAGGCACATGACGTCATCAATCGCTGACGTGTATACACATATGACGCTGCCCTTTCAAACGCTCTTGACGTCATCCCTGCATAAAAGCCTTACTCAGTGTCACATCTGCCTAATTTGACATCACAGAGAGAATTTTGTCACGTCACATCAGGAAAATTTTACGGACACAGTCAAAGATTTTGTTTTTCAAGGAATCTTCAGTTATATGAGTTAAATAGTGTTATTCATCAAAATCCTTTTGAAACATGGTGTTAGGCTTACTCAGGAGGATTTCTTCCATATCATTGTAATATTTCCGTGCAATTTGTTTTCTGACCAGTGTGGCACTTTAAGGTAGATGATAACGGTGTTGTCTTCAGAAGCACTGTATTGAGTTCAGGTTGACATTTATGTCTTCCAACAGTGAACTCCTTCCTACCCTTTCTCCCCAATCTGTGTTTCAGTCCTGCACACTCACACATTACAACACTCAACCAACATACATGAAAAAAAATTAAAAAATGATTGATTATTATACAAGAAGTCATCGCACACCATGATGGAAAGTTGAGGTGTTATCTTGGAGTTCAGTCAACTTGTCCGTAATTCCCTGTGTTACCTGCTCTCCTGCCCCCAATCTATCACATCATTGCACACCATGATGGAAAGTTGAGGTGTTATGTTGGAGTTCAGTCAACTTGTCCATAATTCCCTGTGTTACCTGCTCTTCTGCCTCCAGTCTGTCACATCATCAAGCAGGGCCGATGTACTCTGGTCACCACATTACAGATGTTTAAAATCCTGGCGCTGAATGCACTGATCCTGGCCTACAGTCAGAGTGTCCTGTACCTGGACGGGATAAAGTTCAGCGACAGCCAAGCCACCATGCAAGGTCTGCTCCTGGCCGGCTGCTTCTTATTTATTTCAAGGTCAAAGGTGAGATTTTAACTTTATAGTTGTCAGCTGATAGATCTTTATCTGAATTGATTTTTTTTTTTTTCCCAGAAATAATTCACAGCTGTAAGTGTGAAACATGTTGCTAACTTCTGTGAAAAATTAAAAATGTCCCAAATAATTTTGGGGCGAAAATGTCCAACAAACAGAAACCATGCCGAATACAAGAGCTTATTTCAAGGCATCGTCATCATTAATCTCTTATTACTCCTCATGGGTTTTTTGGCGACACAAGTTACCAAGAAGCTGTGTGAGAGTAAATTTCCAAAATTGGCCAATATTTGCCAACACTGGTGCACAGCTCATCCAGCCTGCAGACAGGGACAAGAAATCACAAGAAGTCACAAACTCTACAGATTACATGCCTACTGATTACTTTAATGAGCAGTTTAAGCAGGAACCCTATTTATTTCTTGTGCCCTTGGCCACTATCTTCAAGGTCGTTTTGGTCATATCTTTTGTGACAGGGATGTAAATGTGATATCTCTGGAAATTGTTAGGAAATTTTCATCGAACTTTCAACAACACTACCTCCATGTAGCTCTGAAGCTCTTTCACTCATTACTTTGACAATGTTCACCAAAGCTACAGCGGCTGACATTGTAAAATTGTGGAGAGATCTTGCGCACTGCCTTCCTGATATACACGGGGCATGTAGTGACAGTTCAGGCCCACAACAACTAAAAAACGACAAATGCTGTGGTCTTACCTTTGTCCTTTGTCCTCCAGCCTCAATGTACGAAGCCCCATGTTAAAAGTTGCAGATCCGTCGCCATGGCTGTGACACATACCGCTACAGCCGTGCTGGGTTATTGTTTGCGGTGGTGCAACAGTGATCCGGATTTGGATGTTTTAACCTGGAGGTTTGTACTTTGTGGCTGGCTGGACAAAGGTTAGGCCACAACATTTGGGTCTGAACTGTCATTACATGCCCGCTATATGTATCCAGAAGGCAGAGCGCAAAAACTCTGGACTTTCTACGATTTTGCAGTGTCAGGCGCTGTATCTTCGGTGCTGTCAACGCGATGAGTGGAAGAGCTTTCCAGCTTCCTGGAGCACATGCATCTGGTCATGTAGGAGTGCCTGTTTGTCTTTAGTAATATCTTGACATTTGTTTTCAAGGTCGTTGGGCCTGAGCCAGCATAACCTAATAAACACATTATTGGTTGCAGTTGTATTTATGGTTTAAGGACATGTAGCGGATTGCATGGTATTTATGGTTTAAGGACATGTAGCGGATTTTGCATGGTATTTATGGTTTAAGGACATGTAGCGGATTTTGCATGGTATTTATGGTTTAAGGACATGTAGCGGATTGCATGGTATTTATGGTTTGCGGATTTTGCATGGTATTTATGGTTTAAGGACATGTAGCGGATTGCATGGTATTTATGGTTTAAGGACATGTAGCGGATTGCATGGTATTTATGGTTTAAGGACATGTAGCGGATTTTGCATGGTATTTATGGTTTAAGGACATGTAGCGGATTGCATGGTATTTATGGTTTAAGGACATGTAGCGGATTGCATGGTATTTATGGTTTAAGGACATGTAGCGGATTTTGCATGGTATTTGCTCTCTTCTTTATTTTGTTTTACGCTAACGGCTCATAGTTTTATGTCTTTGTCTTCCTTTTTAGCCCCTCAAGGTGTTGTCCAAGGAGCGACCTCTTCCAAACATCTTCAATGTGTATACTTTATTAACAGTGTTCCTCCAGTTTGCTGTACATTTTACTGCCTTAGTTTACCTGGTACAGGAATCTAAAGCCAGGTCACCCCCAAGGTAAGGCCAGCTCACACAGCGGTCAACCAGTTCATGTACATAACCTTGGCCCACCTTAATCCTACTTAAGCAGTGTTCTGCACCGACCTTTGTACTTAAACATAGTTATTTGAAGTACAATGATTAGTTGTACTGAAGTCAAAGTACTGTGAGACTTCATACAGAAGTACATGTATGAAATGTTTATAGGGACTGATAATTTTTTGAACAGGATTTAGGAGTGTAAGCTGGAGAAAGGGAAACTTTTTTTTGTAATTTTGGTACAGTTTGTTTTTGTTGATCACAGATTTTTCTTTAATAACATTTTGTCATCTTCAGACACATTCTTCTGTGTATCTGACTTTGTCTCAAACATTAAAAAACAAAATAAGGTGTAGAAGACAGAAATACTTCTTGATATGCTGTTGATATATATTTTTTTTTTTTTGCAGAGAGGAAAAGTTTGTGGATTTAGAGAAAGAGTTTGAGCCGTCTATACTCAATACAACTGTATATATCATATCCATGGCTTTGCAAGTCTCAACATTTGCAGTTAACTATAAGGTAAGCACCTGGAGTTCAGATGCCCATCGCTGGCATAGGAGCCAAGTTTTTTTCTCCTTCACACACTACAAATGACCTAACTTTTCCTCGCTTTGACTGAATTTCCCAATTTACCAGATTATAAAAATTTTATTGGTCTTAGAGAGGTTTGTTTTTGAAAGTATAATGATCTCCGTCTGGAAAATTGAAAGTTTCAGCGCCTGTATTTATATTTTACAATTTGAATTTTAAAAACGCATTTGTTTTTTTTAATGGACGAAGTTTTCGGTAATTTTATGTGGTATTAAACGAACTCTAGTGTGCAGTAAGTGGACACATGATAAATGGGGCTGTGCTCTGGAGTCTCTCTGGTGTAAGGCTATGCCTTGAGTCAGAAGGTTTATCAAATACCACAAAATAAAGCACTCTGATGCAAGGCGATACACGCTATAATACATTACTGAACATGGTTTAAATTAATCCAAAATATTGCATCATTTATCTCTAAGCTTGTATCATTTCTTGGAGTTGCCAAAGTAGCCTACTTTGTGAAGCTTTTCACTTATGTGACTTTTATCTCGTGAAAAATTTCTTCGTGCATTATTTCCTGATGATTGATTCAGTGTCAAGTACAAATTATCAGAAAACTTAACTATTGGCATCAAACAGGCTAAAACTTTTATGGGAAATGCAATAATATAAATTATTTTTTTACAATTTAGACATCTTAGTATTTTTCTGAGTGAAAAATTATTGAATGAACTAAATTATTGTTTTACAATTCAAACCTTTGATTTTATTTCAACTTTAAGTGTTTTTTTCGCCATTTCGACACTTGTTTTCCGCCCCCAACCGGCGCTACCACCACCCCTCATGTGTGATGTTTAACCCCGTCTCTCCTCCTCCCCAGGGCATCCCGTTCATGGAAGGGCTGACAGAAAACAGGCCTCTTCTCTACAGCCTGATCTTCTCCGGCTCGGCCATCGTCGCTCTGGCCAGTGGAACCCTGCCCGACGTCAACAACCATTTTGAGCTAGTAACTTTACCTGACGAGGTAACGTCTAGAATTGTCCGAGAGTTTGAGGGCATGATTGGTCTAATGTGTATCAGCTAATAGCCACATTAAGTAATGTTAAGCATGTAAGATTTTAGCGAAACTCACCAGGTGGTCTAAGTGGAACATCAGCATATTGAAGATGCTGCTTAAGTCTTTCGCTGCGACTCGCGGTTCACATCGGCTCAAGTTCTTTGCTAACGGACGTGGCTCACTGTTAAGCCGCTCTCATCGGCTTGCTTACTAAACAGTTGTTCGTTGTTTCCTAATTGGTTGTTGCTGCATTAAAAAGCCGGTGTGGATTGGTAAATTGGATGACAGAGAATCAAATTTTCTGGTGAAAGATGTAAAGTTAAATCTGTATTATATTGTATTGAGCCCTGACTGTCTAAGTTAGCGCTGACTGTCTGAATTGTACAAAGTAACAGTTCTCCACAGAGTTTGTGATCCTCGTTTGCACAGCTAACTCAGATGCTGTTTATGTGTGCCAGCCATTAGTATCTTACTTCTATACCGGGGCCTGCATTCCCTAGTGGGTTAGCATGTCAGCACGACATTATGATCCATGTGCCTCTCACCATTGCGGTCGCTGTGAGTTGAAATCTAGCTCATGCTGGCTTCCTGTGCGACGGTACGTGGGAAGGTTTGCTAGCAACCCTCGGGTGGTCGTGGGTTTCCCCTGACCTCTGCCCGGTTTCCTCCCACCATAAAGATGACCACCGTTTTGTAAGTAAAATATTTTGGAGTACGGCGTTAAAGACTATAATCAAATAACTAAATACTTCAAAACTGATGTTGGTTTCATTGTTCTCTGTTTCAGTTTCGAAATGTCGTCCTCATGGTGTTGTCTGCAGACATTTCAGCAGCTTTTGTCGTCGACCGAATCCTTCAGTTTTTGTTCGGAAGAGGGCGGCTACGGACAGACTGAGGACAATAGGGACTACTAATTAGCATATTTGATTATGTACATGTATTAACATGGATTATTGTAAATGGCCGAACATTTCATCCATGGCTGAGTTGCTCATTTTGTTCTGTTGATCTTCGAAAGGTGTTAGAAAGTTTGTTTGGAAGACAGGATAATATCCTAATAGAATGAAACAATGCTTCAACAGCATCAAGGGGAATGTATTATGACATTGACTTGACAGGAAGAACTGCAGTTTGGGGCATGGAAGTTTAGGCCATCTTACAGTAGTTTAGAATCCTTCCAATTGAATTACGCTGCAGGTACAGTGTGGAGGGAAAGGAATGTCAGCGCGCTAGATTCATAGTTCGCCGGGGTTTTTTGTGCTCTGTTATGGCTGTAAACTGGCGTGGTCAAATGGGGCTACTACGCCTTTGAAAACCTGGGAATTAGAACCAGCCTGAGATATTATGCCCTAGCTTAAATTGTCGTAGAGAAATTGACTATCCAGCCTATTTGAAGTCGGTTGAAGCACTGCTATGTACATGTGAAAACAGTAAGTTCATTTCACATGGCTTTAAACTTGAGTAATTATAGAATATTTATTTCAAATACCTGTGTACCTAGGAAAATGTCAATTGTAAGCATGGTAAAACCTTAAAATCTGAAGTCTTTAACTGAACATTATTTAATAGTCTGGTTCACATTTCAAGCTATCAGTCATGAAATTAGTCTCAAGTGAAAGCGTATTTAACATCAAGGAATTTTTATCCCAAACATGACAAATCAGGGAACGTTCTTAGCCATGTCATGAAGCTTGAAGTAACCAAAGCGGCTGTCAATTTTTTTCCAATGGATTATTCATTTTTGAAGGAAAAGTATGTGTAAAGTGACATAACCATTATCAGAAAAACTACAGAAATCTCGGTAATAATACATATACCTTAATATTTTGTAACAGGATTTAAGTGTGTGAAATGCAAAGTGAGCTTTATGGCTGAAATTCATGTTATTGTACACAGATGATGTCTCAGACTGGTCTTTTTTATCCATTAAACCATGTATTTACTGTGGAAAAAGCGCTTTTTGTGTATATTTGTATGTATTACATAATGCATTTCGGAAAAATTATTTCAGAAAAATTAAAAGGTAAAAGACGTCCCTGAGACAGCATTAATGGTATACAGTGTAAGTAAGATGTGAACGTCCAGGTGGATAGAATTCTTGTGAAGTTTGTCTCGTTATGTACAATACATCATTGTCTCACGCTACTACTGGGTACACAGATGGTGTTATAAATCCAGTTAATGGAGATAGACACTTATTTTATGTGAGGAATAAGTATTGAAGTCTGTGTTTTAACAGAAATGTACAGAAACAGTGGAAATGTGGAAAAGAAATAAGAAAAACAAACCCTGCAAAGTGGTAAAAGTACCCTTGTTCATTTCATTCTTGGGTACTTTTGCTTTTCTAAGCATGTGCATGTATCTTAAAGACACTTTGTATCCCCCAGAGGTCAACATTTTATGTTGCGTATTTACACGGTCTCTGGTAATACCTAAGAAATGGGAGCAGGCTTCACAGCTCTTCCTCTACTTACAACGTATGGTGACAGTTAACTGTCCAGGAGTGTTTGCACTGTCTGACACTTGTTGAAAACCTCTTGTTTTCCACTTACATGTATATGGTTTGAATATCCGGATTGAGAAAGGCCGTCGGTAGCTTGCCAAAGGTCAGTGGTTTACCTAGGGCTCTCCAAATTCCTCCTCACGTGAAGCTGACCGCGCCGTCGATTCCTACACTGAAGTGAAAAATGTTTGGATATGGCATCAAGGATCAATCGAAGAAATAAGAAGATAAATACCACGCATAGAGTTAAGATGTATTTGCCCATGTTTAATGTTAAAGCACGACAAATACATGCAACTTCGGGCTAAAGTGGAATGTCTTTCAATTTTTCGATGTTGCTTGAGGTTCTCCAACCTGCTTACTTGAACCTGTGGGTACAATTTCACCTGTTGCCAGCATGTACTAGAAGATGATGTCGCGGTGCTCAGGTAAAAAGAAAAAAATATTTTGCGGATTTCGTTTTTAAAGATGTGCGCAGATTTTTTGTGTGTATGCATTTCAGATTATCAGTATGTAGCAATGTCGGCGACAGAAACCGGGACTGTTGTATTTGAGCATACGGTATATGAAATTCACTGACCCATGTTACCGAAGACTATTGGTTGGGTCAGTCGTCTTTGTGGGGGCCTTGATGTTATTTTTCATCTTAAGAAGGGTCTGACTGGACTGAATCATGCAGAAAGGATAACGAAAAGTTGCATCAATCTCGCCGTCGCCCTTTTTAGGTATTTATTTGATTGGTGTTTTACGCCTTACTCAAGAATATTTCACTTATACGACGGCAGCCAGCATTATGGTGGGCGGAAACCGGGTAGAGTCCGGGTAAACAAACGACCATAAGCGGGTTGCTGGCGGGCCTTCACACGTACGGCTGCCATAGCCTTTTGTAATGAACGTTTAGGTGGTTGTTATTCAGGAAGCCAGTGCGTAGAGTGCGATCAAGGAAAGAGCGTCAGTGTCCGTGTCGGGGAGTATTGTTTTCCTCAGTTATCGATTTAAAAGTTTCAGATTTAGGTGAAATTTTGTCTTGTCCAGGGGCAAAAACCACAAGGCCTAAATGCGGGATCTGGTTGGAACGATTTTTCACCAATGCGAGATCTAGCGACAAAAATGTAGAGCATTCTAATTTGTCTGTAGCCAGGGAATTCGTGCGTTTGGTTGGGATGGAGGATTTACACTGTTGCAGTGCCTTCTAATTGTCAGTCGTCACAGGTATGTGACAGTGTTCTTTGACTAAGGGGAGTTTGCCTCAGAGGGTATAGCTACGTTTGTGTATTATTTATAATGACTGATATTTCAAGCTTTTTGTCGCGTATTGCTTGCCGAATCAGTGAACAGGATCTTTTGTCTCGTATTGCTTGCAGAATCAGTGAAGAGAACCTTTTGTTACGCATTGCTTGCAGAATCAGTGAAGAGAACCTTTTGTCACGCATTGCTTGTCGAATCAGTGAACAGAATCTTTTGTCTCGCATTGCTTGTCGAATCAGTGAACAGAATCTTTTGTCTCGCATTGCTTTTCAAATCAGTGAACAGAATCTTTTGTCTCGCATTGCTTGTCGAATCAGTGAACAAAACCTTTTGTCTCGCATTGCTTGACGAATCAGTGAACAGAACCTATTGTCTCGCATTGCTTGTCGAATCAGTGAACTAAACCTTTTGTCTCGCATTGCTTGTCGAATCAGTGAACAGAACCTTTTGTCTCGCATTGCTTGTCGAATCAGTGAACAGATTCTTTAAATATCAAACACCTTGATCCTTGCTCTATAAGTAGCCTAAGAAGTTATACTAAGTAGGCTTACTTTTGTTGGGAATTTAAAATTTTTTTTTTTTTTTATTTCTTTTCTGCGTATGTCTATTTCGCCTACTGATTGCCATCATCCTAACAGCAGAGTAAGGTTACACCTGTTTCAAGGTTATGCATTTTCCTGTCAGGATCCCGCTGAGCCAGCCGTATCGGTCGTTTTCCTGTCAGGCTACCGCTGAGCCAGCCGTATCGGTCGTTTTCCTGTCAGGCTCCCGCTGAGCCAGCCGTATCAGTCGTTTTCTTGTCAGGCTCCCGCTGAGCAGCCATATCGGTCGTTTTCCTGTCAGGCTCCCGCTGAGCCAACCGTATCGGTCGAATGGTCTATCATACAAATGAGAAATAAGACAGAGCTATAGCTTTTGTCAAGGCCGTTTTTCTGTGAGGCTCTTGCTGAGCAAGCGGGCTTAGTGGTTCTCCAAGGAAGACATTTATTGTCAGATAAGTAACAGTAAGTACAGTGCCTGACGAGGCGATCATGTGATTTCTGTCTCAGTTCTACCCATAAACCTGACCCTAGTTTCATGAAACGTACTTAGTGCTCTGTTTCTCATCCCTAAGTACGCTTCATATCTTCACAGCTGACATTGTTAGAATAGTTATTGTTAAGGCTGACTTGGTTAAGGGCGCTTCGTGGCACCGGAGTCATGATTCCTGTCCTGTGAGTGAAATGTTCATGAGCAATGGAGGCTGAAGCGCATGACGTTAACAGCATCCTTGTCTGTTGTGTCACCTGGCGTGTGATCACTGTCCCGATATCAAGACGTTAACAACATCTTTGTCTGTTGTGACACCTGGTGTGTGAGCAGTGTGAAGCCACTGTCATGATATCACGATGTTAACAGCATCCTTGTCTGTTGTGACACCTGGCGTGTGAGCAGTGTGAAGCCACTGTCATGATATCACGATGTTAACAGCATCCTTGTCTGTTGTGACACCTGGCGTGTGAGCATTGTGAAGCCACTGTCATGATGTCAAGACGTTAACAGCATCTTAGTCTGTTGTGACACCTGGCGTGTGAGCAGTGTGAAGCCACTGTCATGATGTCAAGACGTTAACAGCATCTTAGTCTGTTGTGACACCTGGCGTGTGAGCAGTGTGAAGCCACTGTCATGATGTCAAGATAACAGTGCACAAAAACAATTTGTTGTTGTTGTAACCATGAAATCTGTGGAAGAGAGTTGAGCTATTGCTTAAGAAAAGAAACAACCATGTGAAATTGATCATAAATTAAAACGGCCATGTTTTGTTTGCACACTGTTTTTCACTTTTCCTTAAACACATCGGTTTATTTTATATCAAATTATACATGGGTAACACGTCGGCCATACTTAAACCGACTTCCTGACTGAAAATCATCAAGATATCTTTGTAGTTGACAGATTAAATGTATTCATTTCAGTTGTTAATGGACTCATCTGTGTAGAGAGGAAACCGGGAAAATTATGCTTGTTGTTGAATTGTTATATGGAGACAGTATTTGTTGACCTCTGTCAGTAGCATCTGTTGTGTGTATGGGGTATTGTTCATCCTGGACTGTGTATATCTGGAGTAGTTCACAACCAACTCGAGCACTCTTGTTAAATGATTCGGTGAGTGTGAAATGAATTTCATATGTCAACACATGATGGGCGTAAAATGAATACTAAACCTTAAAAATACTGTCTGTTTCTTGGCTATATATTTTTATTTTTACTGTTACCAGTTGCTGTTGTTTTTCTATTATTTTATCTGCCTGTTATCCGAAGGGATAATGTCGTCACGATGTTCGTATACATGATGGCAATGTATATAAGCCAAAGGCGAAGTCTTTCAGTCATGGTAAAAAAGTCGGTTTATTCATATTTGTTTATTCATATCCATGCACACGTGCACGGCAAAGTTGTAAATTTCACGTTTAAAGTCACTATATGTACGTTATCAGTTTGTATTTGCCATGAACCTTAAATGCGAACTATCAATATGCATGTCGATGTTAATTGGTTCGTCAACTCGATTCGAGTCGGCCGCACTCGACATCGCTCGGAAAAAGAGGAAACGGGTCAAAACCTAGGCACTGAAACCGACATTCGTACACCAGCCGTCAACCAAAATGGGCGGTTTGGGTCAGCTATCACAAGACCAGTTTCGCAAAACGACAAATAACACAAACCACCAAAGAATTAAGAAAATGTATAAAATATAAAAAAGTAGGACGGATTCATGCATAGAGAATTAATCAGTTCACAGTTTTCAATGATGGCAAAAAGGCGCAATGAATGTTATAGGCGGATGAATAACATGAGTTTCCAAATCGTGTACCATTTTAGTATATATGGTGTCAATAATCAGATTTGTATCTCGTTTGCGCTTTTGTTGCAACTGTTTATATATCTTTGTGGCGTTCATGCTGAACACTATGAACATACGGACCCTGTTCCCGAGTTAGGCGGAATTACACAATTATAAAGCAGAGTCACAGAAATTCTGAATACTCCGTCCGTATTTAGTAACGAGAGAGGCGTAATCGTAAAATTTGAGCGACTTGGAGTGACGGCGTTTGATGGAATATCCTTGACACTGGTTTCTTGCAGTAATAACTTGTGAGGCTAATTGACACCATCGCCCAGCAAACAGAATCTAACAAATGCCACAAGGCGAGATATGTATACGACATATGCAGAACCATTCGGTATATTATTTGCAATCCAAGTAGGGATAATTCACAACACTGGAATCCAAACTACCTTTGTCGTTAAATCGGCGTGACAGCCCGGGGGAAATCCAGGGCCATACGCAGGTTCAGCAGAAAACGGAGTGATGATGTGTGTCACGAGTGAGTGAATAATCACACAATGAGTTTTGCTACCGATTCCCTCTAACATGGTGCAAACTTCGTCTGGCGTTACACAAAAAACCTATAAATACAATATATACGGAAGTTCCACCATGATATTTATTGTAATATCTTTAAATACATTTAAATTTTTCATCATTAACATTTTTGTTATCTTTTCTGAGGAATGAAATCGAAAATCGGCTTTTAAAATTTTCATCACCTTCTAGATAAGGATACCACAGAATATAATTTGTATCCCATGCATTGTTATAAAAGTTAAACGCCATCCCCTCCACTTGCTTGATGGGAGTTAAGGGTACTGGGATCGGGGTTGGTGAACTGTCAACGCTGAAGGGACACACCAGAGGGACGTCACGTGATCTGATCCTCAAGCCCTCTCCCATGTCCTCGCTAGTGTAGTAAATTGCGTCATCAATACCTGAAACATAAGAAACTGTGCTGCTTCACAAAGAACATGCGCTGTTTAAAAAAAAAAACCAAAAAAAAAACCCCGTTTTACAATTCTGTTGTGTATATGGTCCGTAATGGGACCGTTATCACATGTGAGTTCGTTTCCCGGCTATGTGGAATTAGGAACCTTTCCTGACCACATGCATTCCGGATCCTTTCTGACTAAATGGTCTGAACAAATTCAGATATTCCACCTCAGTAAATGAATTTAGAAATTACTCTGGACTAAACGAACTTAGGAATTCCAGCCGACTACGTGAATTGCGTGACCACTCGACTGATTGTGCTGCACGGATCACAAAATCAGGAATCAGCAAATAGTTGGACGTAATGATGAGATTTACTTTCTTTCGGGGCAAATATTACTCTGAGAACTTTGCGTATCTCACAGTGGAAGTTTTGACCAAGCACAGAAGATGACATAACACACCGTGGAAGTGTTGATTATACGCGCAGAACTTAACGTACATCACCCTGAAAGTGCCGATTACTCACAGAACGTATCTCACCGTGGAAGTGATGAGTACACTTAAAACTTTACGTAACGCTCTGTGGAGGTTTATAAGTGTGCATCAAATTTCACTTCACTCACTGTGGAAGTCCATAATGCGCACACACTTAGCGTAACTCACCGTGGAAGTCCACACTGCGCACATACTTAGCGTGACTCACCGTGGAAGTTCTGACTGCCGTTCAGCCCGACCGTGGTGGGGTCGATCAGCTGACCAATCTTTGACATCCTCCAGGACATTCCAGGCTGAGGCAGAGGCCGGAACGAGTAGAACATGGCCTCTGGGAGCCGGGTGGCCGTCTTGTTAAACCACTGAACCGTGATGTCCACTTCTGTGAGGCACAACAGAAACGGAAAGTTCAGTGATTTTCTATTCACTTCTAACGTTTTTCTTTCCCTAGAAGTTCGATTGTTGTTTAAGACCGTACTCAAAATTTTTTCACTTATATGAAGAGGGATCAGTTGTCGTGTTATTTATCAACAGTGTATTTAAACACTATTCTAGTTTTTTCCTTACAGGGTTTTCCGGAACATTGCGCTTTGTGATTTAAGATTTTGGTACACTGGTGAATCTGTTGTCAGGATAAACCATTATGACAATCGTCATTACCATTACCATTATTTTCTGAAAAGGGTTTTCCGGAACACTGATTTTCGTCATTTCCATTGCCCTCAACCTCATCATGCTGATGTCGCTGTCTTTCTTGCTTACCTGAATCGGGAGGCCCGCTGACCACGTACCGCAGCCAGACTCTGTCCGGAGCACCGTAGTAGGTGTGTGCCTCCGCCTTGACCAGCTCTATCTTGACCAAAAAGTCACACTGGTCACCTGGGATAAAGTTCAGTGGTCAGTTTGAATTGAATTAACAGATCATCAATATGCATAACTCTTTCCTGGTATCTTGTCAGAGTAGTTGGAAGCGGTTGAGGGGTTTGTATCAAGCAGCCTAATGGCGGACTAATAGCTCACCGCTATTCCGAAAGCTTTCATGTCGCTAATACTACCTGGAGGACTATTACTGCTCTCTTAAAATACAAGTGTTAAAATGGAACAACGTGTTGAACATCTGTAGAATGTGAGCACTAACACCTTACTCCGCGCTATGAGCGTTTGCGGATCGGGACATTATTTTATTTATTTATTTATTTATGTGATCGGTGTCTCACTTATACGACGGCGACTAGCATCATGGTGGGAGAAAACCGGCCAGAGCCCGGGGGATACCCAAGACCATCCGCAGGTTGTTGGCATGCCTTCTGATAATTTTTGAACATGTTAAAGTTATAGCACATTAAAAAGTCTTAACCTAACATTATAAATTCTGCTTTCCTTTCGCCACCACTGCCAAAATATTGTATTAACATTTGCTTTCAAGTATATGTAAGATTTCAGTTCTACCAGAGTTTGATGTGTGGAAACGGGATGCAAGCGACATTCATTGACTCGTTATCGGACCACCGGTGCACCATCTAGCTGGCTTGTCGCACGCTTCCGGGTCGCCTCTCACCAGCCTTTAGTCTAGCTGACACCGACCCACTTGCACGAAGCCCTTTTAACGTTACGAGCACATAGCTAACATGACAAACAGCACGATAGGCATTACATCGCCAGGGCAGCTACGTGCTCGTAACGCTAAGAGGGCTGCATGCAAGTGGGCTCAGGTGTCTGCGAATAAGACCTCTCTATACGTGAGAAAATATGGTAAGCTTCTGTGGTATTCCTTTAAGAACACCATTTTCCTCAACAACAACAACAACAACATTATCCTTATGCTTGAAAGGTTAATCATGCTGTATGTAAAAATAATTATTTGGTAATAAAGAAGAATTCGCTACATAAACAGGAAGTGATCATATCTTGACAGTATTTCTGATGTACTTCCGGATGTCTTTCTCCGTGACTCTCCTAACTGCGCGGCTTTTGAATGATGTTATTCAGATCTGCAACTAGTTTATTTATTTATACTTTTCTATACTTTTGCTTATTTGTGTATTTCTTTCTGCCTTTCTTCATATTTCTGATTTTCGACAGTACTTAGCGCCATATTTAACTTATATGCACTACTGTGACCAGGCAGACCTCTGGGCGGAGGAAATCGGGGTGCTCTAAGTAAAGCACCGGACTTGGCCAAGATGCGGATATCACCGGATATCAGTGGGATCATCTGCGAACAATCAAACTGTCGTCGCTGTTCCGGTTATACTGTTTATGCTGACGAGCTTTCTCACACGTGTCATGCAGATGCGTGTTTCTTCAAAATTTTCTTATTATTTCAACGCTCAGGCTAATCTGCTCTCTGTTAGATGCCATTTATATTATTTTAAATTTTGAAATGACCAAATTTCATCTAAATTTGATCTAGCATCCACCTGAAGAAAAAAGAAACTTAAAACTAACTTATAGTAGCCGTTCTCTGGTACAGTCCGGTAATTTGACTCTCCCAGAATTTGGACGCCGGATGAGCGTATTTGTCGGCGTCTATTTTGTGAATTCCGGATCCGAATGCGTTCCCGGGCCGATAGTTGTACTCCGTTACCATGGCAGCGAAGTCCTGTTCGTCATACGTCCGGTACAGGAATTCAGCCAATGAATTTGATCCATTTGCCCACGTGATCTGATAATTAAGAGATAAAAATTGTAATTCGGCTCTCGCATATTTCTCATTGTTTATTAATATATTTAACACATGACAAGTTTACCAGCAAACTTTATTTATATATGTGATTGGTGTATGCCGTAATACTATTTCATTTATAGGACGGCGATCAGCATTATGGTGGGGGAAAACCGGGTAGAGCCTGGGGGAAACCCACGACCACGACGCAGGTTGCTGGTGGACCTTCCCACGTACCTTATACTGGTCAAATAAAGTCTCTCTTTCTTTTTGGAAACGGTAACTACAGATACTAGTTATTTTAATATGATCATGTTTTGTACTTCTTCTCACCTGGCTCACGGGATCATACAGATAACTGAGTTGACCTCCGGGCCCAAACGAGAGTTTTATTCCACTTAACGGACAGGAAAACACGTTGTCTGGTTTGTATGGGATTTCCACGTACTCTGAAAACAAGAAATTCAAGAATAATTGTCAGATGCCAAATGGCTCACGCTATGCAACATAATGTTATTCAAGTCCCAAGGGAGAATATCTGACCGTTAATAACATCGTGTAACATTGAAGTTAGAAAATGATAGGAGGTAACATTAGCGCAATACCAGACGTTTGATGACAAAAAGAAGTCTCCAGTTTGTACAATGATTAGATGCCATGAGTTTATTGTTGATCAATTCCCGGAGGTGAATTTAAAAACGTATATATGTAGATGCAGTAGTGTTTGAAACAAGAAGACCACAAAAGTTGTTGAAAATACCCGTATTTTAGCTTAAGCAGGCCTATAGGCTAACACATTACAGAATTGCGTCTAAAACTTGCGTACAGTCAAGTGGACAATTTCACGAAATGTCGTACCGATGATTGTGGTCGATGTTACTCGATACTGTATACAGGGAATATTTTCGTGCGAATTGTTAAGTTTTCTGAAATTTATAAACTGACACTTCACCGAAGTAGTTCTTGAATTTCTGCACCACTCAGGTCTTCAAACTATAACTCTTGATAGAGATGGTTCCAAATCTTTTGCGCATCTCCAGTGTATACACTGACAATTTGTGGTAGTGTGTCCGGAACCCCTTCCACAACAATCCTACCTTCTTTGTCCGGCTGAGGTTCCTGCGGTGTCAAGTCCGCCAGGTTGTTCTTTATGTCCTGCACAACGGAATGGTTTCCCAACATGTCCACGGCTAGTTGATTGAACCGACGCTGTTCAGCCCAAGCCAGAGAACTGTTCTTGAAAATAGCACCTGGCGGACAGACATAAGTGTGTAACGTCTGTAGTAAAACTGTTACGGTAACTGTTATCGTGTATATTAGAGTTTTCCTTTATACGCCTTACTTGTATGAACATCTAGCCGCATTTTCAATGTGTTACCCGGCACTCTAAAAATCTGTACTTATATATAAGACGCTAACTCTTTTTTGACGCTTAAGCTACAAATGTCCTTTGCCTTGTCAGATGTTTTATGCAACTTTTGTTGGCATTACTATTGGTCAGCAAGTAGTTGTGTATAGGAGGTACAAATGACAACTCTTCCCTTTAGGAACTTGTTAAGTTCACAAACGTTCAGCTGCTCAATACTCTTCATCGTTTGCCTACTGTAAATGACGTTGTGAAGCTTTTTTTTCTTCACGTACTCATGTTATATTAAATGTAATCAAAAGTATTCGCCGATCATTTCTGACCGGTATCAAACACAGTATCGGCCCTGTTTCTACTTTTAGGACAAAAAGAATAACTGTAACCGTTTTCAATGTGTGTACTGTTTAAAAATAAATTCCGAACATTTAGCCATGTGAAACAACCCACGTTTCCGGTTGCGTTCCTGTACCTGATTTCGCCCTCTGAAAATCTGTATTGGTCCAGTTGACGTTATCGTTTACTCCAGGCAGCCCCCAGGTGTGTTCCGGAGGTTTGATGAGGAACCGGACAGATCGGGTAATTCGGGCGTCTCGGCTGTCACAGTCACCTGCAGACATGGAAAAGAAATAAGAAAAACAAACCCTGCAAAGTGGAAAAAGTACCCTTGTTCATTTCATTCTTGGGTACTTTTGCTTTTCTAAGCATGTGCATGTATCTTAAAGACACTTTGTATCCCCCAGAGGTCAACATTTTATGTTGCGTATTTACACGGTCTCTGGTAATACCTAAGAAATGGGAGCAGGCTTCACAGCTCTTCCTCTACTTACAACGTATGGTGACAGTTAACTGTCCAGGAGTGTTTGCACTGTCTGACACTTGTTGAAAACCTCTTGTTTTCCACTTACATGTATATGGTTTGAATATCCGGATTGAGAAAGGCCGTCGGTAGCTTGCCAAAGGTCAGTGGTTTACCTAGGGCTCTCCAAATTCCTCCTCACGTGAAGCTGACCGCGCCGTCGATTCCTACACTGAAGTGAAAAATGTTTGGATATGGCATCAAGGATCAATCGAAGAAATAAGAAGATAAATACCACGCATAGAGTTAAGATGTATTTGCCCATGTTTAATGTTAAAGCACGACAAATACATGCAACTTCGGGCTAAAGTGGAATGTCTTTCAATTTTTCGATGTTGCTTGAGGTTCTCCAACCTGCTTACTTGAACCTGTGGGTACAATTTCACCTGTTGCCAGCATGTACTAGAAGATGATGTGGCGGTGCTCAGGTAAAAAGAAAAAAATATTTTGCGGATTTCGTTTTTAAAGATGTGCGCAGATTTTTTGTGTGTATGCATTTCAGATTATCAGTATGTAGCAATGTCGGCGACAGAAACCGGGACTGTTGTATTTGAGCATACGGTATATGAAATTCACTGACCCATGTTACCGAAGACTATTGGTTGGGTCAGTCGTCTTTGTGGGGGCCTTGATGTTATTTTTCATCTTAGGAAGGGTCTGACTGGACTGAATCATGCAGAAAGGATAACGAAAAGTTGCATCAATCTCGCCGTCGCCCTTTTTAGGTATTTATTTGATTGGTGTTTTACGCCTTACTCAAGAATATTTCACTTATACGACGGCAGCCAGCATTATGGTGGGCGGAAACCGGGTAGAGTCCGGGTAAACAAACGACCATAAGCGGGTTGCTGGCGGGCCTTCACACGTACGGCTGCCATAGCCTTTTGTAATGAACGTTTAGGTGGTTGTTATTCAGGAAGCCAGTGCGTAGAGTGCGATCAAGGAAAGAGCGTCAGTGTCCGTGTCGGGGAGTATTGTTTTCCTCAGTTATCGATTTAAAAGTTTCAGATTTAGGTGAAATTTTGTCTTGTCCAGGGGCAAAAACCACAAGGCCTAAATGCGGGATCTGGTTGGAACGATTTTTCACCAATGCGAGATCTAGCGACAAAAATGTAGAGTATTCTAATTTGTCTGTAGCCAGGGAATTCGTGCGTTTGGTTGGGATGGAGGATTTACACTGTTGCAGTGCCTTCTACTTGTCAGTCGTCACAGGTATGTGACAGTGTTCTTTGACTAAGGGGAGTTTGCCTCAGAGGGTATAGCTACGTTTGTGTATTATTTATAATGACTGATATTTCAAGCTTTTTGTCGCGTATTGCTTGCCGAATCAGTGAACAGGATCTTTTGTCTCGTATTGCTTGCAGAATCAGTGAAGAGAACCTTTTGTTACGCATTGCTTGCAGAATCAGTGAAGAGAACCTTTTGTCACGCATTGCTTGTCGAATCAGTGAACAGAATCTTTTGTCTCGCATTGCTTGTCGAATCAGTGAACAGAATCTTTTGTCTCGCATTGCTTTTCAAATCAGTGAACAGAATCTTTTGTCTCGCATTGCTTGTCGAATCAGTGAACAAAACCTTTTGTCTCGCATTGCTTGACGAATCAGTGAACAGAACCTATTGTCTCGCATTGCTTGTCGAATCAGTGAACTAAACCTTTTGTCTCGCATTGCTTGTCGAATCAGTGAACAGAACCTTTTGTCTCGCATTGCTTGTCGAATCAGTGAACAGATTCTTTAAATATCAAACACCTTGATCCTTGCTCTATAAGTAGCCTAAGAAGTTATACTAAGTAGGCTTACTTTTGTTGGGAATTTAAAATTTTTTTTTTTTTTTATTTCTTTTCTGCGTATGTCTATTTCGCCTACTGATTGCCATCATCCTAACAGCAGAGTAAGGTTACACCTGTTTCAAGGTTATGCATTTTCCTGTCAGGATCCCGCTGAGCCAGCCGTATCGGTCGTTTTCCTGTCAGGCTACCGCTGAGCCAGCCGTATCGGTCGTTTTCCTGTCAGGCTCCCGCTGAGCCAGCCGTATCAGTCGTTTTCTTGTCAGGCTCCCGCTGAGCAGCCGTATCGGTCGTTTTCTTGTCAGGCTCCCGCTGAGCAGCCGTATCGGTCGTTTTCCTGTCCGGTTCCCGCTGAGCCAGCCGTATCGGTCGTTTTCCTGTCAGGCTCCCGCTGAGCCAGCCGTATCAGTCGTTTTCTTGTCAGGCTCCCGCTGAGCAGCCGTATCGGTCGTTTTCCTGTCAGGCTACCGCTGAGCCAGCCGTATCGGTCGTTTTCCTGTCAGGCTCTCGCTGAGCAGCCGTATCGGTCGTTTTCTTGTCAGGCTACCGCTGAGCCAGCCGTATCGGTCGTTTTCCTGTCAGGCTCCCGCTGAGCCAGCCGTATCAGTCGTTTTCTTGTCAGGCTCCCGCTGAGCAGCCGTATCGGTCGTTTTCCTGTCAGGCTCCCGCTGAGCCAACCGTATCGGTCGAATGGTCTATCATACAAATGAGAAATAAGACAGAGCTATAGCTTTTGTCAAGGCCGTTTTTCTGTGAGGCTCTTGCTGAGCAAGCGGGCTTAGTGGTTCTCCAAGGAAGACATTTATTGTCAGATAAGTAACAGTAAGTACAGTGCCTGACGAGGCGATCATGTGATTTCTGTCTCAGTTCTACCCATAAACCTGACCCTAGTTTCATGAAACGTACTTAGTGCTCTGTTTCTCATCCCTAAGTACGCTTCATATCTTCACAGCTGACATTGTTAGAATAGTTATTGTTAAGGCTGACTTGGTTAAGGGCGCTTCGTGGCACCGGAGTCATGATTCCTGTCCTGTGAGTGAAATGTTCATGAGCAATGGAGGCTGAAGCGCATGACGTTAACAGCATCCTTGTCTGTTGTGACACATGGCGTGTGATCAGTGTGAAGCCACTGTCATGATATCAAGATAACAGTGCACAAAAACAATTTGTTGTTGTTGTAACCATGAAATCTGTGGAAGAGAGTTGAGGTATTGCTTAAGAAAAGAAACAACCTTGTGAAATTGATCATAAATTAAAACGGCCATGTTTTGTTTGCACACTGTTTTTCACTTTTCCTTAAACACATCGGTTTATTTTATATCAAATTATACATGGGTAACACGTCGGCCATACTTAAACCGACTTCCTGACTGAAAATCATCAAGATATCTTTATCGTTGACAGATTAAATGTATCCATTTCAGTTGTTAATGGACTCATCTGTGTAGAGAGGAAACCGGGAAAATTATGCTTGTTGTTGAATTGTTATATGGAGACAGTATTTGTTGAACTCTGTCAGTAGCATCTGTTGTGTGTATGGGGTATTGTTCATCCTGGACTGTGTATATATGGAGTAGTTCACAACCAACTTGAGCACTCTTGTTAAATGATTCGGTGAGTGTGAAATGAATTTCATATGTCAAGACATGATGGGCATCAAATGAATACTAAACCTTAAAAAATACTGTCTGCTTCTTGGCTATGTATTTTTATTTTTACTGTTACCAGTTGCTGTCGTTTTTCTATTATTTTATCTGCCTGTTATCCGAAGGGATAATGTCGTCACGATGTTCGTATACATGATGGCAATGTATATAGGCCAAAGGCGAAGTCTTTCAGTCATGGTAAAAAAGTCGGTTTATTCATATTTGTTTATTTATATCCATGCACACGTGCACGGCAAAGTTGTAAATTTCACATTTAAAGTTACTATATGTACGTTATCAGTTTGTATTTGCCATGAACCGTAAATGCGAACTATCAATATGCATGTCGATGTTAATTGGTTCGTCAACTCGATTCGAGTCGGCCGCACTCGACATCGCTCGGAAAAAGAGGAAACGGGTCAAAACCTAGGCACTGAAACCGACATTCGTACACCAGCCGTCAACGAAAATGGGCGGTTTGGGTCAGTAATCACAAGACCAGTTTCGCAAAACGACAAATAACACAAACCACCAAAGAATTAAGAAAATGTATAAAATATAAAAAAGTAGGACGGATTCATGCATAGAGAATTAATCAGTTCACAGTTTTCAATGATGGCAAAAAGACGCAATGAATGTTATAGGCGGATGAATAACATGAGTTTCCAAATCGTGTACCATTTTAGTATATATGGTGTCAATAATCAGATTTGTATCTCGTTTGCGCTTTTGTTGCAACTGTTTATATATCCTTGTGGCGATCATACTCAAGACGATGAACATACGGCCCCTGTTCCCGAGTTAGGCGGAATTACACAATTATAAAGCAGAGTCCCAGAAATTCTGAATACTCCGTCCGTATTTAGTAACGAGTGAGGCGTAATCGTAAAATTTGAGCGACTTGGAGTGACGGCGTTTGATGGAATATCCTTGACACTGGATTCTTGCAGTAATAACTTGTGAGGCTGATTGACATCATCGCCCAGCAAACAGAATCTAACAAATGCCACAAGGCGAGATATGTATACGACATATGCAGGACAATTCGGTATATTATTTTGCAATCCAAGTAGGGATAATTCACAACATTGGAATCCAAACTACCTTTGTCGTTAAGTCGGCGTGACGGCCCGGGGGAAATCCAGGGCCATACGCAGGTTCAGCAGAAAACGGAGTGATGATGTGTGTCACGAGAGAGTGAATAATCACACAATGAGTTTTGCTACCGATTCCCTATAACATGGTGCAAACTTCGTCTGGCGTTACACAAAAAACCTATAAATACAATATATGCGGAAGTTCCACCATGATATTTATTGTAATATCTTTAAATACATTTTAATTTTTCATCATTAACATTTTTGTTATCTTTTCTGAGGAATGAAATGGAAAATCGGCTTTTAAAATTTTCATCACCTTCTAGATAAGGATACCACAGAATATAATTTGTATCCCATGCATTGTTATAAAAGTTAAACGCCATCCCCTCCACTTGCTTGATGGGAGTTAAGGGTACTGGGATCGGGGTTGGTGAACTGTCAACGCTGAAGGGACACACCAGAGGGACGTCACGTGATCTGATCCTCAAGCCCACTCCCATGTCCTCGCTAGTGTAGTAAATTGCGTCATCAATACCTGAAACAAAAGAAACTGTGCTGCTTCACAAAGAACATGCGCTGTTTAAATTAAAAAACAAACAAAACGTTTTACAATTCTGTTGTGTGTATGGTCCGTAATGGCACCGTTATGACATGTGAGATCGCTTCCCGGCTATGTGGAATTAGGAACCTTTCCTGACCACATGCATTCCGGATCCTTTCTGACTCAATGGTCTGAACAAATTCTGAAATTCCACTTCAGTAAATGAATTTAAAAATTACTCTGGACTAAACGAACTTAGGAATTCCAGCCGACTACGTGAATTGCGTAAACACTCGACTGATTGTGCTGTACGGATCACAAAATCAGGAACAAATAGTTGGACGTAATGATGAGATTTACTTTCTCTCCGGGGCAAATATTACTCTGAGAACTTTGCGTATCTCATAGTGGAAGTTCTGACCAAGCACAGAAGATGACATAACTCACCGTGGAAGCGTTGATTATGCACGCAGAACTTAACGCACATCACCCTGAAAGTGCCGATTACTCACAGAAATTATCTCACCGTGGAAGTGATGAGTACACTTAAAACTTGACGTAACGCTCTGTGGAGCTTTATAAGTGTGCATCAAACTTCACTTCACTCACTGTGGAAGGCCATAATGTGCACACACTTGGCGTAACTCACTGTGGAAGTGCACACTCCACACACACTTAGCGTAACTCACCGTGGAAGTCCACACTGCGCACATACTTAGCGTGACTCACCGTGGAAGTTCTGACTGCCGTTCAGCCCGACCGTGGTGGGGTCGATCAGCTGACCAATCTTTGACATCCTCCAGGACATTCCAGGCTGAGGCTGAGGCCGGAACGAGTAGAACATGGCCTCTGGGAGCCGGGTGGCCGTCTTGTTAAACCACTGAACCGTGATGTCCACTTCTGTGAGGCACAACAGAAACGGAAAGTTCAGTGATTTTCTATTCACTTCTAACGTTTTTCTTTCCCTAGAAGTTCGATTGTTGTTTAAGACCGTACTCAATTTTTTTTCACTTATATGAAGAGGGATCAGTTGTCGTGTTATTTATCAACAGTGTATTTAAAGACGATTCTAGTTTTTTCCTTACAGGGTTTTCCGGAACATTGCGCTTTGTGATTTAAGATTTTGGTACACTGGTGAATCTGTTGTCAGGATAAATCATTATGGCAATCGTCATTACCATTACCGTTATTTTCTGAAAAGGGTTTTCCGGAACACTGATTTTCGTCATTTCCATTGCCCTCAACCTCATCATGCTGATGTCGCTGTCTTTCTTGCTTACCTGAATCGGGAGGCCCGCTGACCACGTACCGCAGCCAGACTCTGTCCGGAGCACCGTAGTAGGTGTGTGCCTCCGCCTTGACCAGCTCTATCCTGACCAAAAAGTCACACTGGTCACCTGGGATAAAGTTCAGTGGTCAGTTTGAATTGAATTAACAGATCATCAATATGCATAACTCTTTCCTGGTATCTTGTCAGAGTAGTTGGAAGCGGTTGAGGGGTTTGTATCAAGCAGCCTAATGGCGGACTAATAGCTCACCGCTATTCCGAAAGCTTTCATGTCGCTAATACTACCTGGAGGACTATTACTGCTCTCTTAAAATACAAGTGTTAAAATGGAACAACGTGTTGAACATCTGTAGAATGTGAGCACTAACACCTTACTCCGCGCTATGAGCGTTTGCGGATCGGGACATTATTTTTATTTATTTATTTATTTATGTGATCGGTGTCTCACTTATACGACGGCGACTAGCATCATGGTGGGAGAAAACCGGCCAGAGCCCGGGGGATACCCAAGACCATCCGCAGGTTGTTGGCATGCCTTCTGATAATTTTTGAACATGTTAAAGTTATAGCACATTAAAAAGTCTTAACCTAACATTATAAATTCTGCTTTCCTTTCGCCACCACTGCCAAAATATTGTATTAACATTTGCTTTCAAGTATATATAAGATTTCAGTTCTACCAGAGTTTGATGTGTGGAAACGGGATGCAAGCGACATTCATTGACTCGTTATCGGACCACCGGTGCACCATCTAGCTGGCTTGTCGCACGCTTCCGGGTCGCCTCTCACCAGCCTTTAGTCTAGCTGACACCGACCCACTTGCACGAAGCCCTTGTAACGTTACGAGCACATAGCTAACATGACAAACAGCACGATAGGCATTACATCGCCAGGGCAGCTACGTGCTCGTAACGCTAAGAGGGCTTCATGCAAGTGGGCTCAGGTGTCTGCGAATAAGACCTCTCTATACGTTAGAAAATATGGTAAGCTTCTGTGGTATTCCTTTAAGAACACCATTTTCCTCAACAACAACAACAACATTATCCTTATGCTTGAAAGGTTAATCATGCTGTATGTAAAAATAATTATTTGGTAATAAAGAAGAATTCGCTACATAAACAGGAAGTGATCATATCTTGACAGTATTTCTGATGTACTTCCGGATGTCTTTCTCCTGACTCTCCTAACTGCGGGGCTCTTGAATGATATCTTGTTATTCAGATCGGCGGCTAGTTTATTTATTTATACTTTTCTATACTTTTGCTTATTTGTGTATTTCTTTCTGTCTTTCTTCATATTTCTGATTTTCGACAGTACTTAGAGCCATATTTAACTTATATGCACTACTGTGACCAGGCAGACCTCTGGGCGGAGGAAATCGGGGTGCTCTAAGTAAAGCACCGGACTTGGCCAAGATGCGGATATCACCGGATATCAGTGGGATCATCTGCGAACAATCAAACTGTCGTCGCTGTTCCGGTTATACTGTTTATGCTGGCGAGCTTTCTCACATGTGTCATGCAGATGCGTGTTTCTTCAAAATTTTCTTATTATTTCAACGCTCAGGCTAATCTGCTCTCTGTTAGATGCCATTTATATTATTTTAAATTTTAAAATGACCAAATTTCATCTAAATTTGATCAAGCATCCACCTGAAGAAAAAAGAAACTTAAAACTAACTTATAGTAGCCGTTCTCTGGTACAGTCCGGTAATTTGACTCTCCCAGAATTTGGACTCCGGATGAGCGTATTTGTCGGCGTCTATTTTGTGAATTCCGGATCCGAATGCGTTCCCCGGCCGATAGTTGTACTCCGTTACCATGGCAGCGAAGTCTTGTTCGTCATACGTCCGGTACAGGAATTCAGCCAATGAATTTGATCCATTTGCCCACGTGATCTGATAATTAAGAGATAAAAATTGTAATTCGGCTCTCGCATATTTCTCATTGTTTATTAATATATTTAACACATGAAAAGTTTACCAGCAAACTTTATCTATATATGTGATTGGTGTATGCCGTAAGACTATTTCATTTATAGGACGGCGATCAGCATTATGGTGGGAGAAAACCGGGTAGAGCCTGGGGGAAACCCACGACCACGACGCAGGTTACTGGTGGACCTTCCCACGTACCTTATACTGGTCAAATAAAGTCTCTCTTTCTTTTTGGAAACGGTAACTACAGATACTAGTTATTTTAATATGACCATGTTTTGTACTTCTTCTCACCTGGCTCACGGGATCATACAGATAGCTGAGTTGACCTCCGGGCCCAAACGAGAGTTTTATTCCACTTAACGGACAGGAAAACACGTTGTCTGGTTTGTATGGGATTTCCACGTACTCTGAAAACAAGAAATTCAAGAATAGTTGTCAGATGCCAAATGGCTCACGCTATGCAATATAATGTTATTCAAGTCTCAAGGGAGAATATCTGACCGTTAATAACATCGTGTAACATTGAAGTTAGAAAATGATAGGAGGTAACATTAGCGGAATACCAGAAGTTTGATGACAAAAAGAAGTCTCCAGTTTGTACAATGACTGGATGCCATGAGTTTATTGTTGATCAGTTCCCGGAGGTGAATTTAAAAACGTATATATGTAGATGCAGTAGTGTTTGAAACAAGAAGATCACAAAAGTTGTTGAAAATACCCGTATTTTAGCTTAAGCAGGCCTAAAGGCTAACACATTACAGAACTGCGTCTAAACCTTGCGTACAGTCAAGTGGACAATTTCACGAAATGTCGTACCGATGATTGTGGTCGATGTTACTCGATACTGTATACAGGGAATATTTTCGTGCTAATTGTTAAGTGTTCTGAAATTTATAAACTGACACTTCACCGAAGTAGTTCTTGAATTTCTGCACCGCTCAGGTCTTCAAACCATAACTCCTGATAGAGATGGTTCCAAATCTTTTGCGCATCTCCAGTGTATACACTGACAATTTGTGGTAGTGTGTCCGGAATCCCTTCCACAACAATCCTACCTTCTTTGTCCGGGTGAGGCTCCTGCGGTGTCAAGTCCGCCAGGTTGTTCTTTATGTCCTGCACAACGGAATGGTTTCCCAACATGTCCACGGCTAGTTGATTGAACCGACGCTGTTCAGCCCAAGCCAGAGAACTGTTCTTGAAAATAGCACCTGGCGGACAGACATAAGTGTGTAACGTCTGTAGTAAAACTGTTATGGTAACTGTTATCGTGTATATTAGAGTTTTCCTTTATACGCCTTACTTGTATGCACATCTAGCCGCATTTTCAATGTGTTACCCGGCACTCTAAAAATCTGTACTTATATATAAGACGCTAACTCTTTTTTGACGCTTAAGCTACTTTGCCTTGTCAGATGTTTTATGCAAATTTTGTTGACATTACTATTGGTCAGCAAGTAGTTGTGTATAGGAGGTACAAATGACAACTCTTCCCTTTAGGAACTTGTTAAGTTCACAAACGTTCAGCTGCTCAATACTCTTCATCGTTTGCCTACTGTAAATGACGTTGTGAAGCTCTTTTTTCTTTCCATACTCATGTTATATTAAATGTAATCAAAAATATTCGCCGATCATTTCTGACCGGTATCAAACACAGTATCGGCCCTGTTTCTACTGTTAGCACAAACAGAATAACTGTAACCGTGTTCAATGTGTGTACTGTTTAAAAATAAATTCTGAACATTTAGCCATGTAAAACAACCCACGTTTCCGGTTGCGTTGCTGTACCTGATTTCGCCCTCTGAAAATCTGTATTGGTCCAGTTTACGTTATCGTTTACCCCAGGCAGCCCCCAGGTGTGTTCCGGAGGTTTGATGAGGAACCGGACAGATCGGGAAATTCGGGCGTCTCGGCTGTCACAGTCACCTGCAGACATGGAAAAGGCACAAGATCAACCATTCGTGTCGCATCACTGTTGTATGCCCCAGATGCTTCCCAGTGGTTTTACGTCAGGAGTATTGTGAGGTAAAGCTGTAGCAAAGCTGGGTATATATAGTCACTTTGGGAATTCCACTTTCCTTCACCCATTAGCCTCACCGTCAGAGTAGATTATATAAGTGGGAAATTTTATAGCAGGACATTAAGACTATTTAAACAAACAAATAAAGCTCATGTCGTTTTACTCGATCTCCGAAAACGAATAGATCATGCGTAAACGTTTAATTCAAGGCTTTGTATTCAGGTAATCCATCAAGATTTTGAAAAAAAATTTTCCCGAACGTATACCGGCGATGAATTACAAATTACAATCATTGTGTTGCAGACGTGTGGTGCTATGCGTTGTAAAGTAGGCCTACGTGTTATGTATCTCATTCCCCAATAGGGCCCGGACAAACATGGCGCAGTTTTAATAGCACAGCTGTGGTTATAATGAGCAGTTATAACAAATGCGCAACTGACATATTTTTCTACCCCTGCTCGCTTTATAGTCTTCGAAAGTAGACGGATGTTATGTATAATACAGGTACGGACCTTTCAACGTTTATTTATTTATATATTTATTTATTTCATTGGTGTTTAACGCCGGACTGAAGAATATTCCACGGTGTCAAGCATTATGGCAAGAAGGGAGGGAATTCAGTGTTTAAACATAAAGCGATGTGGAGTGTGCACGCATGCCTCTTCGACATTATTGGAAACTGATGACTACTTCTACGTCCATGTAACTTTCTTTGATTAAAATTGTATATATTTTGAAGAGATAGTAATGCTAATTTTACAAGTGAAGCTTGTCATTGGGGAAGTTGCTTTTTGATGTTGTACTACTGGTTAAGGGCCTGAACCATGTAACCATAGTTTTTTAGTCCAGACAAATGTGATACATGGTCCTTTACCCATCTTCCTTTTATCAAGTCAGACACTTCGCCTATAGCTACGTTTTCTGCCTTAATCCAGCAGGCAGAAACAACCGATCCACCAGACCCCAGAGCTGATGAATATTAATGTTATTATATTATCCAATCAAATAGCAGTTTCCCTAATTGATGGACAGCAAAGATAAAACAATAACGTGTCCGCGCACACAGTCCATGGCAGTTAAAATCTTAGAAACACAAGAAGAACTTTACACATCTCTAAGGATGGGGACAAAACTGGCATAAACATGCCTGTGTACTCTGAACTGAATGTTCTGAATACGATACCGTACTGGAGAATAGGTACATGGAACCCGAAACATGGGTTTAGCTGCCATATAAATTGTCCGCATCGATTGCGATTTACACCATTCAATTCGCCTACGAAACAAGAAAACTGGTTCGAACATCTTCGTCGGAGGCGAAGATTGCCGAAAACGACCGAGTTTTGATTAGTAAGAAAAGTCCTACCTGCCACGACACAAGACATGAGGGTGTTACTGATGGTCCGGTATTCGGCCATTTTCCGGGGGTCGGAGGCCACGCCCATCATCCATGTGTCCCCGATCTCTTGACTATAGACTGGTAACTTGTTTACATTCGGCAGAATAGCTTCCACAAAGTTCTCGAAGGTCGAGGCCTTAATGGTGGCTCCGGGAAATTCAGCCTCTAGGATAGCGTAGTTTTGTATAATTTCCTGTTTGCGTATAAATGGAGGGAAAATAAGTTGTGAAATAAGATCCACTTAAGATAATGGTTCTTCTGAAGAAATAAAGACGCATGTAATATATAGGGTTTTTCCAAAGAAATAAAGACCCACGTAATATATAGGCTCGTCTAAAGAAGTAAAGATGCCCGTAATATATAGGTACTCCTAAAGCAATCAAAACCCAGGTAAGACACAGGTTCTTCAATAGATATATAGACCTACATAAGATATAGGTCCAAATAAATAAAGATCCGCCTAAGATATACTTGCAGATTTTTCTATAGACGTAGGCCTACGTTTATAAGATATATTATTAGGTTTTTAAAGACAAACACATGACAAACACACTCAGCCGTCTGAAAATAAAGTGAATTTCATTGTCACCTTACGATTTTTCTGAAAGTTGAAATGATTACGTATGCCCATTCGTCCCTCCTCTGAAACAGGTGGGATTATATAAAACCTACAAAAAGGCTTGTGTACAAAATGAAAGGAATATCAAAGTGTGCTAACGGTTTGAAAGAACTGCTAACAAACGTCCAGTCCCTTTGACCAAAGACTTTAAAAATGGTAGTTGTTACTGCCTCGTTTGGAGCTCAGCATAGAGAGGTTACAGCAAGGAAACAGGACTGGTCAGCCCGGTGTCTCTATCATGTGACTGGGTGGAGTGTCATGTGTGGTGTCTTCGGCATGTTGTTCCAGTGGCGGAAGCACTTTGGCAATATGGACTCGTCCTGATACAAGAAGACACAGTAGGCCTATATGTACATAACAAGGACTCCTCGTGGTTACCTACTTACTGTTGTATTCACTGGAGGACCCCTGTTATCCGTCCTAAAAGCGAAACACAACGCGTGATTCAAACTGTTTGTTGTAACGCAATCATCACGTGACAGACCTCCTGGATGCCTTGGCGACGTGCCTGGATTCAGTGGGTAGCCACCTGCAATGCAAAGAACATGGGCAGGCAAACAATGGGCAATGTACGAGTCGCATAGCAAACGTTGATGTATCGCTGATAATGTCGCTGATGTGTCACACTTAACATGACACACCTACTGGCGATCGTTTTGTCAGGCGTATGTACACTTCGGAATATATCAGAACAAGAGCAAAAGTCTTCTTGTGAAAGCGAGATGGGCGACTGACTACGGACAAGTGAACCGTGCTACATACTGGACGTTAAATACTGTAATTAACTTTCAAAGTGTGAAGGAAACAATATTCCTGCATATTTCATGCATGATGCAGTCTGGTACCTTTTCCCGCTCAATGGGGCTCGAGTAAAAGCTCAACATCCGCTTTGTTCTCTTGTAATATACGAGTACTACGTTAACAGTTTGCCTAATAAACTTCATTCCAAGAGAAAGACTGAACACTAGGCTACACAACATCGGCCAGGATTACTATAGACGGGAAAGGCTCTCCATTTTGAGCCCTGTCTTGTACGCTATTATCACGTTTCGAGTCGGGGGTTACACCTTCTAGTCCAGGGAATCCCGGTTTGCCACACCTACCTGGATGCCACATAGCGATGGCGGAGAACTCTCCGAACTCCCAGAGGAACAACCCCCTGGGCACAGCGGGAGGGGCAGTATCCGGGTTGACCCCCACTGACACGGCCAGCACCTCCTTCTTTACCAGGGTGGGGAGGACGGCCTGGCTCATGCCTGTAAAGACAGCGAAATGCAAATTTTATATACAGTCGGATTCCATATATGAACCGAGCAACTTAGCCACAGAGCAGACCCCAGCTTCATGAAGCGCATTTAGCTAAGTATTCCCTTAACTGCCATAACAACGTATGTTGTGGAGATAGAAAGTGCACTTAACTAAGTTAAGACGTGGGAGATCTGGGTTTAGCCGGAGTCAACTTAATCATTTGCATTCATGTATTTATTTTTTTATTTGATAGCTGTTTTACGCCGTACTCAAGAAGATTTATTTGTTTATTTCATTGGTGTTTTAAGCCGTATTCAAGAATATTTCACTTGTATAAAAGTGATCAGCATTATAGTGGGAGCAAACTGGACAGAGCTCGGGGAAAAAACCTCACGATTATCCACAGATTGCTGGCACTCTTTCGCGCGCACGACCGGAGAGGAAGCCAGCTTAAGCTGGACCGCACTGCATTTGGCCTTAAGACTGGACTCATTAGTTTGGTGCTCAACAATAGAGATAGAGGATTCGCCCGTCAGCGAGGTGTCAGTAAGCCGTAACTTGGTGGGGTGTCTCCTCTGATGTTTCAATATTAGAACAAAACACGTAATGTAAAAATAATTGAAGATATTTCCAGTTACAGTTTTTAACGGTCCTTCTACTGATGCTTACTTTATGTTCACCGTTTCCTTCCCTTTAGAGTGTTTTAGTAGAGTCAACTCTTGGATTTCAAGAGCCTTTTTAAAATTAATACATTAATCTTGCATTTCAAGAGATCAGTGTCTAGATAATTTTGAAACAAAATGAATATACAAATTAAACCCTGTTTTCTCGTACTAAGAATACTACCGATAATAGAAAGGTGTTTGGGGCTTTGTTTCGGAAGTATTAGGATAAACTATTGGAAAAAAATGTAAGGTTCGTAATAAAAGCACTATTTCATGGCATTTTGTGCCTCCATAAAGCAGTTCTTTGGAGAACTTTTAAATCGTTTTCAGTATAAATGTCGATATAGGTTTGTGAACTGACGAGAAAGGTTCAAGAGAATCCCACTAACCCGGAACGTCTCTCTGGCTGAGAGTCCGGAATCGCCGGGAAATGCCGAACCTGCTATCGAGGTCCAAACTGATGTTCAGACTCATCTCGAACAACATCTCGTTCATATTCTCTGGCTGCATGTTCATTGGTCCGGCGTGCCACGTGATGTCTCCCAGGCGCACCGCGCGCTCAAACGTAGCAACCTCCTCTTGTGTAGGACACTGGCAAAGTAAAGACCGTCACATTGTCGTAAAGAGAAGGGAAAGAGCGTTGTTTGCAGGAAGAGGTGACAAGCCATTGACTTCACGTATAGGTATCTTGGTTTTTCTTTTTTTTTTATATGAACAATATTACGTGATTATGTGTATATTTTAATTTTCAGTAAAAGGTGAATGCATAGGAAATTTTCAATGGTTGAATCTCACATATACTTGACTAATGACTAATGAAAATGGCTAATCCATTTTTCAGTCTTAACTTGAATTTCCAGGGATATTTTAACAAGAATAGGGAAACCACTTAAGATTTTCATTTCACTTTCGGCAGAATGTTCACATCATTATAATCTGAAACTTATATCATGTCGATAATAAGAGACTTACATAACGGAGAGTAAAACCAGATCAAGGGCGGCATTGTGTCATTTGTTCCATTGTCACACACAACTGGTGAAATCCGGTCTTTTTGTCAGTTTACTTCAGTTAGGGTTTCATTCTAACTGTTAGGGTATATGTTTGGGCAATAGCAATTTAATTACACACATACTAGCCCCCACATACTGGTGTAAATTATTTCAGTCACATTTCGTCATTAAAGGAGAGGCTACTTAAAGTGAACATAAAGTCAGCCACTAAGTCTAACTCCCAAAGAAGTTTTGCAAAGGTGTTTTAAAAATATTTTAAAAAATTCCACAACGCTTATCACCAGGACAAAACTGCATATGATCCTCACTACTTAGTTACTCATTTGGTGACGTCATTTTGCCACATAAATGATGTCACATTGCTTTGGAGCTCCACTGCACCATCGGTAAAATAGAAATGTTCCTAAATTACATGTAAATGTACGTGACCTGGCAAAAAAAAAATTAAAACATACGAAACAAGATGACACATAACGAATTCAAGAGTGTCACCTTTGTTTTGTTTTTAAACGGTCGAGTGCGGAAGTTTGTCAGGGCGAACTTAATGGGCAGAGGTCGCTTTCAGCGATCCTCGTTGCATATTCTCTGCGAGCATGGGTGCCAATATCAGGGTATGTCCAGGACACAGCAGGGTATTTGGAAGAGGTTCTTTTTAGTTGATACTGGGAAGACGTTTCCTTTCTAAATCTGGCTTCGCTACCGGTTAAGGAGAAATTGTGCCACGAAATCTTCCCATTCTCAAGTAATGGCTGTCCCGGGGTGATTTTCTTGCTAACGTAGCCTCCTGCATGCCTAGTAAGTAAACATTGCAACACAGGTAGGCGCTGTCAATTCCATGTAATACTATGTCCAGTTGGGCCAAAATACTTCAATTCTACCCACTAAATAACCCCAAATTTCGATTTATTACTCCGATATCTACCCATTCACCATAAGAACCCATACTAACAATCAAAAGCTGGGGCGATGTGACGTCACAGCCAAAGCATCACGTGATATTTTCAGGGCTGGTGAATGGCCATTTTCTTTCAGTTGAATTCCGTCTTCTCGGCTTTTAAAACGCCACTGAATTTTTTAAATATTTTAATATATTTTTTCGATGTCTATGTAATGGCAAACTGTATTTCTACTTTAAGAATGTACTCATTTTATATATTCGATTTATTTTCGGAGAGATACATTCAGTTAATAATCTTCAGTTAAACATTTCAGTGCTTGAGAATTGGAAACATCCCTTCTTCCTTACCGATATCTCCAATATTTATTACAAACTAAGAAACTGGTGTTGTAAGAGAGCCTCTGATCCAGAGTGTCCACAGCATTGTCCCAATGTGAATACTGTGGTCAAAACTGTCTAATTACAATACACTTTTTGGTCTGTTATACCAGTATTGATTTATTTGATTGGTGTTTCACGCTGCACTCAATATGATTCACTTCTACGAGGGTGGCCAGAATTATGGTCGGAGGGAACCGAGCAGAGGTTGGGGGAAGGCCACGACTAACCGCAGGTTGCTGGCGGACCATCTCATTGGCCACCGGAGAAGCAGCCAGCGTGAGCTGTGCTTGAACTCACTGCGATCGCATTGGTAACAGGCACCAGGGCCATTACGCTGCACTAGCGCGCTAACTAACTCGGCCACGGAGGCCCCGTATTTATTTATTTTGTTTGTTTATTTGATTGACATTTTATGCAGCACTCAATAATATTTCACTTATACGACGGCGGCCAGCATTATGGTGTGAGGAAACCGGGCAGTGGGGGAATCCACGAACATCCGCAGATTGCTGGCTGACCTTCCCACATACTCTGGCTTCGAAGTCACAGCGACCGCACTGGTGTGAGGTTTCTGAGCCATTGTGCTGGTCAAACGGGCTAACCACTCGGCTTGTTAACTAGTACCTCCAGTTTGATCCCGTTAAGGACGAGGTCAGAGGGACAGTCCAGGTACAGACTGGCCACCCAGGGATGGGTAGTGTAGATGAAGCCTCGGTCGTACTTCATCCTCCTCAGAGTCTCAGCCAGAGCGGCCGCCCGGGGGAAGAACTCGTGGAAGTATTTGTTGAGGATATTGTTAATGAAGCCAATCTGAGGGGATATACCGTTATAACCAACATCTGTGAAGGAAAATAACAATGTTTCAGTGGAATTGGAAGCTACGGTGGGAATAAATAACAATGTGCCAGTGGAACTCTGAACTACGGTGGAAAAAAATAACAATGTGTCAATGGAACTATGAACTACGGTGAAAAGAAATAACAATCTTTCAGTGGCACACTGACCTAAGGTAGGAAGAAATAACTGTGTCAGTGGAACTGTAATCTAAGCTAGGAAGAAATAACAATGTGTCAGTGAATCTCTGAACTATGTTGAGAAGAAATAACAATGTGTCAGTGGAACTGTCAACTATGTTGGGAAGAAATAACAATGTGTCAGTGGAACTGTGACCTAAGGTAGGAAGAAATAACAATGTGTCATTGGAACTGTCATCTATGGTGGGAAGAAATAACAATGTGTCAGTGGAACTGTGACCTAAGGTAGGAAGAAATAACAATGTGTCAGTGAAACTATGAACTACGGTGAGAAAATACCAATGTCCTAGGGTAAGTATGAAGCAATATTAGAAAACTACCGTGGTGACCCTTATCTAGAGAGAAATAAACCCACATTCGCGTAGCCGCATTCATAAACCAAAATGAGAAGAAATGTCTTTGTAACCAACATGCATCAGTGAGGGGAAATACCAACACTGGGGAAGCTGTGTATTCAAAAAGTTGGGGGAAAAGAAAAGAAATACGTATTCGTTAAGACCCAATATTTGTAGAAAACTACCAACGTTTGGGAGAATGTATTCATTAACCAAAATAATAAGACATGTTTCTATGACCTACATCTGAGAATGTAGCATTACCAGCGTTGTGAACATTTACCAAACACACAAAGAACGCCTATACAAACATTGAAAGGACGTTTTTCATTGAAGTGTAATCATGAGAATTGAAACTTGTAGCAATACAAATCAGCAATTGTTGCTACATAACTTTACATGTAGGCCGACTTATAATCTACTGTTCTGATGTACATATATATGATATTCAGAATTTTATTATATTATTCATCTCACCTAGATGATTCATGAAGATCACGTGAACTGTGTCAATATCTCTCGCCTTCTGAGTGATCACGCGAGATCCCAGGAGAAGACAACACAGCAGCATCCATTTAGATATTACATCCTGTAAAACGACATTTAGAAAGGGGGGGGGGGGTTCAGGAAAAAAAGAAAGAAATAAACAAACCCGTCAGTGATTTAAATTATGCATTCTGAAATAAAAGCTGCACATTGCATTCGAAAACAAAGTAGGTCCTACAAAAGTAAATCTTTCAAAACGCAGTTTCTTATTTCTTCAAATTCAGCTGTCGCTGATTCGACTGCAGCTTTAAGTCAGGGTATTTGTCAGGTACGTTGGGAAGGGCGCTGGTTTACTCTTGGCAGAGGGAAAAACAAACACTAGAACAAAACCGGAAATACGACAGAAAAAAATACAACAACAATAAACAACAACAATATCTAATATATTTCTTATCCATACGTAAAACTGTCTCTGATAACAAACGAATAATCATGCCCAGTTTCTTATCTACATGGGTCAAGCGGATGCGACTTGAGGATAGAGGGTAACACCTTGAACTTAGCCTCTTACCGATAACAATTCACAAGTAGACCTACATATACATACCATATTGTTAAGTCAGGGCAGATAACTCTTGTGGAGATACTGCACTTTCTATCTGCTTCAGCTCTTCACAGTGTAGGTAACAATGTCAGCTGCGATGTCGGATAGACACGGTCTGTAAAATCACGTAGAAACCGCCGTCTTCCTAGATTCGCCCCGCACAGTTACATGGGTAGGCCTACTGGTTCAAACTAGACTAATCACAAGGATCACACACCCCTTACACTTCTACACATCAGGTGTCAAAGTGAAGGGAGGAATTGAATACCTTTGTACTGGTGCTGTCTTATCGCGCAATACTCGATCACCTGCGCTTGCTCGAAATTAGGTCACCGGGTCAAAGTGTGTGCAGCTTGCAAATATCAGCCGGATTGTATACAATGCACTGTGGAGGTATGCACTGCACGCTGCAGCAGACAAAACGTAAACAGAATGAGCCAGGGACGTTTACTACATGTAGACCTACATGTATTTCGTGTTATAACGAAAAATGCATTTTCTTCAAACGGCAATGTACATCACTTCATTTTGTTTTTAACTAATTCCCTCTAAATAATGATGCCTGGGTACGTGTGTGTCCCTTCCCGCCTTGGAAAATGCACAAGCACCGCATCGTCACAGCAGGAAACAAAGCCTTGTTACTGGGATTTGGACCCTTCGTTGGAACCCATCAGAGTCTCCCACTGAATAACTGGAGAAAACCTTGACTGCGATAAATTGATTTTGGTCGACCAAAATGGGTTGGGCATTCCTTGTCAATAATAACTCAAACCGCCAAAGAACTAAGAAAGTATATAAAATATTTAAAAGAATTAGGTTGGATTCATGCAAAGAGAAGCAGTGAATAGATTTCAGTGATGATGAAAAAACACGATGACTGAGTCACATCATGTCCGTGACGAAATAGTTTCATTTTGTTACTGCGTTCTAATCGGCTCATACATACCAATTGACCAGGCTCTTGTGTACAGTCCTGCAGAGCCATACTGTATATGCTAATCTTGATGATAACATAAATTCAACATATCAATTCATCGATTTACTAAGCTACTGGTCAGTACCTCTGCAGTTACTTTTTTCTCATAAAAATCAAGAGTATTCGAGCTCGTGTTGAAAACACAACTGTGTAAAAGTAACCGAATATTTATTTATTTATTGATCTGATTGGTGTCTTATGCCGCACTTAAGAATATTTCACTCATACGACGGCGGCCATCATTATTGTGAGAGAGAACCGGGCAAAGTGTGGGAGGAAACCTACGACCATTTGCATAGCATCAGGACCCAGAATCACGAGGCTCTGTTAGAAAGAAATCTTACTACACTAAAACTGTGGTTTGCCTCATGAATATTTATTGTAATAGTTAGTGTTGTCTCAGATATTCGCAATAAAATTGAAAACTTGCAACTAAGTTCAGATATAGGTTCAGGAACAGTAGTCCAAGTTATGATTACATTTGACTTCAGTCTATAAGCCAGGTATACCAATACCGTGCGAACATTTACGTGGCATGCGCGTGAATCTATAAGGGGTGCACGTAGAAACTGCAATTAGACTAAATTATCAGTCGGCAAACCTCAAACATGCCAGTAACACATAAACGTTGATCACGTGACAGGCGCCGAGACACACGGGATTTCATCGGCCAAATGTATGGAAAATTGCAGGCCAGGATCAATGAAAATTCCGAAAACACAAGGGAGACGCGGTTTGGACGATTGTGGACAGTCATGGGGAGATTAAACACAGGGAGACGCGGTTTGGACGATTGTGGACAGGTCATGGCAAGACTAAACACAGGGAGACGCGGTTTGGACGATTGTGGACAGATCATGGCAAGACTAAACACAGGGAGACGCGGTTTGGACGTTTGTGGACAGGTCATGGTAAGATTAAACACAGGGAGACGGGGTTTGGACGATTGTGGACAGGTCATGGTAAGATTAAACACAGGGAGACGCGGTTTGGACGATTGTGGACAGGTCATGGCAAGACTAAACACAGGGAGACGCGGTTTGGACGATTGTGGACAGGTCATGGTAAGATTAAACACAGGGAGACGGGGTTTGGACGATTGTGGACAAGTCATGGCAAGATTAAACCTACTCTCATTCTTTCACATTTTTAAAATTGTTATTTCCAAACTATATCAATAATCACGAACTGTTCACGCCTACACTCCCGTTCAAGTCGATGGTCTCTGGAGGAAATACCAGTGTTTTCAATGTTATAGAGTAACACGCCAGAACTATTTAATTTTCGCTGTAAAATGACATTTTTCGTCTTCATATTTTTTTGTTTATTAGCTAAATTACTTGTTTATTTGTTGTTTTGTATCTTAGATGTGTACAAGGCAAAGAATGCCAACGTCCACGTGCAAAAGCGTGCGAAACCTTTTGACCTCCCTTCTCCAAGTATTAGGGCTATAACAATGAAATATAAAGCGTTCCTATATTTCATAGAGAATAATGTTTGTTATTGTTTTAGAACACAAATCCTTTGTCACTTATTCGAAGTTTTATTTCTTATGTGGTTTTATTGCCGGTAGACGTCAGTAAAATTATCACGTGCGGTGCCCGCGATAAACGTCTGAACTTTGGCAAGCCACTGACAATGTTTCCCAAGTGTGACGAAGAGCATACCGTGTAGGTGGAAGACAAGTCTTTAACGCACGTTAAACTGCACAAGAATCCAAACGAGAGTCATCGACAGTGAGAGCACGGGAATCTACAAATTCTCTGTCCAACACTGGGTTTGATCCCGTATCTCATGTGACTAGCGACTACAAGGCTAACACCTTATCAACACTGGATCATGGCTCCATCCTACCAGGCATAAAATCAAGATGATCTGTTTACAGTTAGCTCAAAATGGTGTAAAACACATAGGGCTTGTTATATACACGCTTAATCTAACACATTGTCACTTATCTTTACAATTGACGAGCTGTTCAATCATGTGTCTATGTACTATCAGGTGACACTTCAGTATAAACGAAGCCTCGTGCTGGGCGATGTCATGCAGTCACACTGTTCCAGACCAATATAATCGAGGACAAGTGTGTGCTGGTACCGACTTGCATTAGTTCGGCCTGTACGACTGTGAGTGGGATACACCGCGCGCGTATGAGTGTCGGGTTACAGTTAATGGCCATTTCGCGTCGTGGCTTGCTGTAGACAAGCCCGTCTGTGTTATTTTCAAACAGACTCCGCTAAATTATCAGGTTACAGTTTGTATGGGTGTTTGAATAGGTTATAACTGTTTTAGGTTTTACCATTCAAGGTTGGCCCGGGCGAGATTCAAAGAATGGACCATGCCATGACTTGATCCGTAGTGCCCAATTGCCTATCCATAATTGAAGTCACGAGAGAATAAACGACAGGATGCGAGAGGAAAAGAGAAAATGTTCTTTGTTAAACTTTAATAACGGTTGTCTTTACAAATCCCAGTTTCACGTGGCCGGTCTATTGGACATGCGCGACAGATACGAAGGCGGGCCTCACACGAAACAAAAAGCCACGACACAATTTAGTCGGCATGTTGAACAAAAACATAATATCGAGAAACAGTTTTCAGTTCAGCGTAATGGTGGATACAGGCCTATGTGTTATATTATGAAAATATAATTCGGTACAATTTTATCTTTACATAAAATCAAAGCAACCACAAAGCAACCACAAATACTGTGACTAAATATACCTGTACCACAGCAAGAAAGATTTTTAAATTGCTTATCTTTATTTCCCCTTGTCCGCTCTTTTAAAATCACTATACTTTAGGGAAACCCATTGACATACCATTGATAACGTGACCAGAACTTGCGTTCCGATGCATTACATAAGTTTTTTTTGTAGTTTTTGTATTGCATTTTAGACTACAAATTTCACTGCATGAGGCAAATGAAAATCTTACGTTGTTATGTATAAAGTATCTCCTTCAAACACAAGCGTTTACTTCATCTGAAAACTTCAGTATATCATTCAGGTTGTATTGATTAAGAAAAAACCAGATGTATGGATCGTTTTTGCGAAGTATAGAGAGCCCAATGCGCTGTCTTGAACAGTACGAAAAAGTTTTCCCATGATTAAAGGCAAAAGTTCGGTTTTTTCTCAAGATCGATTAAAGGCCGAGTCACTCTCAGACTTACGATTAAGTAAGATAACATGCGAGCGAAAAATGGCGGGAAACCTTAAAATGATGGGACGATAAGTTGTGGCGAATCTTGGCGAATCTGAAAATATCGCGACAGAGGTCCTAGTACAGAGCATACTCCTTGTCACTAGCCCTCAGAGTTGACCATGTTGACGGAGAAGCGATGTTGTGTGGATGGGTCGAGTATTGCCTCAAACACTGATGTCCAGGCACAGTTCTTGGTGGTAAAATGGATACAAGAATTGCGTTTGGACAATCATTGCCTGTCAACGAAATTCAATTCCACCGAGGGTTTCCCCACTGCCCTTCCATCCGCTAATATCCACTCACTGAGGACTGGACCCGTTGTTCCGTGGCCTCGTGTTGTCACGATTTACGTGACACTCCATCTTTTTGGACAAAATATTTTTATGATGTTTTACAAAAAAACTCAGCAGGTATTTAAATCCAATCACAATTAAGGCTGTTTTGTCAACTAAAATTCTATTTGTTATGAATCATAAGACTCCTTGTTCTTAAGAACTTATGAATAATTTCAGATTTCTGTCACAAAATATTGTTAATTTTTAGCAACAGGTTTGTAAGTGGCCTCATTTAACACTGGGGCTTTCATTTATAGATCATGGATCACAGCCGTTCAGCTTGGACGTCATGTTAAATTTCGTTTGTAGATACGAACGAAATGTTCACTGATCACAGCCGTTCAGCTTGTATATAATGTCAAATGTCACTGGCGATTTTAAGGAATATGAATATAGTCCTCGAAACCGACATTCATATACCAACGGTCAAGCAAAATGGGCGTTTCGTGTCAATAATCGCAAGAGCAATGTCTAAAAACGACAAATAACGCAAACCACCAAAGAACTAAGAAATATGTAAATATGAAAATTAGGAAGGATTCATACAAAATGAGAAGCAGTCAACCGTGTCCAATGATGACGAAAACACTTAATGAATGTTGGGTGGATGAATAAAATCAGTATCCAAATCGTGTACCGTTAGTATCTATGTTGTCGATCATCAACTATGTATCTCAGTTGCGCTTTGATTGTAACTGTTCATATATCCAAAGTGGCGATCACACTCAACACGATGAACACAGGGTCCCTTGCCCCGGGTTAATTAAGCGGAGTTAGACACAAAAATAAAGTCCCAGAGATTCTAAACACTCTGTCCTGATTTACATTGACCTCATTCAACATTTGCTTGATTATTTTAGATCTCGGATGATTTTTTAACACCCTAGTCATGAACTTTTTTTTGCTTACACATATATTAATATGTTAACCACAAACTGTTTTTTGTCATTCACTGAATCAATTCTGATCATTCGAAATTTCTTTAAAAGAAAGTACAACACTTTTATTTATGGACATAAAGGCGAAGTGTTTCTTTTGTGACAGTTTTTCAAAGGTGCCTCATTGAAATCCAAAACTACCTTGAAGGATGATATCAAGGTCGTTTTGAGGAGAGGTCGGTTTTATGCGAGACATTTTTTATGATCCAAAACTACCTTGAAGGATGATATCAAGGTCGTTTTGAGGAGAGGTCGGTTTTATGCGAGACATTTTTTATGATCCAAAACTACCTTGAAGGATGATATCAAGGTCGTTTTGAGGAGAGGTCGGTTTTATGCGAGACATTTTTGCCGTGTACGATGGGCTCATATAGCCATTCCTGGAAGTAAATCAACTGAAGAATACCAAGTAACCCATTTTGTCTCCATGTTATATTATAGCATTTTGAACCCACACCAACCTTATTCGACGATCTCCCCAACATGTTTGAACGAATAACTCAAAGAGAAGCGAACAACAAAGAGTTTTACGCAGCGTTTAGGGAATTTAAATGGTAAAGTCGGGAGTAAGCACGCATCACCAGAACTGAATGCACTGGCGGCAGTTTTTCCGCCTCACCAAGCCCACCTTTTCATAAAAACGCTGGGATTTTGCACGTGAAACCCGCTTTTGAAGCGAAACACATCTACAGACATATCACTACGCGCTGGAACTTTCAAGCTGTATACAGTTTAGATATGGGACGCCACATCTTGTGAGTTTACCACTGTACCAGAGGTAAATGCTGCTACACTGAACAGCTGGACAAGAAGTGGTAGTCTCTCATGCAGCTGGTGCCCCTCACTATCTCTTCCCTGTGCCCCACCCCCTTCTAAACAGCTATTTATCTTGTTCAGGGCGAGTGCTGCTCCATTACTCATAGCATTTCACACAAGTCCATTCACACAAGCTGGGGATGTATTCACACACGTGAATAAACACAACGTTACAGAATGTCACAGACACACTCAAGTGTATAGTACTTCACTGTATTATATCAGCATTGCACGTATAAGCAGTTCACGTTGGCGTCACTGGCTGATTGGTAGTAACATGTCATCATATGAGAGAAACGTATGAATGTCTGTACAGCCCATCATCAGAATGAAAGGCTCGACACTCAACCCAATCCAAATCCCCAAAATTCAATAGTTCAAATTTGCCGACAGTGATTGTTTTGGCATTGGGGGAGGGGGGGGGGGCTTGTTGTTGCATTTTTGGCGGTTTTGGTTAACTGAACAAGGTTTTTTTTCACTTTTCTGAATAAAAATCTCACCACGTAACGTGCACACTAGCCTACATGTACATGCACAAATGGAGGTTGCTGGTTTTATACCGAGACAATCATGAATCAACGCCGTCCATCCGGTCTCAATACAATGCAAGCGTAGCTATTTATTTATTTACTTTTTTTTATTGGTGTTTAATTTAACCCCAATTTCTTACAGGGTTTTTCTCGAATTCCTGTGCTTTCAGTGTTCTCTAGGCCTTGATACCACGCCAATAACTGATGTGGTGTTGCATGAAGGCCACTGAAAAAGACCAATTGCTTTCCACAATCATACGTGGGGGAGTTCGCCAAAAACTCGCCCAAGGTCGGTTGTTTACTCCGAAGAGCTCGATTTACTCCACGGAGTCCGGTTTTCTTCGCCTATAAAATTGTTCACTGGGTACAATACACTTTAAACCATAAATAAATTTATTTATTTATTTATTTGATGGTGTTTTACACCGCACTCAGGAATATTCCACTTATGAGACGGCGGCCACCACTATGATGGGAGGAAACCGTGCAGAGCCCGACGGAAACCCACGACCATCCACAGGCGGCTGGCGGACCTTCCTACCTACGACCGGAGAGGAAGCCAGAATGAACAAACAAACAAGCAACAAACAAACAAACAAACAAATAAATAAATAAACAAATATAGATAGATAAATAAATATTTGTATTTCATGCTATATCCAAGAAAGTTTTACATTTACTATGGTGGTCAGGTTTGTAGGTGGAAGTAGGCTGTAGCAAACCACTAATCCTGGCCACGTGTACTTGATAAGTCTCATCTCTCAAAGCCTCCAAAGAGCAAATGAGAGCTGGATTGTAAGGTGCGATCTGATTGGTCAGAGGTCAATCCGGTCAACTCTTTGGCTGAGTGGTACAACAAGGCACGGGCCCACCAATGTGTTAATAAACCATATTTATATATCTTCGTTCATCTCAATATCCCCAGCATCATGCACACCTGTGCCAATATTTTCTCCTTTGTGGGGTAATTTTTGTACACCATTAATTACTGCAACTCTCTTCATCATGTCTGGAACGCATTAGATTTCGCCGCAGTTCTCTATTTTGGTACCGAGTTGATTTGATTACAGCGATGATCGCAAGATGTATTAGCGTTGAACATGCTTTGCGCGATCTGGATATGTATTTGCTGCATTAACTTTCTCACCGGGATATAGTCGTCATACAGTGTGTACAGGCAGATCAATAAGTCCGGATACAACCCGTATTCGGCTTGATGTGTGCAGGCAAAATCTCATTCAGGGCATTTCAGCCACAGTTTGGCATTTGCAAATGCAGTCAGAAGCATAGCGACCCTAGATTCACTACCACAATGGGGCAATGGATGTAATGTGGTCCGCGAGCTGGCGTTCAAAGTAGTGACGAATAGTGTTGCCCTTTAAAGTGCATGCAGTGAGCAGCAATGTTTCGGCAGTTTCACTATCCCAAAGCAGCGAGCCACAATGCGTCTGAAGTTCCGCTCTCGCAATGTAGCGAGCAGCAATCTGTCCGAAGTTTTACTCTCGCTGTGTATCGAGTATCAATCTGTCCGTAGTTTCACTCTCGCAATGTAGCGAACATCAATCTGTCCGTGGTTTCATTCTCGCAATGTAGCGAGCACTATGATTCCTAGTTTGTCAATCGCAATGCAAAGGGGAACGATGAGCCTATAGTTTCTCTGTCACAATGAAACGATCAGAAGTGTGTGTGTTGTTCCACTCTCGCAATGTAGAGAGCAGCAATATGTCTGCAGTTTCACCCTCGCAGTGTAGCGGACAGCAACGTGTCTCTAGTTTCACTCTCGGAATGTAGCGGGCGCCAATGTGTCCATGCTGCGAGTAACGACGTGTATGTAGTTTCCCTAATGCAATGCAATGTACAAAGATGTGTCTGTAGTTTCACTCTCGCAATACAGCGAGCAACAATATATCTGTAGATTCGCCACAGTGATACAGTAGCCCTGGTCTCTCATTGTAAATGAAAATAAAAGAGCAATGTGATGCTTAGTTTCCAAATGGTAATGCAACAGTGTTCATAGCTTTGCTATGGGAACGCAGTGAGGGTCGATATGCCTGTAATTTTGCTATCACAATGTAGCAAGCGGCAATATGGCTCATGGTTTCGGTATTGCTATGCCCTGGGCAGTAGTTTCATTCAAGCATTGCAGTAAAGGAGAATGTTCTTCGGTTCAGTGTAAGGGAAACGAGGAGGAATGTGGTTCTTTGTTTGGCTATTGCCACGCAGCGAGGAGCAATGTGGTACGTTGACTCGGTATTGCCCTGTAGCAAGAATCAGTGTGGTTCATAGTTTCGCTATAGGAGGCAATTATAAATGAAATGAGCAGCAACGTCGTCTGTAGTTTCAATATTGCAATATAAGTTGAGTAAGCAAAGCCTTTGTAATTTCGTATAGTTTTTGTTACAAAAATCAATGTTCTTATGTAGAGAGTCGTACAATCACAGTGTAATTAACGTATCGAGCGTAACTGCAAACTTCTACTATTGTTCTTAACCCAAATTCGGAAAACATGTGTACCCTTTCTTTGCAAATCACTGTCCACCACTATTCACTTTTCTTCCATCTTTAAGCAATTTATATCGATTTATCGAATGGCAATATTTACACTGTGTGTTTAAATTGCGAAGAAATAAAGCTATGTTATTTAACATTTGTCACTGAATTTCAACAAGGATTCGATGTAATTCTGTTCTGTTTATAACTGTCATGGTATTTTCCTTGTAAGGGCATTAAAGACCAAAGCGTGTCTACACAATGGACAGGCCTCTGTTATGTTTTAAATCCCTTCTGGCATGTACAAGATACATTACAACCTAGTTGTCATGTTTGTAAATCGTCAAGATTACAACCGTGATTACTGTAGGGTTTCTGCCTATCGTGAAATATCTGTGACGAATATACAGACAAAAATAAACCCCAAAGTTTTATTTCCTAGTAGGCATGCGTCAGTGATTGGGGAATGAGTGTAAAAAGAATCATGTAAACAGAAATTCTAAATCATTTTTACACAAATTTACAATATCTGTGGAAGTTTTATGCAATGCATTATGGCCCATTATCTAACATTAACCTGAACAACGTCGTAAAAGTACAGTCTTAACGCGTACAAGGGTGAAGCACTGATCAAACACATAACAAAATAAATAAATACACAGCATCCGACTTGTCTTCGATTGGTCATGATTTGGGGAGAAAATCTTGAGAATCTTAACTAAACACACGAGTTCAATCAGCCGTTACAAGAACTTGATTCCGTTTTAGGGATGACTGATTTTCTCCATGGTTCCTGTTATATGTGTGTCAGTCTTCAGGCTTGCCAAGTTTCAGACTCATGGCGCCTAACTAAGGCGGTCTGACTTAAAACACCTTTGAGACTTTATTGATTTTTTTTATTTTATTTATTTATTTGTTTGTTTTGCTCCGTGGTGAAGAATTTTCAATTATACTTTTGGAGTCAGTTTCATGGCTGGCGGTATCCTGAGAACGCATGACAAGGCCGTGGCTATCTTTCCCACGCGTGACAAACACATAGGCGCACCAAATTGGTGGAAAATAAATGGTCTGTAGCAAACAATAGACCGCGTAACTGACCACACGAGCGTCAAGAGTGCCCAGAGTAAACTGCCGTTGTTGTAAGCCTACCTGTCTCTGAAATAAATCACAGCTAATCTAGTTAACACGTTTATTTCAACGGAAGACGCAGTTGCAACCCTTTTAATGAAATCAAGCATTTCAATGAAATAGTTTCATTCCAAAAGTAACCCCTGTGTCGATAATTTTATACGTGAACCAGCTTCTTTCTCTCTATAGAATAAGAAGTCGGTCTCAAGATGGCGTTACAAGTAACACTTGCATGGCGGAGTGAGAGCATCACATCGACAGAGGTTTATCTTTGTTTTTTGATGTTGTCTTAAACATTCCTTCTACTCCGCTTCCAGTAGAGGCGGTACAGCAATATTTTAGTCATGTCTGATTCCTTATTTGAAATAAATCATTCTTATTTCTTTAAGGGTTGCAATTGCACTCTTTATTGACATAATAGTTTCAACAAGGGATATTGCTATTGCAAGACTTTTTGAAATAATATTTTCACAGGGGGCTGCAACTGTGTTCGTGCATTGAAAACAATTACTTCAGCTAATTCTACAGATGGCGCCACACTTAACCACGGGTTTGAGAAACCTCCTGGCCAAAGACCGCAGCCAAACCAATGAGAATTGAACTCAAGCCTCCAAGAAACTTCATTGGTCAGGTATTGTCATGCGAACACCCACGCTATTGAGAGCTGGAGAGGCCCCTCGTGTGAACTAAATAAGACTTGTATTATTATTTAATAATTAGTTAAAAAATCTACTATGCTATCCGTTATGACTCCACGAAGAAGGCTCATCAGACGATTCTCGTTTAAAAAATCTTACTATACTATACTATTCGTTACGACTCCACGAAAAAGGCTCATCAGACGATTCCCGTTTGCAATCGACTTTAAAGATAAATTCGTCCACTGGTTAATCGCTTCAAAAGGCTTACCCATGAAAATTGTGGCTTTGATGCAGGCATAGGCAAGCTACGATACAAAATCACGTGACACGGAATCTCCCGCTGTTACAACATTCCCTGGTTCTGCATGACAGAGCTGCACCGGGCCATCTGGTGGCAGAGAAGATTACTTTCTGGGTCGAACAAGGGTATAATATTGATTTCAGTTGCAAATGGGTTCCACGTTGGACTGCAGAATTTCCAACCCATTCAAACAAAGTAACGATTCTTGTAACCGAAGCTTAATTAAGAAGGTCTGTGTGTGAAGTTCGCGTTTGTTATTCCATTATTTAATTATATTTTTAAACTTAAAGGTTTATGCTTTCCTAAAAGAAATGGCAGCTTGCAACATTTTGTTATTGTCAAATATTTACTTGGCGATATATTGTTGTATCCTGTATCATATGTCAGTATTAACATATCGTAAATCAGTGGCCTGTCAAAGTCAATTGACTAGTTTGAAATTATCGATAATTTATGTACTCAAGAGCTAGTCAATTTATTATAACAAAGCAGAGTCAGGAAGGCTGACACATTATTATATATGTATGATAAAATGGTACCAATCAAACAGGAATACTAACAATATACAGTTAAAAAAGAGAAGAAAGAGGAAGAAAAGGAAAGCAGGAAGAAGTATCTGATAGCATATTTGAAGGGAACAGTCGTTAAGTTCAGATTTTCGTACACCGTAAAACAGGACTATTTTTTCCTTTACTGCTTAAGTTTTTTTCAATTGATTACCGTAAGTTCCTTCGTGCGTGATGCTGGTAATTCATTAGGCATCAGTTCTCTATGTTGATGCCGTGATGATTTGATGACAGTGATGATCGTGAGGGACGTTACCTCTGCACATGCGCTTTGAACAAGAGATACGTTCTGAGTGCATTTGCTATATTAACTGATTACCCTTAATATACTGTACATGCATATAAACGTAACACGTTGTGATTGATCACTGACCTTGCCCACGTCACAACGTTCCATAGGACCGTAATGTCATGATTTGTCTGACAGTCTGCATCACCACCCTAGGTTACATCCTCAGACGGTAAAGAAGATTAACTAATAAATGGTAAAGGATTTACTGTGTCCTCAGAATTATCTTACACTGCAAATTTCGATGTTTAATTTATGAAGACTTTTGTGCATCAGATATTAAACACTTGGGGGTTACAGCATTATAGCCTATGCCTTTACTCATGTTTTAGTCACTTATGTTTAATACTTAAATATATCTGTATATTTATTAAACATGCTTGTTTGAGGTTTATTCACCCATTAAACACGCCGGGTGCTGGTCATTTTACAGTATATAATTAATATTTAGCAAAGGTTAAAACCATTTTCGTAGTATGACCTAAACATTCATGGAGAATAATCGCTGTCTGCAAGGTTATAGAAAAAATAGTAAAGACTACTAATGGCTATATGTGAATAATCAGTCGGAAATTTGTAAAGGTCATAGGGTTTCCACGTCATAATAGGGGAGTTTCGAGTTCGAACTCTTTTGTCGTAGAAGGTAAAAAGAGTTCAACTGTGTCGTGTGATTTGTCAAAAATGTCAGGCAATTTTGTGGAGTTTAATTTACCGATCACCTGTCTTGCCGTGTTAGGGAGGTACAAATGACCACTCCTTCAATCAAGGGCTTCTTAAATTAAAAAACCTCCAGCTCCTCAAGTTTCCCTATCGTACGTCTAGTCTAAGTAACTTTTTTGGAAACTTTTCTTAAACGCCCATGTTATAGTAAATGTAATCAGAAATAGTTGCCTAACATCTTTGACAGATCACATGGTACGGTAGGGCTTTTCTTACCTTTAGCGATAATAAAGTTCGATCTCGAAACCCCCCTATTGTAATAATTGGTAAATGGTATACGGTGTCCACGTGATTATCTAATAATTGAGAAATGTTCCATAGTCTCTAGAGGGTTACCGTTTCCTATAATTGATAATGGTTACAAAATGTCCTTAATATTGTCTAATAAAAAATAAGCGTACACCATGTGTCATTTCACACTTCGCCAAGTTACAAGCTTAGTACTTGGATCCTTTCGCCTTCACGCTTCAATAATTTTTAAGTTTGCTATCTATAATTTTTACCCGCACTCTTCAATAAATTACGAGCTTACACTTCATAAACTAATCGGTTTAATTTAACATTTATAATATTACTGCGTTCTTGGATGCTGTAATAGATTTTGTTAATAGAACATAATAATAATACTGATACTACTAATAATAATGATAATGTAATATGTGTTGTGACTGGACAGTATTGTTCCACTTCGGCAGATAAGTTTTTACGGTGTAATGATTGTGATATTTCTCTTCACTCTTTTATATGTTCCAAGCTTCTACTTAGCTTCTGTGTTTGCATTTATTTTTCGCTGTAATACAAGCTCAGTGCCTATGTCTTTTGTCTTCATTCCTCAATAAATTGAGGGCTTAGTACCTAGTTTTTTTTGTCTTCATTCTTCTTACACACCGATAAGTCAATCTCTCCAAAAAATTTTGACAACTTGGTCGCCTGCTCTAGTTTTGAACTATGCATAATTTAGATTATTATATGGTTATATTCCGTTTAAAAAAGTTTTTAAATTAACAAGTCATGATGTGTATTTTATTCCTCGTTTCTTACAGAAATTAACATAGATTTAACTTCTGTTCCGTTACTTGTGAATAAATGAACACAATGGCTACTTCGTATATATCTATAGCCTGTCAAAAACTTTACCCTGTCTTTTGTGAGGAAAATAAAAATTTATTTAAACACAAAGCTAGTTATTATACGTGTGTATAAAATGAATATCAAGTCCAGCTCATAATGGCTTCCTCTCCGGCCGTACGTGGGAAGGTCAGCAACCTGCGGATGATCAAGGATTTTTCGGAGCTCTGCCCGGTTTCTTTCCACCATAATGCTGACCACGGTCGTGTGAGTGAAATATTCTTGAGTACGCCGTAAAACACCAATCAAATAAATAAATATATATAAAATGAATATTTTATACATTTGAAGTCATCGCGTATAAAGTTACCAACGTGATTATTTTTCTACCCAGTACCTACATATATTTCTGATCAAAGAGTTAATTTTCTTTATATGATTTTTGTTTTACGTATACATCAAGAATATTTCACTAATACGACGGCGGCCAGCATTATTGTGGGATGAATCCGGACAGAGCCTAAGGGAAACCCCCAGCAGATCTTCAAAGAGCTAATACAGGTGTACAAAGTTATTACCTTTTCCAGTGTCCTAATACACCGTTATTAACGCTTCGGACTTAACAAGCAGTCACACGTTTAACAAATAACGCTATACTGTATATATCACAACAAAGGTTCCGGAGATGGACTGGGTCACGTGTCACGATATGTAAAGACATAATGTGATCGTTTGTTGTCACATGAGCAGTAGCTATAGGTATTCAATACCTCAATGACGCGCCCCGCTAACCGGTACAACAGACGACTGTGTTTTATAGCTGAAATGCAAGCTTTGACACAAAGAACTGGGAAGAACGCAACACGTACGACATTCAATCTCAAACGAGTCAGAGCGGGTGCGATATGCCTATATGAAGTGTACGCAAGCTTTCTGTGATTCGCCCGTATAGTGGTTGTATTATTGAGTTTTATCATCGAAGGCCTACTACATTTGTTTCAAGACATTGAAGTTGAAAGAAAATAACACATAAAATAATTGCTCCTTGCATAACGCCCCTCCCCCATCCCACCCTGTGTAGGATGTGATTTGGTAGCCAGGTTTTGTTACCGGAGTACTAATTTGTTTCAAGACAGCAGAGTGAAAAAATATATAAAATTGTGACAAATATATAACGAACCCCCTAGGAGAGCACCCCGCGGTCCTCCATGCGTCACTGATAATAAAGTCATAAAATAGTTATATTTTCAAAAATATTTTAGATTATTGTTGTTTTTCTTTTCACATTGATAATTGTATGAATACCCCAGTTTTGTGAACTAGAATAAGTTACATAGGTTACAACTTAGGGCTTTTGTATTCATTTACAACCCCTATGTGTATTCCATCTCTATATTAATTCTTCTCGAAAAATGGTAATTTCTGTTTCTCTTATACAGGTTTATTAATAAGCATAACTTCATAATCATAACACCGTAACTTCTGAGAAAATTGAAAATAACGGAAGTTTTTTTTTAAAGATGTTTATTTCTTGTCATGTAGGGGAGCTCTATGAATGTTTTGAACATAAATCTTAAATGACCATGATCGCGAGATAGTTATGCATTAGCGCAAATACAAAATTTATTTTTTAAAATTAAGGTATGATGACTTTTTCGTTGACTTAGTTTCTGCCCATGATGGTAATTGCACATATGTACGCTATGACGCTCATGCACACGTTCGATATATCTCGGCATTAACCAGCCAACTATGCCCAGACATGCAAACTCAACTGTCCTAGAAAGGCGTCAAATTTGAAAACGGAATAATAGTTTAGCAATAATAATTCCGGGCTATTTAGACATCTTGTAATTCTAATTAACTTCAAGAGAAAGCTGTCAAACTAGAAACATGACGAATTTATTTGAAATTTTTAACCCAATTTTACGTCAGTTTAATAGACAAATTACATCACGATGCTTAGCAGATTAATGCTAATTTATACACTTTAAAGGCACTGTACCATGTTCAAGTGTATAACAGTTCTATTCAACTGAGTGCAGACGATTTATCATGCTGATATTCTAACGGAAAACACGAACAAAGAGAACAAAGAGTCAGCATTAGGGAATTCGGAAAAAATATTTCACAGAATTCTCTGCGACAAACCAATTAGGTCATTTCAAAACTTTATCTCTGTATAGTATAAATATTACGACACTGAGTTGTATTTAACCGTTATTAGTAAATTAATACAATTAATAACACTATTGATATATTGCTGCAAACATTAAATTTAAGTCGGTTTAAAGTGAAACAAGGTGCTAGAACGTTGAATTACTTTGTATTATATTTTTAGGGAAATTTTATCCTTCTGATTTATGTTCTTTGTTTGAAAACTTCAGGAATTAAGAATGCAGTTTTATTAAAACATTTAAACTTTATTTTCTTCGGGTATCTATACCCATATCCGATGTCCGGAGTTTTCCATACGGAGGAAATTTTCGAAATTCAAACAGGACAGTTTTACTGTTAGTGAATGGATAAGTGCCTGTTACTTACACTTATATACATTCATGTTTAAGATGTCCGACTGCTTACAAACCCGGTAATAAATTGAACCACATCCTGCAAAAACTGGTTGAATAAAGACATACTTACCTGACAAAAGCGGCATCTTCAAAGGGTGCTGCACAGGTAAGGCGAGGCTTCGTAGCGTTCACGCCTTTTGTTGGTAAGCTTTCAAAACCCTGGCCTTGTGGCTAACACAGATACTACCATACATGCTAACAGTTTACTTTGAGAAGCGTACCTTTCGCATGCAATCAAAATAAGTATGTTTATTTCAATACATCTGCTCGGGAGTGACAAAAGGATAAATTTTGGCGACCATTCGAGATATTGTGAGACCAGCGGAAATAGAAAAATACAAAAAGCTGACCTAGGCTTTGTTGTTTTTGCACTAAGTGTTTAAAACGTCAACTGTAATATTGCCTACATCGCATTCAGGCGACAAGCAGGATGTGGTCAAGCTACACGGGCAGGGTCAATCTCTGCTCAGGTAAATACTGAGGGATACAGCGTTTTCTCTTGTCGTGGGTCTGCCCAGCTTCCCACGCCAACACTCAGGGATGTTATCACCATAGCGAGCCGTTCCTGCCCCGGGCGTTGAGCCTCAGAGGTGAAAATCCTCACTAGAAATCATCGTCATTGACACCTGTCCAAATGGATTTACCTGTATCGGTGTTTGTAGAGCTTTATATCCCGTGTGTTCGCTGACCACAATCGGTAATACATCACGTGGGTCAGGTACAGTAACTCACGCTGTCCTAATTTCAGCACCCTCGATCTGTGTCCCAGGTAAAGGCACACACACACAGACACACCTGTGCTGCCGACCCGAGCAATCAGAACAGAGACGGCGAGGAAAAGAGGTAGAGAGGCAGTTGGGCGGAACGGGCTAGCCTATAGCCTGGCTGCATGGCTGTATACAGACATAGGATCGTCCCGCTGAAAACCCGGGCGGCGACACCAAGTCGATACGAACCAAAACAATCGACGGGAACTCCATACCGTGTGGCGGGAACTATTCTAACCGGGCAATTTACGAGCTCAGGTGAACTGAATGTATATTCCGACAGGAATACCGAGCCACTGCACATGATACTGAGGCTGTGTATAATACAAGTTGCGTGTATGTAGAGTTTTGAAGCGAAACAGAAAGTAATAACAAATTTTGTCGTGCACACTGCCTGTGAAACTGTCGATGAGTGTACGTTTTCTTTGCAGGTTTCTTTATTTTTTTTTTTTATTAGAGATGCGTTGTTTTTCTTCTAGGTGTCCAAATTGACCGAGATCAGTTTTGAAAATTTCTTATATTTCTAAATAATAAAATCGTCCAGAAAAAGAACTGTAAAATGATGAACTATGTATTAAAGACTACATAAGAAGCATACATCAAGTTAGTTTTATAGTAATTTAAAAAAATCTTAATGTTACAAATTAAACGTGTACACGTGACATAAAAGACTGTGTAAGACGCCCTAAAATACAAAACTTCCTTTCTATAAACAGACCATATTTTAGTCACTTCTAATGAAACTACAATAAATTACCTAAAACTTCGCCCTAAAATAATAAATTTTTAAAGGCAAATAATTGCCAAAAAACATTACCTTTCGTGCTGAAGCTTAAATTTCCCCATCAGGATATGACGTTTTAAAGAAACTTCAAAACACCTTTAGCCTACAAGGTGAAGAAATCTCCCAGAATCAGGAAATATGTGCAACGTAGCCATGAACAAAATTTTTGGTGGTTTAGTGTATTTAGAGAGTTAGAGCTTCGCGTGGTATTGCGTGTTCATTGAGCACTATAGCATCTGCAAGACAAGAATACAAAAGCGGTATAGAAATGAAGCGTGGCAATCCTATCAAATAACACAGAAAAAAATGTTATTTCGCATCAAGGTGGGATATTATACGACTATAAGTTACCAGCTCTGTGTGGCCTACTGCTAAATGCATATACGCCATTCAATATCATGAGGAAGTTTAAACGTATAAAATATATACGAGCTCTTGCAGCCCAGGTCCTCGACGAGGTTTTCACTGTGGTCCGCGTGCTTGTGGTCAATATGACATAGACTCGGGAAGCCTCTCCCCCCCCCCCACCCCGCCTCCCCTGTGAAATGAAATTGTCGCAAATTCCCAGCGGGGCGTGAATCTTTGAACAGACCCATTCTCCGCACCCCCGCGGAACGCGAACTGAAGTGTTGGCAAAACACGATTCCACACGCCTAACTCCAAGTGTAACCGGGACCTGTGACTTCATAGTTAGATTAAAATATTGCCCCCACCCCCCATTGTCCCCATTCCCTTCCCTCCCCAGTGGGTAATTTTACCAGGTATCCCCCAGTGCCGCTGTATTATTACCAGACACGGAAATTATTGGTCTTTTGTGCGGTATGTACTCACGCATGGGTACAAAAAGGGAATACGTAAGTGTATATAGGGACCAGTGAGCAAATTCATGACCAAACCTGCAAAAAAGGGATATGGTTTCTACCATTGTTATTTTCGCCTAAACAAGTACATTAGATTTAAGACTGATTGATTGATTCATGGATTGATTGACTGATTGGTGTTTGACGTCGCTCTTTGACGTTGAGATAACCGGAGTGCCCGAGATTGAACGGTTATTTATTCATTTATTTGGAGTTTTACCCAAGACTGTCGATGAATAATTTATTTATTTATTATAATTACTTGAAGTTTTACTCAAGAATCCGGCTAACGCAGCGCAATGACCGAAACCTCCCACCAATGCGGTAGCTGTGAGTTCAAGCCCAGCTCATGCTGGGTTCTTCTCCGGCCGTAGGTGGGAAGGTCTGCCAGCAACACGCGGATGGTTGTGGGTTTCCCCCGGGCTCTGCCCGGTTTCCTCCCACGATAATGCTGGCCGCCATCCTATTAGTGAAATATTCTTGAGTACGGCGTAAAACACCAATCAAATAAATAAATAAATCAAGAATCCGAGTTGAATGAAAGAATGTATGATTATGCATTAATTTGCGCAATATTAGACACGGTTTAATTTCGGGTATAATACCACATGGCGTGGAATCCTTCCCTGGCTTATATAGATTGAAGAAGAATGACTTTGAGGTTCTGTATAAGAATGTCAGATTTACGGCGTGAAATTCACGTGATTCTCATGTTAACAGATATAGACAGATATTTAACAGTCAATCCTCCCATTTTAGGAAAATTCACGTTGAGAATCGAGATAACGCACAGCATTAACAGAATCGACAAAATTATGCTCCAGTTAAGTATGCACAGAAATTTCAAAATAGCACAGGCAATCCGAAGCAGTTTTAAGAGCGACGCTAAAATCTAATGTGAATATACTAATTATTTAGTATGATGGTCCAAGTGTGAATATATTAAAGAGAACAATACAGTGTGATTATCATAGTTTTTGTTCCAGTTTCCCCTCTTTGATTCTTGTTCAGCTGTTTGTTCAGCCATTTGCATGACTGTTGGATTCTTGTTCAGCTGTTTGTTCAGCCATTTGCATGACTGTTGGATTCTTGTTCAGCTGTTTGTTCAGCCATTTGCATGACTGACTGTTGGATTATTGTTCAGCTGTTAAGGCAAGTTTTTTTGCATGATCATTGCAGCTGTTTGGTCAGCTTCTTGGGTACAGCAGTTTCTTGAGTTTATTTAGTTGCTTAGATGATTACTGAATCCAAAATCTAGCGGTATTCGGTGTGGCACAAATCCTTGCTTGTCACCATCAGTCGCGTGATCTCTTCGTAATCTCACGTCTGCTGGACTGAGGTTTTTGGTGTGAAATGAATATGTTGGTTTAGCCAGCTGTTTTATTAATTGTATGAAACACCATTTTATTGTGTTGAGATTTGTTCTTTCATTATTAGAATATCATTTATTTATTTATTTGATTGGTGTTTTACGCCATACTCCAAAATATTTCACTTATACGACGGCGGTCAGCATTATGGTGCAAGGAAACCGGGCAGAGCCCGAAGGAAACACACAATCATCGACAGCCGCTGGCGGACCTTCCCACGTACGGCCAGAGGGAGAATAGCATTTACCCATATCTGGATTGCCTTTACAGTATGACGTCACAATCAGGATTATACACTTCCGTTTATCTGACAGTTTATATATTCCACCTAGGTGGTTTCAAAACTTAACCCCTAAACATACAGCCTTTTTTGTTCCAAGGGTAGGTGTTTCTCTCAGAAGATCAGAGGTCTTCTATCAATGGCGCCAGCATACTGCCTGCTTTAGCTGTTTTATCAGGTGCATATCCCATGCTGGGATTGCCCCATCATTCGGGATCACACCATATCTACAGCTACACTACCATCTCATCCAGAGCTCATTCAGAATTCCACTGCCGAGTTCATTTGCATTTTTCCCCAGTTCGGACTTGTCCTCATCGCTTGGCAACGAGGAAAACAAGACATGTTTGCTGAGGTGTTGCCCGGATGATTAATGGCGTAGCCGTACAAGGCTGACTGGAGCTCAAAAGACGCCGCCATTTTGTTTCCGACTTTTGGGGTCCGGGTCTACCAAAAGAGCATAATTCTCATGCAGGCTCATTTAGAATATTGTACATATTCTATTCACCAGCTACACTCTTCACAGGTTGTTATCTCAGCGTTTTGCTTCCTCTGAACGTTTCATTTCTTTTAAACCTGTGTCACAACGAACACTTTTTGTGGCGTCTGTAAGCGTATGAAGCAGAGACCGTTCACGATTAAGGGACCTAAGGACGTGGGTCTGCTGCCGGCAAATAACCTTGAAAAAAAAAAGAAAAATGCAGGAAACAAGTTTGTCTGCAGTTGAAAGCCAGCCATTGAAGCCGGCTTAATATCCATCACAGTGCCGTCATTCATTACCTTTCGAGATGTGCCGATATGCGGTTTTGGTTTGAAACATCTTTGTCATGTGATCTTCTTACTTTTACACCCACATTTTAAAAATATGATTTCGACACTAGCAATTTTTGAACTGTGCATTTAAAGTGTTTTATTGCTGTGTTGAGAAGAGAAATACGTCTAATTGCAGTAGCCCAATATCTTGTTGCTGTGTAAAGACGGCAAGGCAGGCATTTGGTCCAAAAATGAGGGCCTCAACTGATGCATTAGATCGTTCCAGAAATAATATTTTCTTAAAGTTTTTTATTTTTACGGTTTTAAAACATATAACTTATGAGTGCTTGTATATGTTTTCGTAATAAAACGTCAACCCCGGTACCGTTATTGATGCTATAGCCAACTAAAAATTCCCTACCTGAAGTTCATTTCGGTCAATTTGATCCACTGGTCGATCCTTTCATGTCCTGATTTAGGAATGAAGTAAATTGTTTCCAAGAAAACAGTTTTCACAGGAACTGAATCTCACTACTTCTAACCTTTGTGCAAAAGGGAGGTACGACTTCCATCATGGTCAGTGGTCAGTGCAAAAAATTTATCATTCCCACCTTTTTATCAAGGTAAAGAAGAGCATCGGTTGCAGTAGATGTCTAGAAAATTGTGGTGAAACATTATAACGCCCGCTAGCAACAATACATTAATTCAGGCTACCAGAGCACAAATCCCTATTACCATTGTGAAAGACACACTAGAAAGATTTAATATATCAGTATATGTTATGTATATAATAGCGATGAATCTACATAAACAATGTGGAGATGTTAGGGCTCTACATACATAAACTGTCTATGTACATAAACTCTCAATGTGCATAAATTGTCTATGTACATAAATTGTCTATGTACATAAATTGTCTATATACATAAACTGTCTATGTCATAAATTGTCTATAAACATAAATTATATTCCCCCTGGCTCTGCCCGGCTTCCTCCCACCATAATGCTGGCCAGCGTCCTATAAGTGAAATATTGTTGGGTACGACGTGAAACACGAATTAAATAAATAAATTGCCTATTCAGATAACAACACCTGGTAATGCTACAGCAAGAACAACTTGAGTAGATCAACAAAACTTACTAGACGAAGACAATTACCTGTTGTAGAGTTTTTGTATAATAACGTTATTGGCATGTCCACTTTTACACAATAATGTAAGTTGTAACTTTACTTCACACTGGCGTTTATTCGGTTGGTGTTCGTACATTTGCAGTCATTTAGCTACTAAAAATGGAAAACAAAAAACAACAACAACAGCACCCCCAACCCCCCTCAAAAACCGTTGTTTTACAGCCCCTTTCGTACGTACCTACGCGTCTTGTAAAATTAGCTCACAGTTAATAGCAAGCTGTCTGTCTACAACACTGTAGCCCAGTCTAGGAGCAAATGTTACTGTAAAAATGATACCAGCTGGTATCACAGTGTTCTGTTTTTGTCCTCGGCGTACACATGGAGTACATATATGTAAATATGTACAAACAAGGCGGTGTGCTTGTAGTTTGAGATATAACATACTTTTAACTGAGTGTGCGCTTCGTTGTAGCTGTATATGCCTCGTTTGCTCAGTGGAACGCTCTAACGTACAGGTATACACGAAGGCTTATATTATATGTGACTAAACATAACTTCGTGAAGCAAGTTAAAAGTACTCATTTAACTTACCTGTCTGTTTGCCCACTCAATTAACACTTCACACGTGTACTGTTAATTCAGCCCCATTTCCATAGGTATGTGGCACGTGTTTGGCGAGAGAAGATCAAAGCCCCGACTGGCATTCAGACGCTCAGGTACACGCATGTTAACTCTTTGTGCTCCGACCCGGCATACACATGTTTATTGTTTAGCCCGCGGGTTTGTATACCGGCGATTGGATTTGATATACATGTTGCTCTATTAACTCAATTCTTTTCATCTCGAGCTCGCCTTTTAATTTTCGTTTACAAATTTCACCGGTACAATTTGCATTGAACACAAGCCCATTAGCAACTTTAGCAGTTACAAGTACAGCGTTGTTGTAACGGTTGTAAGTCCCGCCTCAGAAATATCGACGGCGTTTAGCTAAGCACAAGCTGTCCCTCTGTCCACCATCGGTATGAACCAGTTTGACATATTTATTTGATTTAAATTTATCACCGCCTTCAAGAACGTCTCAATGAACACTGATGGCGGTCAAGTTTATGGGTGGAGGAAACCGGAGAGCCTGAAATGAATCAACCGACCTTCGGCAGGTATCTGACAAGCTTCCTGGTCTTTAAGCCACATCCGACATAGCCAGATCTGGAATCGAACACGCGACCTGATGGATTACGGCAAACAACAGTTTTTATCAACTGAGCCAGCGACGCTTCCCCATCAACGAGTGTGTATGGGCAAGTAGATATAAGACGTGTTACGAGGATATTCGCTTCTGTCTTGTTTGAAATAAAGACATTTTATCGGGGTGAGGGTGTGGTGGGGGTGGGGTTTGAATATTGTTTAATAATGGACGTAAAACTTCTTAATAAGTATACTTGTTTACTTGTGCAGAGTATTAGATTCAGCAGGTATTGAGGGATTTTTTTGGATTGACTAAATTATACTCACACATATTTATTAACACATCATTGAGTGCGTAATTCATAAAACTATGTCAGACAATATGATTTGAAAAGAGGCAAATTTCTTTCCTTTTATGATTATTTTTTAATACTGATTAATTTGAGTCTTTTTTAACAAAGCCTGTTAGGTTTGTGGATAGATTAAAAACGGCCGATGCGCGCACGACTCTGGGAACAACGTCAGACGAACATCCGGACATAACACCTGACAATATCTGGATAGAACACTTGACAACATCCACACAGAACACCTGACAACATCCGGACATAACACTTGACAGCATCCTTATATAATACCTGATAACGATCATCACCTAATACTTGACAACACCGTGACATAACATTTGGCAACCTCGGAACATAACGCTGGACAACAATCCAGGCACACCGCTTGGCAAACATCTGGGCACGAACACCTCGGCTGATCTATATCGTCGGGGATGGATTCGATTATTTTACAACTTCTGGGCAAAGCAATCAAAGCTGTAGGTTTTCCTCGGTTACTCCGTGACTGTCACGGCCAAAAATTTCTGCCACTAATTTCTAAAATGACTTTTTAGAGTGTAAACGAGACAATAGGTCTAATTCAAAGTACGAGACATCCATTTGGTAATTAACGATTTTTATATCTGATATGTCTTGATACAATTTGGTGAAATAAAGGAGCCACCATATCGCTGAAAAACAAAAGCAAGACACGTGTATAGAGTTAAGGAAGTTCATACAATTGATTATCTTACCATATTACTCAAAATCCCTTGGAGAACTGATTTTCTGGAGGTTTGATTCGTTGCACAGTTTGATATTTCTATTGCAGTTTCAGGTGTGAGTCATATTTTCGTTTACTCTTACGTAAGCCAAGATACAAAGTAAAAGGCAAAACAAACAAAAGGCGGAACGTTTGTTCACATGATTGGCTGGATTTGCTGGACACTTGTTTACACCTCTCACGCGACTTGCTGGATCAGTAGGAACACTTGCTCACACGACTTTCTGGATCATTTGGGACACTTGTTTACACCTTTCACATTAATTGTTGGATCAGTAGGTTTACTTGTTTACGCCCCTCACATGAAATGCTGGATCAGTAGGGACACTTGATTACACCTCTCACACGAATTGCTGAATCACAAGAGACATTTCCAGATTCTTATATCGAAAGTTAAATGCATGTTATATTAAGCGAAACCTTGAGCTATTAATATGTTTTATTTATCTACAGTTAAGATGGCTCTGTATTATGACACTCAATGATGTAAACTTTCTATAATGCAAGTACTTTTTTAATCTTCTAATTTAATTTGTGGAGTTTTTCGTTAACAAAATGCATGCAGAGGTGTCAAAATCTGACCTCGTGGGTTTGACTGCATGGTGTAAACAGGGATGAGAGGGGGAAGGAGCGGGTGAAGTGCTTTAGTTGCTGGAGCCTCTGAACTTACCTGCTCTAACAGACAATTGCCTTCTTCGCACAGAGCCAATATCGCAGGAAGGCATGTGGTCTGCGAGTCGATCACCCCGATACAACAGAAACTGAATCTGTAGGTAATGGGTCGAGGAAGAGGAGGGGGAATAGGTTGTGTGCGATATGGGGATGAAAGAGTTAGTTAGAGATTAAATCACAGGTTGAGGTGACTTGGCCATAAATTACTCCCAACCTCTCCCCCTGCATCCCCACCCTTCACTTCGAGCCCCTGAATAGTACGCGGTGGCTGGTGAGAGAAGGCTGAACGACTCTTCATCCAGGCTGTGAAGTGTTTGAGGAAGTGCGGCGGAGAGGAAGGTACAGGTGTGGTGTGCAGATAGGGACCAACCTGTCACTTTTACGATGCTGGCCAATTTTACTGGTGGAAGAAATCGGAGCAAACCATCGGCTTTTGGCAAGGTACGGACAAACTTTCCCACCAACCTGTGACTTACGATTTTAAGCACACCATATTGCTGGACGACAAAACGTCTCCAATAAAGGCTAAACGGCCATTCGGGCGTCATCGACTGCTTATTGTCACCCTTAATCTTATATGAATAGCGACAGCCGGTCTTGGACTCGCAAATGGTGTGTCCCATAGGTTGAATCCCCACATTTTCTGTCTAATTCCATTGAGCCTTCATGTGACATGTCCTATCTGCTGGAAACAAATGTGTGAGGCATAGTCTTCGCTTATATGGGAATACTACTTGACTGTCCTTCAGCTGATAACTATGTATGATGTCAACGTTGTTCTTGTCTATGGTGTCTATGCTGATAACTATGCATGATGTCAACGTTGTTCTTGTCTATGGTGTCTATGCTGATAACTATGCATGATGTCAACGTTGTTCTTGTCTATGATGTCTATGCTGATAACTATGCATGATGTCAACGTTGTTCTTGTCTGTGGTGTCTATGCTGATAACTATGTATGATGTCAACGTTGTTCTTGTCTATGATGTCTATGCTGATAAATATGCATGATGTCAACGTTGTTCTTGTCTATGATGTCTATGCTGATAACTATGCATGATGTCAACGTTGTTCTTGTCTATGATGTCTATGCTGATAACTATGCATGATGTCAACGTTGTTCTTGTCTGTGGTGTCTATGCTGATAACTATGTATGATGTCAACGTTGTTCTTGTCTATGATGTCTATGCTGATAAATATGCATGATGTCAACGTTGTTCTTGTCTATGGTGTCTATGCTGATAACTATGTATGATGTCAACGTTGTTCTTGTCTATGGTGTCTTTCTTTCGTCGATAGACTTTTCCACGCCGTTATTTTAAGACGTGGTAAATAATAGATACAGCAACACACGAGGAGACTAAGAAACTCCTCAAGAAAATAACGGAAATCTCCAATCTCAGCTCAGAAGGGCTGCTCTGCTTTTTCAGTGGGCACTGTTAGATTGCTCTCATTTATAACGGAAAAATGTTTTAGCGGACAAAAACGCTCAACACAGCAAGCTATTCCCACTTAAAATTCACACGTCACACGTCCTCGTCGTATGGCAGAGGAGCGAAAATCCTGGATTCAATCGAAAGTCGTCGTTTATAAGGGAGAATACGTGGTTTATAATAAGGCTTTGATACTTAGATCAAAATATCGGTTCACAGTGTGCAGTAGATGTCGGCATGAACAGTTTGGGCAAATCTGATTCCCATCAATTGGTGTGTAATAATTTGTTTAAATAAATGTTTCGAATATAAAATGATTCCTATTCCGCTGCAGTTATGGAGCACTATTATTTCCACTTATGTGTAAATGTAATAAATGCGTATATTTACATCACTTTAAAGTTCTGTTCAGATAAAGTGGGATTTGGTCAATTTGTTTCTATATCTTTCACGCCTGAGGTTAGAAACCGCCTTAAGAGCCTGGGACCTTGGGCTTGCATGGGGCCCGATTTACGTCAAATGTAACAACCATGGAGGCCTATCTCGAAAGTGTGTGCCGTCGTGGCAAATACATTTAACATAACTTACACCCTGATTGCAAAAGGGGTCCCACTGCCTCTACCATCACATGTCTGTTAAATCCTGAAAAATTCCGATCGTAGGCCTAAGTCTGCATCCAACACGAGTGGGGTCTGGTATGGATTTACGCCTGCCTCTAGCGTACGCTTTGCATCATTCATCCAGGAGCTAATGTTAAAGCCTTGTGAAGTCTGGAATTAAATTTTTGCGTTACGATCACACTAATCTGCCGTAGGATAAGTCCTTGAACCGCGCGGCAGCGTACACGAAGCCACACGGGCTTTGACGTAGCTATAAACCTGGCTTCGTCCTTAACCTGGGCCGTACCTTTGCAGACTGACGCTGCTCAAATCGATGTGGCGTAATTTAATCGCTCTCCCCACCATTGTGATGCTTTATTAATTTCTCAACTGCATTATCGACCATGTAAGCCAAGCAGAGTAGCCACCCAAACTCGATGCCGTTGAACGCAGGCTGTTTTCGCTAATCAATAGTAGAGGTAACGCGTCACCCCAGCGAACACCAACCCTCCGCCAACGATACTCCATTGTTAAAACGGCGCTGTAAAAACCAATGATTTACCCCAAGTATCGTTATCAGTCATTATTTCCTCTGTCAGCGGTCTTCCTGGTCCCCGTCTCCATCTCTGTATCGTATTGCAGCAGATGTAACCGTTTGGTTTTAATTCTTTGTTGAATTATTCACACTATCATTACTCCCCCGATTTTCAAAACTGATAATTAGTGCATTCGTAAGTGAGTTCGTACAATAACGCGCACTTAAGTAGTGCAGTGTACAGTTATCGCCGGAAAACACTCAGAATGTTCATTAAAAGACAGCACATTCGATACCGACAAGCTAAATTAAAGAAAAAGATCATAATAATAACAAAAAACAAAAAACGAAAAAAAAAATTAACAAAGATGGAAAAACAGTTCAGAAACACAAAGATTTGCTACTCTAAATAATTACCCACACATATTTCTGAAAAACAAAGCAGCATTTAGCAAAATATTGTTGTTGTCTTTAGAAAACCTCAGAGAAAGAGACAGGTAGGTGGACGTTCGACGGTAACGATACATTCAATAGAACGATTCACGCCAAAGCAAAGCGCCATTACGATACTGGTGAGAACGCTGTAAGGATAGTTCATAGACGTGCAAGTTAACAGGATGAATAAAACAAAGCATTATCTAGCACAACGCATGTAAACCACAAACTGACATGCAGGAAAGTGATATATATATGTTAAAAATAAGAGTGGGCTTGAACCAGGTAGGGGTAGGGATAGAAATGTAGACATTTTCATTTATTTCCTTACTCACCACCCACGACCAAATGGTAAACAAAAAACTGCAAATAATCTCAGCAAGTCGGAATTTCAAGCTCTAAAAGCCCTTCAAGCCAACTCAAATATAGTCGTTAAAGAGGCAGATAAAGGATCGGCAATCATTATTATGAACAAATTGTACTACTAGACAAAGACTGAAGAAATGCTTAACAACAATCGAACATATGAGTCAATGAACAGGAACATAGATAATCTAACTAAGCGTAAAACTGAAAAACTTATCAAGAACCACGGCACTAACCTAACAAAATCAGACAGGGATTTTTAAACAAAATTTGAAGCCCAAACCAGCCAATTATATGGTCTACCTAAAGTTCACAAATCGTCTGAAATCCTAACGGCGATACAAGAGCAAAATACTGAATATGTTTAGTTAAACGACCCAAGCGATCTCAAATTCCGCCCAATTATAGCGGAATCGGTCTGTCCCACTCATGGCCTAAGGCAGCTCGTTGATATCCTATTAAAACCATATGTTCGCTATGTCCCATCATATATTCGGGATGATCTTGATTTTCTAAACTTCATCCCTAATTCCATAAACGATGATGAAATATTTTGTACCTTAGACGCAACCAATCTTTACAGCAATATCTCTCCATAACTTGGGATTACAGCCATTGCATATTGGCTCGATAAACATCTGGGCCATATCAACGACCATTTTTCTAAGCAATCTGTACTGTCCATTATACGACTCATTTTAGAAAATAACACAAATGAATTTGAATATAAAAATTATAAAAATTAAAATTAATTAAAATTTTAGGCACAGCGATGGGTACTAAGTTTGCACCAACTTACGCTACTTTAGTATTAGGATACTTAGAGCAAAAGATCTACAGTGAAATTGAAAATAACTACGTACGTAATCTATCAAAATTCGTCAAAGTCATTCAAAAGATTTTTAGATGATTGTTTTATCATTTGGGATCAGCGAAAAGGCAATATAATGGATATTTTTACTGGCTAAAAAAATTCCGACCCAAATATCAAGTTCACGTTTGAAACTAGTCACGATAAAATACCTTTCTTCAACGTTCTCCTTACTCCCAAAGGGAATGAGATAATCACAGATATTTTCTACAAACCGAATGACACAGAACAATACCTAGATTATAGATCCTGCCACCCACGTCACACCAAAAAATCAGGTAACGTTTACTCTTGGGAGACGAATTTGCACAATCGTACCTAACAAAGAACTCCGATATCAGATTATCTGAATTAAAGACCTTTCTATTAATGAGGCATTATCCAAAAGAAGTTATATACATCGGTATTGACAAAGCAAACAAAATTGATATTTCAGTTTCAAGCACCAGCAGACCGACTTCTAACACCGATACGCTTTCATTTATATGCACTCATACCCCTAACAATTTCAACTTCTTTCCCATTATCCTCAAAAACCGACCACTGCTAGAATCAAATCATCGTCTCACTAAAACTATTCATCAAACCAAAATTTCTTAAGAAACTTCTAAAAAAGGCTCAGTTTACTACCAACTTAATAGAAACCAGTTGTACAACTTCTCGGTGTGGAGAGCCACGATGCAAATGCGGGGAACATTTAATAACAGGCAGTCATTTTTTGTTTCATGTTACCAATTTTAACTTCCGTATCAACGCCGATATAAACTATAATTCCCCAAATCTCTTAAAATGTCTTAACATGCTCTAAATGTAACAAATTCTACATAAGCGAAACCCGGCGATTCATTAAGGAACCGATGTAGGGTACATAAGCAACAAATTAACACCCCAAGTTTACAGATTTTGCCTGTAATCAAACATGTCGCATCGTGTACCCGTAATCTACACAGTGGGCCTAAGTATCACATAATGCCCTTCTTTAAACTATCGGTGGATAAACCTCAAACCAGAGGAATCTGAACTTAACAGAGAACACATCGGGAGATAATCTCTCCGAATGGATAATCCTCAGGGAAAGTTCGAACTTTATTATATTATATATAATTTGTAACTAGGACTGATTACCATGGCTTAATCTACCTGCATGCATATATAGTTGTCGCAAGATATGTTGAAATAAAAAGCTCTGAATCAAACAATGTAAAGGAAAGGTTGCACAGCTTATCCTTCTGATGTTCACGCATTCAAGATAAAATCAGAAAACATAAGACCGGCACAGTTTCTGTACAAGATCTGCGCAGCCAGGCGCAAACAAGATCATTTACAAATTTAGTTCTTTCAGAAATAAAACTAGCATGTTTAACCCCCCCCCCCCTCCAAAAGAAAGAAGCAAAAAAAAAAAAAAAAAATAATAATAATAATAAAAAAAATTTCTTTGGCAAGACAATTTTCTGACAGACTTGAATCTAGACATAAAATGAGTTTAATGGGACATCACCAGTCGTGGGTCTAGAGAATATTATGTATATGTGACGGGAATGTTAGGGCAAGGGGGGTAACTCTGAACAACCTTCATTAGGGACGTGGCCTATTCAAATTTAGCTTCAGTTCTCTTATCTCCGACATGAACGTCAGTGAAATTTTCATCGTGTCTTCGAAGTTTCTTTGGTCTCCTTCAGCTAAGAGTGTGTTGTTTTCAAAGAAGCATTCTTGAATATGATGTAAAGCCTCAATCAGATAAATAATTTAACAACAGTGTAATAGACAGTCTTGGGCAATGGATCGAGGAGGCAAAATGCGGGAAGCTTTACTGTGCCCTGGTAGACGTTACCGTAAACTGTATATACCTTTATGGAGAGGCAGCTAATCAACCTCACAACCCTGGGTGTTGATGTTCTCTTGAATCGTTTCCTTCTGATGTGTAAAACTTACCCACTTGTAAATATCTCACCCCTTTATAATAAATACCTACCCACCTGTACATACCTACCCACCTGTAAATACCTCACACATACCTTACCCATCTGTAAATACCTCACCTATCTACAAATACCTCACCCACGTGTAGGCTACCTCACCCATCTCACCCATCAGTAAATATCTCACCCATACCTGACCCATCTGTTATTATCTCACCCATACGTCAACCATCTGTAAATACCTTACCCACTTGTAAATACATACCCCCGTTTACAAATACCTCACCAATCTGTTAGTACCTAACCCACCCGAAAATACCTCACCCATCTTTACATACCCTATCAATGCAATACCATGTCAACCTTGTGAAAGACAGTCCTCGTGGTTGAATAAGCTGTCGAAGTCTTAGTCAAGCTGTCATCCTCATCGTCATCATCATCATCACCGCCATCATCGTCGTCGTCGAGGGCACTGCTTCACCGGATAGCCGCGAGGAGAACACCAGACACGACGGCCCTTGCACCCATTCACATTATGCTGACACCGGGTAAACCGGTATTTGCCATACATGTAGATCTGACACGCTGATGAGCCTTCATTGGCTCAGATGGTTAAAGCCGCCACCATCGGGCCATCGAGCCATGAGGTCAGGAGGCCATCGGGCCATCAGGCCACCAGTCGGCCGTGTGTTTGAGTACCCCTGTGGCTGTGTTGGCTGCCGCATTGGGGCTTGTCAGATACCTGGTGAAAGCCTGCAGGCTCTTCTGCACACTCTTGAAACAGGTTCCCGCCTTATCAGTGAAAAGTTCTTCCGGATGGCGATGAACCCCGACCAATCCAAGAAGTAAATGTCGGCGCCAAGATCGATCTGTTAATCCTGTGGAACGGAATAATGTGAAAAAACCCAAGTTAAACATGTATGAGGCAAAGAAATGAAAAATTCAGTTCATTGCTCAACCACCTATTGATAAAAGGAAAACCAATTTCCTGCTGTGAGAGCGGGATCAGTCGGTGCCTGTTACCGATGAAAGACCAACTTGATAATGGCGGTAAAATGTATTTATATTTTTGACTGGCGTTCTAGGTCGTACTGATGAATATTTCATGTATAGATTTCAAAATTAGATTCCGAAACGCTATCAAAGCGGCCAAGAATAAACCACCTTCTAAGTGAACCATACAGACTGCAACCCTGTCGAAGACCCTCTGGTTTTGGGAACGTTGGAACGTCTTGGTGCCGTGTAGACGGTTGGGCAAGCGCTGTGCCCTCTGGCTTTGAAATGTTGGAACATCCTAGCTACGCGCAGATCGTTGCATCAGCGAGGGCCCCCTGGTTTTAGAATGCTGAAACATTCTGGTTACGCTACGTGTGTTAGGTCTGTATGAGTGCTCAAGACCATGTGCCGTTTTGTATTTGTAGGAGTGATTACTGGTATGTTTTTATCTGTATGAGCGGTTATTTGGGTTTTATCTGTATGAGCGGCTATAACCACTTGGTTATAACCCATTTGGGTATTGGGTTTCTGAGAGTGGCCACGACCGAGGGTTGTTTTGGATCTGTACGAATGGTTATGTCAATAAGCTGTTTGGGATTTTTAAGAGCTGTTACGAGGCTCAGAAGTTTTAAATCTGTATGAGTTGTTATGACAAGGGCTGTTTATGATCTGTATGAGTGGTTACGACTATGGGATGTTTTTGGACACGAATAAGTGGTTATACACGGTGAAAAACACTCGCAGTTTTAGAGCTGAAAATGATGGCAAATGAGACGAAAAATTCAATTCCACTGTATATCTGAATAATTGTATATCACTGAATAATTGTACTCACTAATGCGATCATTGTGAGTTCAAGCCGCGGCTTCCTCTCCTGTCATACGTGAGAAGGTTCGCCAGCAACCTGAGGATGGTCGTGGGTTTCCCCCGGGCTCTGTCCAGTTTTCTTCCACTATGATGTTAGCCGCCGTCATATAAGTGAAATATTCTTGAGTGCGGCGTAAAACATCAGTCGAATCAATAAATAAATAAATAAATTTACAAGAATAATCAGTATATATACAACATAAATCGGGGGAGTACTGCACCAAAGTACCACGTATATGTTGCTATGTTGCTAATATTTTTAACAAAATATTAGAGCAGAGTTACGCTGACGTATTCTCTATATATAGTGATGATTGCTGTATATCTATTTTACAGCCCTTTTGTCATGATTGCAAATATACAACCGTTTTTCACAGTGTAAGACAACGAGCTGTCTTGATACCTTTCTTGATGGAGATTGTGTAAATGTTCTGGCGTGAAAATGCCGACATCGACACTGTGATCGGGTGCTGTTGGGACCGCCTATCAAAATATGATCCAGATGAAACTGGAAATAGTAATGTAACAATTGGCGAAAGCCATGGGAGAGCTAGGATAATGGGATGACATTAAAAATGTCATTTACCATGGCGCAACCCGAGGACTTCATATACCATAGTCGTGCTTGGTTCCTCGTTTAGACCAGGTTGGTTTACCAAACGGTTATCTGGTGAGTTCAGGGAACTAAGCACATGCATGTACCGCGTCCGTCATATCTGACAACACAACTCAGTCTGGTGACACCTGGCCAACTGAACATGCCGGCAGACGTGTGGTCACTGCCGTCCACGGCAGCATCATCCTGGTCGGTTTTATCAGCAATGTGCTGGTGATTGCTCTGATAGTGCTGGTGAAGAAACTGCATTCTGCTGTGAACCTCTGCCGGGGCTGTCTGGCAATGGTCGAAGCGATGGTGTTGGTCTTCCTGCCATGGTTTTATTGGCACGAGCTCTACCACTTCGGAGAGTTTCCGTTAGGACGGAACTTCTGTAAGGTTTTAAAGAAAACAGATATGGATGTTGTTTCGGTAGAGTTGCCAAGGTGGCATTGTCCACGCTGGCTTAGTGGCGTAAGGCGATGGTATCACTGTAGATTACACTAAGGGCCAATGAGATCGCGTGTACGAATCTACGGCTGCGAATGTAAGTCAGGGTCTCAGGTAACTGGAAAATGAGAGTGGTATTCTTTCTTTTCACTTGTCGCTTATGTTCAGCTCCTGTAAAAGTCACCCATAGTCTCTACCAAAATTGCCTTTAATCGGAGACATGGAACACCACCAACTTTTGCTGTGTTGGACATCCATATTATTGCAAGGACAACGTAATCAAAATACCTTATCCCACTGATAATATTACACTCCATAAGCTTGTTGTTGTTGGGAGACTTCACTGCTTCGGGTGACCTCATCATCATTCAACAACAAGTGCGTGCTGGATAAGGGCGGTGTCCAGCAGTGACACAATTTACCTAGACTGTGATCGACTTTACTCCAAACCCTGCTTGTCACACTGCAATGGTTGAAACTGTTCTCAAGTTTTAGCATATTATAGCCTTAATATATTAATGCGTTTATTTTGTCTTCTGCTTTTTCCGTGATGATATGGAATTCCGGCATATCAAAATGCTAGAGCTTGTTTTGCTATGCGTCACTGACGGAAGGCAAATTTTGTGGCGATTATGGCTGCTTTTACACACAGCTAAGCGACATAAGCGACATATTGAGACACAGACTACAAGAATGCGTGCTATTACTTCATCTCTTTGCAAGCCCGAGCCTCATTTAATATTATTTCGACGACTGTGGTCTCGTGAAATAATTTACATTGGTTTCCTGCCTGACAGAGATCACATGTAAACGTCTTAGTCTTTGTGAGATTATAATTTCGCTTTACAAATGTTCCGAGTTTAACTACTGCTGTGCTCGTCTCCAGAAATCCGAATTGCTTTCTTCATTTTCTCAGACAGGATTTTGTTTGCTATATTTTTCTGTAAGCCCCTTCATAAGGGTAGGTTAGCTCAGCGTATTCTGTATCGGACGCTTCTGAAAAGCAACCCATTATTGAAAACAAGTGTTACCTTTGCGCAAAACCGAGGCGCGATATCGTCAGGGAAGAGTGTCACACAACGTCATTATATAGCACGGACGCTGTAAGGTTCTTTTAGAGTATTTTCGGATAACACAACAAAATGTGTTTTAGAACAGATTTCGTGTATTGACATAAAGACAAAACATTTAAAATCCACATTGTAAACTGCATATGTATTCTTTTGATTAGGTTGTTTAAGAATGTGACTGAACTCCTCTTTGCTGTCTATAAAATTCATATAATAACAACATTAAATTTCGGTATAGTTATTAACATAAGCCTACACATCATTTCATATCAACGGTTCCAGTAGTCTAGTGATCTAATAAAGGCCTTAATTAGTGACTATATCCAAACGTCTTGCAGAATATATTCAGACGTAATTGTTCATCCATATATCATTATGACATACTTGCATATGAAATTAATCCATGTATGTTAGAACAAGAATAACTGAAAAAGAAAATAGCATCAGAAATTTTATCGCCCAAACCTGTACATTTATTTTTTTCACTATATCGCCGAGCAGACCTTATGCTTTCGATTTCAGGCGTTTTCCTCGTCTCTCTGAATAGACCAGTTCTCGTCTGCTCAGTTTTAATTTTCCTGCTGATCGGAGTGGAGCGCTCTACACGCTCCGGTGTTATCCACTCAAGTCGTTAGACTCGTGGACATGGAAGAAAGTCTGTGTGGCGCTGGTCATAATCTTCGTGGTTTCTGCCGGGGTGGCTATACCTTATGGAATAGCCGTTAGAAATGAGCATATTGCCCGGCATGTCAATACAAGGGAATACTGTTTCTTTATCTCACGTACGCCATGGATGGGTGACTACGATTTAGCAGTGATATGTGGTGCTTTTTTTACTGCCAATTCCCGTGTTGATCTGGCTGTACGGTAAGATGATTATGTCCTGGAAAACGAAGGTGCCACAAAGGAACGCTCAAGGAATCGCCACAAGAGATCTAACTAAGTCACATTCTCGAATCGCTGCTATGCTTTCGGCGGTCGTCACATTGTTTATTGTCTGCTTTCTACCGGCTATTATATACAGTTTGCTTTCTGCTTTTGCCCCAGGAGTAATCCATTCAATGAAATTAAAATATGGTTTTATCACCATCTGGTCCATGCGGATATTACATCTGCTGAACCACGCCTCAAACCCTGTTGTCTATTTTCTGATGACAGACACTTTCCGACAAGCGTTTAAGTCGGTGTTTTGTGAATGTCGCACTATAAACCAGCGTAATGGCGGAAGGCCGAGTTCCCGGCCCTTGTACGTCTTACTGTTTGTCATCAGTTTAAGAAATATGACAGTTTTATGCTTCTCATTGGGAACATATGAAACAGTTTCACTTTGATATTTAACGTGTTGGCCGTCGTCGGAAAATGAAATAAGCAAACCCTAAAACCGAACACATGATTTGTGGGCAGAATAAGTTATAAGCTACTGATCCATGCTCAGGATCTGAGAGAGCCAAAGCAAAGATTTTTTGAAGTACTATTATATGGTTGTGATTCTGCATGTTGTGCATTTACAAGTCATGCTGTGTTCCAGCAATCTGAAGCTTATTGGCTCTTTCAACTCACAGCCTCCTACAGCAGGGAAAACTAACACGGGTAGACGGGGAAAAGCAACAAGTTGAGAAGGAAAACTGATTGTGATGCTAATTTTGTAGTAGACGCATGTATGACTGGGGTGAAACGATTTGCCTATATATGCAAACATTTTGAAATCAGAATCAATGCAGGCCGTGAACTCAATGAATTACCACTTCTATCTCATATATATGGCCTTAAGGCTTGAACTAGTGGGCTGATACTGTTTCTAGCTTATATGTTTATCATTATGTATCAGTGGTGGAGCTCTGCCTGCGTGGATGGCTTTCACCGGCCTCCTACACGCACAAAATGCAGATACATGCACAATTCTGTTCGTTTAAATGAACTCCTTGACACTCAATACATATATGTAGACCTATACAATACACAGGGGCCTTTACAAAACTATACAAGAAGATTGCGTGTCGCTGGCCATTTTTTGGGCAATTCCGACTTCGTTCGTCACACAGCTAGCAATGCAATGTCAATGTTGATAGACAGACCCCTAGCTAGGCATATTTGGCGTGGCGGAGGGCCACGCCCGCCCTCTCGTTCGCCATGTGTGCCTTGTCAAGCCCCACGCATGTCCGAATTTGTGCCAAGCTTTCACATGTCCTCATGTCCCTGGCTTGCCTACTTTGTAATTCAGAAAAATAACTGAACGTTTTGGTGGAGGTTTTTCCCAATCGTAGCAAATGTTTAAATTAGAAAAGAAGACAACTTAAAATCTCCGAACCAACAAGTCCGAGCGCGTAGCTGTGATGGTAACTCTTCTGTGAAAGGAAAAACAAAAAGTTCTTCTTTCGGTTTGGTGAAATTCTCCGACACTTGGTTAGTTCTTTCTGTAATGCATATTGTAAACAGAATTGCGGAGATAGTCACGTGTCACCGAATTGTTGAGATCTTTGAATAGTAGAAGTCACTTTGTCGGTTGACAATTTGTTATGTCGACAACAGAAAGAAATGCTGAAAATCGCGAAAGACAACTGTCACAAGTCGCAAAATCGAGCAAAACTTCCTGCTTCCAAACGGCATGTAGCAGCGTTAGACAAAAGTCGTCTTGTAGTTCCAACACCACGAGTTGTGTGAATTCAGTTGCAGCAACAACGCCATATAAATTTCAAGTCTCACCGGCTTTCAGTATTCGTTTGAAAAATAATCAGGTGCAGGTAAAAAGTGAAAACATTTAATCCCACCCAGGCTTATTTTCTGTTCAAGCACCCTTGAAACTTGAAATACATATCTGCAAACTTTCGCCAACTGAACAACCTGCGTGGAAATATGTAGCTTAGACCTAAGAAAAGTTGATTTTGTTTTCTTTTTCTGTTTAGGGCTCCCGATTTCCTTGTAGGTTTACCATAAAGCTGGCTGCCATGATATAAGTGATATATTTATGACTATGGCGTGAAACACCAATTAAATAAATTTTCTCGAGTCAGTCCAAAATGTATTCAAAACAGCTCTCTTTTATATAATTTAACCGGTAGGATATTTTAGTCATATTCACTGTAAAATACGCTGATTATAAGTTACTATTTCCAGTCACGAAAAGCCTTCGGTATTTGGGCGCTAATGGCGGGATGCCCCGCCTAATAGGCCTATGCCTCCAAGAAGGCCTTTCCGTCATGCTCCTCTCATGTCCTGGCTAGAGGCCTGATAGAGATACTACTGTAGTGACCATTCCACATTTATAAATAAATATCATTTATTCCATAGTTGTTTAACGACACACTGAAGAATTTCTCAAGAATCAGTTCCACGATGGCCATCAGTTTTATGGCTTGATAGAATAGGAGGAAAACAAGTTGTTTTCAACAAGTACTGATGGAAAACAAGTTGTTTTCAACGAAAACTGAACTGCAAAAACGGTGACTTGAGTGAGTGCTTCGAGTTTAACGTCATACTTAATAATGTTTCAGTCATATGACATAAAGCATATAATGTGTCTTCTTGTGTCAGGCCGAGGCTATGCCGCCAAAGGGCTGCCGCCACTGGAACATCATGCGAAGACAATAGACATGACACGCCACCCAGTCACATTGTACTGACACCGGGCCGACCAGTCCTGATTAATTGCTCTAACCCCTAAATGCTGAGCGTCAAGCGAGGCAGCAACAAGTACCATTTTATTTTTGGTATGACCCGACGCGAGATTGAACCTGGATTTACCGACGTCGAGGCGGACTCTCTAACAGCTACACCACTGAGACAGTCTGCCAAAACGGTAATATGAGCGTTGTCGACCTCGGGGGAATGCCCAAATTTCCTATCCAACTGACCCCACGTACCTCACATGACCTTAACCATTCGGCCAGTAACCACTCCCTTGTACATCGTAAATACCAGAGATCCCACCGAGCAGCTTTTATTTATTTATTTATTTATTTATTTTTTAAATTTATTTCCTTACAAGCCCTTTGCATTAAATTTACTGATACCGGTGCTGTTGTTCGATTGCTCGAACCAAAGTATTAACAAGCTAATCAAATGCTAAATCCAAAACTAAGCAACCACTCAACCAACCAAACACATAAACAACATCTCACATGCATCTGTGTTCTTTTTGAAAACATTACCATAAGAAAAAAACTAGAATGCAAATTCTTCCGGTTCAAGCTGTCAACAAAACAAAAGTGCAAGTCGCAAAATGTCATAAGACTTGTCAATAGTCCAAACGCACGATCCAGAAGTCGAAGTCTGGAAATACCTGTCAGTTCTAATGCAAAATATCTCAGTTTGTTTTAAAGTCAACTGTTTTTGTTTGCATCAAGTATAATATGTGTTCATGCTGCTAGCCATGAATGAGCTATATATCCTGAAATATACAACTAAAGGCATTGATATGCATTTACGACAGGACCATGTACGTAAGGTGTAGTTTAGCCAAGTAGTCACATGGCGTTTCCATTACACTACAACGCGATGGGAAGGTCCCATTGAACACTATGACGCAAACTCGGCCACCTACCATACGGCTTTCACCCGACCAATTCGGCACTGCTTCTGTGTTGCACTTTTCTCAGTAGATTGGACGCTTCGCATCCGCTACAATTTCCGACCCCTAACGCCCAGTGTTAAGTCATAATAAACTCGAGCTAACGCCACCTAGACCTCAGTATCGCACGAAGGCGCCATGTTAGATGACGAAAACCATTATGGGAACAATACTGGCCCCCTTCACCATCTCGACTTCCGAAAAATGTATCCTAGGATTTACACTCTGTTATAGCAAGTTGTTCATTTTTTGGAGCAATACCTAGACGATGGCAACATCTGATTCTCTTTAATAAACACTTGAAATTTCATATTTTGTGAAACAACGGCTGCAAAGGTTGATCTTAAAAAGCTGAGCATAAGTTGCAAGGATAAAATTTAACGAGCCCTAGATCGGGATGCCCAGCTTCATCAAACACAGCGAAACTAGTGTGTAGGCCTACCGAGAGAAATAGAATTTGCTCGAGTTTTATTATGACTTAACAGTTGGCGTTAGGGGTCGGAAATTGTAGCGAGGGCGAAGCGTCCAACCTAAAGAGAAAAATGCAACACAGAAGAAGAGCCGAACTGGTCGGGTGAGAGCGGGACGGAGGGTGGCCGAGTTTGCGTCATGAGAGTTCAGTGGGACATGAGTGTTCAATGGGACCTTCCTATGGCGTTGTATCCATGTGATTACTTGGCTAAGTATAGTTTAGGCCTATATGTTACAATTGAGGCTTATATCGCGTAAAGGTAGGCCTAAACATATTTCCAACGATAAATGGCAACGATTCGGCCAACGATATTGCTTTCCCCAAACTAACAGGGATAAAACATTAACTATTCACGAAATAATACATTTAGCCATTTGTGTGACTAGAGACATCATTACTGACTCAGATGGATTGTAACATGGCCCTTGCGTCAGTCTGACCAGAACCGGGGAACGGACAGGTCAACCACATCCTTTCTCCGGACAACGTTACTTTTCATTCCATTCTCGTTGAAAGCAATTGTGACATGATGCCACAGAAAAATTGAACATTTGTTACGAAACTGTGGGACATCCGGTTGACCTACTTGCAGGAATATTGATTATGATTGGTCAAATGCACGTTCTTGATTGATAGAGCGGAAATGTCCACAGTATATGATTGGGTACAACTCTAACAACGCCTATACTTATATGGCTTTAGGCTACGGTAAGCGAAGCACATACATGCATCCAGAGGGCAGTTCAGGCCATCAGCCGTGGAAAATAACCTCCGAAGCCAAATTCCCAAAGACCAGTTTTTTTGATTAAATTTTATTAGGACAAAACGTGGTTCAAATTATCGCGCAATAACGGCGCAATGACCCAGGAGCTTCTCGAAAATTCTCTGTGAGTTCAAGTCCAGACCAGGCAGGTTTCCTTACCTCAGTGGGTGGGGGAAGATCTGCCAGCAAACAATTTGTGTGCTTCGCCAGGGCTCTGCCGGGTTTCCCCCATACCCACAATGTTGGCTGCCATCGTTTAAGTGAAACACATTTTGAGTGGGGCGGAAAACATAGCCAAGCATATACATGTCTTCTACATTGTAGTGTATATGTAAACTGGAGGACCAGTAGCTACTTGCTACTAGCTGAAATTTTGTAGGTGCTGTTGGATCTACCACTCATGTAGTAAATTTACGTGCTATATGATAACTGCAGGCTATAGAATTTTCGTTTCTGCATTTAGTCCCAGTTTTGCATAAGTGTTTGTCGGGCAAATCATTGTTGTGGCGAGTATAAACAAAAATTTGGCTCTCTACATAATCGTGAAAGTTAATGTTCTGAAAGCCTAAGGTTAAATTAACGGTATTTTTTTTTTAAACTCAGCGGGATTTCTATCGCTCTTATCTAGTGTTTTCATCTGGTTGAGTACTGATGGACTAAACCTGTTCCATTATCAGCGGTACGGAAAAAACGCCGAATTGGTTTTTTTTGTTGAACAACAACAACACTGAACAACATCGTATAACATCACCACTGGACAAAAATAAAACAGCACGTGAGTGGTTGATATATGTAATGTGTATCACGGCCTGCCCTGAGTTACACAGACATTACTGTACTGTGTGTAGTACTTTGCAGCCTGTAGCCAATGATTTGTGTAATGTGTAATGTGTAATGAGTAGTCTACATGAACTCCACTGTCACTGCGATATTTGGATGTCGCTATACCAGTGGAGTCATACAAACTTTCATGTAATTTCCTGGGAAGAGGGCCGGATTTCTGCTGCCTCGCAACTCTGCCACTTATCTTATGTCTCCTGCCAGAGTACAGACAATTGCAAACATGCGCGCTACAATTTGGGCGGTCTCGTCTTCATTATCTAGGAGCTGACCGGCCTAAAGGCTCTTCGCTTCATGTTAAAACAAAAATGATCCTATGTTTTATGGTTACCTGCTACAAACAGATGTACCACCATAAACATGGCGTCGTCCTTGTTTTCACATGGAGCAATTATATAGTGACATCCAAATATCAGAGTGACAATGGAGTTCATGTAGGACTCTGTGATGGCATGTCTTGCCATGTTAATTCAAGACTGCCGACATCTGGGCACGAGTGGTTTTACTTGTGCAGACATTGCGGTAAAAACATTGTCAAAGTAACACAGAAGTTAATATGGAACTCTGCTTTCAAGGCCTCATGAGTCCAAAACTAGGTTTTTGTTAACATTCATAATTTACATTTGCTATGCAAATTGTTCTGTAGTGGAACATACTATAGTTTGTAGTTACTATCAGCCGTAGTTCTCAGAATATTGTCCAGTGTTATTCATTTTCCTATCCCTTCCCATGTTATCTTTCACCTTGTCCTCTGCTTGCCTCCACCTCAAGGAGATGAAGTGGCCAGATGTCCGCGGTCTCGGATATCGTTAAACTGCTGGCCGACATGGCCGAAGAATAACAGTGGAACGTTTGATTGGTGGAACTAGTCTTGCCATAGCAGGTCGAACCACATAAACCGCATAAAGCGGGGAAATAATAGTACACTGAAGTTGGAAGATTTCTGAATTCTGCATCATGACTGGAGATTGTGTAATAACTATTGTGTATATGTCGTGTGTGAGAATCTACAAAACATACTCTACACACCAGAGCTACATGTAGACTGACCTGTAGAGCTGGTCTGGTGTTAGTGTGCATTTATATGCACCTTATGGCATCATATCATACATTGGTATAGGTATTCAGTTAGCTGTAAACATATAACTATGATTCCAATAGGAACAGGTATGGGAATTATAATGCTAAAGGAGATGCCATGTGTAGTAATGTACGTGTAGGACATCTTTCGCATGATATAATCATATAAAATGGGTGCTTTCATCCATAATTGACTGTCGCTGATAGTTGTACAGTAAGTTCAGGTATCGTACTTACCTTACTTGGAAAAAAATCCACTGACATGTTCACATTTTCACTTCTCTCCTTTTTCTGTCATTTACATGGATCCTCACTCTGAAAAGAACTTTTCTATATATATTTATATCTTTATCAGAATACAGCCCTATGAATATTTACACCTAAACAGTTAAATTAGATCATTTTACTGAAACAAGCCATTGATAAATTCAGCTAGTCTTATTCAACAAGTATGTTGGTAAGTAAACTTCTAAAAATCCAAACATAATTAATTTTTTCAATTTGGGTACTCTCATGTTCAAACCTATTTATTTTGCTACTTGTGGTAAAATTATTTTTCTAAAAACTATAAAGACCTATATATATGGTCAGGCACGATGCATAGTTAATACCTTTAAAGGCGCATGTACAGCAAATGCTTGTGCCAGTTTACGAATGTGCAATACTAAGGGTGTCCTACATGTAGGCACTCCTATGTCATGTACATTGGACTTATTGATTCACAAATTTCATTTTTTACCCATTATCTGACTATTTATTTATTTATTTATTTATTTATTTATATATTTCATTGGTGTTTTCCGCTGTACTCAAGAATATTTCACTTATACGACGGCGGCCACCCGGGGGGAACCCACAGCCGTCTGTAGGTTGCTGACAGACCTTATCACGTACAGCCTGAGAGGAAGCCAACATGAGCTGTACTTGAACTCACAACGGCCGCATTGGAGGAGGCTTCGGGTTATTGCGCTGCGCTAGCGCGCTAACCTACTGAGCCAAGGACTACAAAAGACACATCAGTTTATTTGGGTGTCTCTTTTGTGCCAAGTACACTGCATATTCTACCCATGCATTTTCAATGTCGCTAGCTGTATATTTATATGTATAGGGGTGAAGTTGTCCCATAGGTTGTGGTGGAGGGGAAGGCATGGGAGGGAAGCTGTTCAGGGGGAACATGACCAACTGATCTCAGAGCCTGGATTTGTCTGTATTATACTTCATTGTGTTCTCATTACATACACCAGTGCTTTAGCCATACACATGTGTTACTATAAAACTGCAATAGACAACTAATTGTTCAACATTAATCCAGAATTACATAGTTGCATGTTGTTATGTATACTAATGTGTTAGTTAAACATTGTCATTCTTTGTTTTACAGAGACTATTTAATTAGGATGAAGTGAAGAAAATAGAAACTCAGGCCATAGCTTACATGTATGTCCAGTGAGATTGATGATTCAACCAGGGGAGGTCATTCATGGCAGCTCAGGCAGAAGCTGGGTTATCTCCCATGGAATAGGCTCAGGGAAGTGCTGTGAAGCGTACACTGCAGATCTTGAGGGAAGTGAAGAAGTCAAGGTAAAGATCTTTGACATATACTCTCAGTGGCCTAAAATTGTGTCCAAAAACGTGCATTTTTAGATACAAATAAATGAGATAAAATATTACTTTTACAGCTAAAATTTTCATTTTTCCAGTAGGATGTCATCCTACCTTCCAAAGAAACCTCAAGCAATGCAAAGGGATCACACACACTGTGGCTGATCATCACAGTGGAGTGGAGTGCTCTGTGTTCTGTGGCAGCCACTTCTGAATTATTGCTGAAGTAATTTATTAAAGTTTAAATAGTGAAAGTGAAGTCCTCATATTTAAGCAGTTACTTAATAGCTAGGATGTTTGACCATTTCGTCTTGCTGGGTTTTCAGTTCATATGTTCTGAGAAATTACTCAGAAGATTGACTTCTCAGAAGGTTGACTACTTAGAAGGTTGACTACCCTGAAGATTGACTACTTAGACATGTATAAAAATGCTGAGTTTTATTATGACAGTTTTATGGATAACATGTGGACCATCTGAGACTTGAAAGAGATATTTATTGCTTGTTATTGTCTGACTCTGCCAGCAGAGGGCCAAAGGGCAACAGTTGCCACCTGTTCAGGTTTAGTTATGTGCAGGCAGTACACTGAGCTGATATTTCTTGGTGATGATAAATTTCTAGCTGACCTGTGTTCTTGACTTTCAGGTCGCAGTCAAGCTGTACAGAGAAGGAGAGCAGTATGACTGGGCTTGTAGAAGGGAGAAATCCTTACTTAACCTGGTGTTTCAAGAACAGGGTCTAGTACCTCAGCTGGGTAAGCCTAGCTTTTTGGCAAGCAGATTATATGAGACTAATAGGCCATACAAGGAACACAATCATGCGACACCTGCCCCCTTGAGGATTGCCAGTGGTGTGCCTCTGATTTGTTTTTGGTTCCCCTGTGATGTGTATGTAATGTGTTTTTGTTTCCCCTGTGATGTGTCTGTGATGTGGTTTGGTGCATCTGTGATGTGCTTTTGGCTCATCTGTGATGTGCCTTTGGTGTGTTTGGTGCACTCGTGATGTGTTTGGTGTGTTTTTGTGTGCATCTGTGATGTTTCAGTGGTGTGTTTTGAGTGCATCTGTAATGTGTCTGCGGTGTGGTTTTGGTGCATCTGTGATGTGTCTGTGGTGTGGTTTCTGTGTTTTTGGTTCCCCTGTGGTGTGTTTGTGGTGTATCTCTGATGTGTCTGTAATGTGGTTTTGGTGTCCTTCTGGTACGTCTGGTGTGTTTTGGTGTATCTGTGATGTGTCTGTGGTGTGTTTTGGGTGCAAGTGTGATGTGATTGTGGGGTGTTTTGGGTGCACCTGTGATGTGTCTTTGGTGTGTTTCGGGTGCACATGTGATGTGTCTGTGGTGTGGTTTTGGTATTCCTGTGATGTGTCTGGTGTATTTTGGGTGCACCTGTGATGTGTTTTGGGTGCACCTGTGATATGTCTATGGTGTGGTTTTGGTGAATCTGTGATGTTTCTGTGGTGTGGTTTGGTACATCTGTGATGTTTCTGTGGTGTGGTAGTTGTGATGCATCTGTGATGTGTCAGTGGTGTGGGTTTGGTGCACCTGTGATGTGTCCGTGGTGTGGGTTTGGTACACTTGGGATATGTCTGTGGTGTGGGTTTGGTACACCTGTGATATGTCTGTGTTGTGAGTTTGGTACACATGTGATGTGTCTGTGGTGTGGGTGTGGTGCATCTGTGATGTTTCTGTGGTGTGGTTTTGGTGCATCTGTGATGTTTCTGTGGTGTGGTTTTGGTGCATCTGTAATGTGTTTGTGGTGTGGTTTTGGTGCATCTGTAATATGTCTGTGGTGTGGTTTTGGTGCACCTGTCATGTATCTGTGTTGTGGTTTTGGTGCACCTGTGATGTGGCTCTGGTGTGGTTTTGATGCACCTGTAATGTGTTTGTGGTGTGGTTTTGGTGCATCTGTAATATATCTGTGGTGTGGTTTTGGTGCACCTGTGACATGTCTGTGGTGTGGGTTTGGCGCACCTGTGACATGTCTGTGGTGTGGGTTTGGTACACCTGTAATGTGACATGATTTCACTTTGTCAGATATTTACATGTACATGTGCATTGTATAATGTGTAGGTTAATATTGGTATTCGTACGTTCACAGGTCTGCCAGCAACCTGGGGATGCTCGTGAGTTTCCTCGGGGCTCTGCATGGTTTTCTCCTAATATAATGCTGGCCGCTGTCATATATGTGAAATATTGACAGTTGGGCAGAAAACGCCGATGAAATAAATAATATTGTTATTTCTGCTCTACATATATCAATACTTAAGGGCATTGTACATTTGGACATTCCCTCTCAGTTTATGAGTCTCTCACTCTGTCAAAAATAATTTTTCTGAACTTGTTTTCAAAACGATTCATTAAATTGGATTGAAATTTAGTATTTGTCATCTCCATGGCAAGTTATGGGTTATATCTAAATTTAGTATGTGTCATCTCCATGACAAGTTGCGGGTTATATCTAAATTTAGTATGTGTCATCTCCATGACAAGTTACGGGTTATCTCTAAATTTAGTATGTGTCATCTCCATGACAAGTTACGGGTTATATCTAAATTTAGTATGTGTCATCTCCATGACAAGTTATGGGTTATCTCTAAATTTAGTATGTGTCATCTCCATGACAAGTTACGGGTTATCTCTAAATTTAGTATGTGTCATCTCCATGACAAGTTATGGGTTATCTCTAAATTTAGTATGTGTCATCTCCATGACAAGTTACGGGTTATATCTAAATTTAGTATGTGTCATCTCCATGACAAGTTATGGGTTATCTCTAAATTTAGTATGTGTCATCTCCATGACAAGTTACAGGTTATCTCTAAATTTCATGCATTTCGTGCATAATTATACATGTAGCTAATGTTGTTTTTTGATGTTAACAATTATCCAGATGATGTTTCAAATCATTTCATCATATTTAATTGAAACAGTATGTACAGGCACATGTAGCTTCACCATTTCCACTCACAGATCCAGTTCGACCTTCTGCGAGTTGGTCTAATGTCGAATTTTTGTCTCAGATGAGATCTGGTACATTGTTAGACTTGACCACAACAGGGCGCAGACCAGATTCAACTTTTGGGCAGTTTCATCTGGTTTGTAGAAAATTATTGCCACCTTTGTCCTGTTTACATGGGCTTTGACATACATGTGCATATAGCTTTGTCCTGTTTACATGGGCTTTGACATACATGTGCATATAGCTTTGTCCTGTTTACATGGGCTTTGACATACATGTACATATAACTTTGTACTGTTTACATGGGCTTTGACATACATGTGCATATAGATTTGTACTGTTTATATGGCTTTGACATACGTGTGCATATAGCTTTGTACTGTTTACATGGGCTTTGACATACATGTACATATAGCTTTGTACTGTTTACATGGGCTTTGACATACATGTACATATAGCTTTGTACTGTTTACATGGGCTTTGACATACATGTGCATATAGCTTTGTCCTGTTTAAATGGCTTTGTCATACATGTGCATATAGCTTTGTACTGTTTACATGGGCTTTGACATACATGTACATATAGCTTTGTACTGTTTACATGGGCTTTGACATACATGTGCGTATAGCTTTGTACTGTTTACATGGGCTTTGACATACATGTGCATATAGCTTTGAACTGTTTACATGGGCTTTGACTTACAGGTACATATAGCTTTGTACTGTTTATATGGCTTTGACATACATGTACATATAGCTTTGTTCTGATTGCTCAAATTGACATGAGTACATGAATTGCTTTGTTGTCTTTCTTTCATGTACATTGTACTTACATATACATGTGCCAGGGTTAATGCTATTGTCTCACACACAGTGGTCGGACTTTTTCAGTACAAGTGAAAGAGCATGGAGTACGGCGTGGACACTCGTACCTAGTACAGGAGCTGTTGTCACTGAGCCTGTCCCAGCTGAGGGTGAAGACAGGGGAGGAAGGGCTGACAGTGTGGCTGTGTCAGACACTGGTCAGGGACACACTCAGGTAAACTGATACAGGAGCTGTTATCACTGAGCCTGTCCCAGTTGAGGGTGATGACTGGCTGACAGTGTGGCTGTGTCAGACACTGGTCAGGGACACACTCAGGTACACTGATACAGGAGCTGTTATCACTGAGCCTGTCCCAGTTGAGGGTGAAGACAGGGGAGGAAGGGCTGACAGTGTGGCTGAGTCAGACACTGGTCAGGGACACACTCAGGTACACTGATACAGGAGCTGTTATCACTGAGCCTGTCCCAGTTGAGGGTGATGACGGAGGAGGAAGGGCTGACAGTGTGGCTGTGTCAGACACTGGTCAGGGAACACTCAGGTAAACTGATAAAAAGGCTATTATCACTGAGCCTGTCCCAGTTGAGGGTGATGACGGAGGAGGAGGGGCTGACAGTGTGGCTGTGTCAGACACTGGTCAGGGACACACTCAGGTAAACTGATACAGGAGCTGTTATCACTGAGCCTGTGCCAGTTGAGGGTGATGGCGGAGGAGGAAGGGCTGACAGTGTGGCTGTGTCAGACACTGGTCAGGGACACACTCAGGTAAACTGATACAGGAGCTGTTATCACTGAGCCTGTGCCAGTTGAGGGTGATGACGGAGGAGGAAGGGCTGACAGTGTGGCTGTGTCAGACACTGGTCAGGGAACACTCAGGTAAACTGATACAGGACAGTTTCACAACGCTGTGTAAATTATACATTTTGCATGTATCAGTTGTTAGGGTTGTATGGGTTCCTGCATACATGAAGCTGAATGCTGCTGTATGAGTGAAATGTTCTTGAGAGTGGCATTAAGCAGCGATGAAATAAATAAATAAATAAATAAATAAACTGATGATTTGTTGTGAGAGATGAACGTGAGATAGACAGTACAGTTTTGGAGCTCTTCATTGTGTTACAGAGCTCTTAGGCCAGTGTACCGGTCAGAATTCATCTGTTATATTACAAAGCTCTGAGTCAAGTTCAGCAGTCAGGCTTCATCTATTGTGTTACAGAGCTCTGAGGCCAGTGTACCGGTCAGAATTCATCTGTTATATTACAAAGCTCTGAGTCAAGTTCAGCAGTCAGGCTTCATCTATTGTGTTACAGAGCTCTTAGGCCAGTGTACCGGTCAGAATTCATCTGTTATATTACAAAGCTCTGAGTCAAGTTCAGCAGTCCGGCTTCATCTATTGTGTTACAGAGCTCTGAGGCCAGTGTACCGGTCAGAATTCATCTGTTATATTACAAAGCTCTGAGTCAAGTTCAGCAGTCCGGCTTCATCTATTGTGTTACAGAGCTCTGAGGCCAGTGTACCGGTCAGAATTCATCTGTTATATTACAAAGCTCTGAGTCAAGTTCAGCAGTCAGGCTTCATCTATTGTGTTACAGAGCTCTGAGGCCAGTGCACCGGTCAGAATCCATCTGTTATATCACAAAGCTCTGAGTCAAGTTCAGCAGTCCGGCTTCATCTATTGTGTTACAGAGCTCTGAGGCCAGTGTACCGGTCAGAATTCATCTGTTATATTACAAAGCTCTGAGTCAAGTTCAGCAGTCAGGCTTCATCTATTGTGTTACAGAGCTCTTAGGCCAGTGTACCGGTCAGAATTCATCTGTTATATTACAAAGCTCTGAGTCAAGTTCAGCAGTCAGGCTTCATCTATTGTGTTACAGAGCTCTTAGGCCAGTGTACCGGTCAGAATTCATCTGTTATATTACAAAGCTCTGAGTCAAGTTCAGCAGTCCGGCTTCATCTATTGTGTTACAGAGCTCTTAGGCCAGTGTACCGGTCAGAATTCATCTGTTATATTACAAAGCTCTGAGTCAAGTTCAGCAGTCAGGCGTCCTCTATTGTGTTACAGAGCTCTTAGGCCACTCCATCAGTCGGGCTTCGTCCATGCTGATCTGAAACCAGCCAACTTGATGTGGAGCCGTGAAGATGGCTGTCTTAAGCTGATAGACTTCAGCCTCAGCTTTCATGTCAATGACCAGGTATGGATTACCTTTATAGTTTGGGTCATAGAAGGAAGTGGACTTTGGGATGGCTAGATTGGCGGGGGGGAGGGTGCAGTTTTACCCCTGGCTATAAAATGGCTTGAGCAGGACTGATGACGGAGGTGCCTGGTTTGACTGCACCTCTTGCTGGCGTGACTGTGGCTTTAAGTCAGTAGGTTTGTCAGCTACATGTACTGTGTGTAGTGAGGTATGTGGTTGTGCACCTCCTGGCAGTGACACACTTTCATTATGTTTTGCGGTAGGACAGTGCAAGTAAATACATGTACAAATGAAGTAAATGTGACCGCAATGTTTACCAATGAAAATACATGTAGGCACACCTCTGAAAATGTAGGGCTTAATGTTATATTGGCTGAGGTGTCCATTTGACTGTCCTTCTCAGGACGTTGGAAGAGTTCAGTCCCCTGGCTATGAAGCTCCAGAGGCCATGACCTGGAACAGGGGCGCTACCTATAGGACAAAGCTGACTACACATGTTGACATGTGGAGTGTGGGTTGTCTCCTCTTGTGGATGCTGACTGGGAAAAAGTTACCGGAGATAGATGAGCGTGGTCAGTGCTGTGTGAACTGTAAGGTGAGTGAGAACCAACACTGAGGATTGTTATGGTTGGGTAGGGCGAGTGAGTGAGTGAGTGAGTGAGTGAGTGAGTGAGTGCTTGGGCTTTATCGTTATACTTAATGTTTCAATCATATTACAGCGAGGAGAAATTCTGGTGTGTACATATAGTGTGTCTTCTTGTGGCATGGCAAATCCATGCCGCCGAAGTGCTTCCGCCCCTGGAACATCAAACCAAACACACCAGACATGACACCCAGCCCAGTCAGAGTAGAAACCAAAACAAGGCGCATCTTGCTGAGAATCATTGGTATGGGAAGTGTGTGGTATGCCTGATGTGATGCCAGATAAGGGCAGTGTTGTGGAATCTCAAGGTGCCTGACTAGAAAACAAAACGAGGCGCATCTTGCTGAGACTGTTTGGTATGGGAAGTGTGTTGTATGCCTGATGTGATACCAGATAAGGGCAGTGTTGTGGAATCTCAAGGTGCCTGACTAGAAAACAAAACGAGGCGCATCTTGCTGAGACTCATTGGTATGGGAAGTGTGTGGTATGCCTGATGTGATGCCAGATAAGGGCAGTGTTGTGGAATCTCAAGGTGCCAGAGTAGAAACCAAAACGAGGAGTTACTGGCGCTGTTTAGCTTCAGTTTACACACTGTCTTTGGTTTACCGTGGCCACTCTTGACCATTGTATATGAAAAACAATTTTTGAGTACAGCATTATTAAATTCCAGTGAAATAAAATAAATAAACATGAAGTTGTAAAATTGGCATAGTTTGCTCTGAACGGTATTGAAGGTACACGGATGGAAACTGTCACCATTCGAATATAAATAAAATAACAGATTTGTCTTCCAGACAGTGGACAGTCACGAGAAATGTAAGTATGGTGCCATAGCCTGTGAGCTGATTGACAGGACACTAGGTAGAGCCCCGCCCGGTTGGGGAGAGATCATGGATTTAGTCACCGGGTAAGCTAGAAAATGAAAGTGCGCTTGGAGCTTGCCATTCCGAGAATCATATGCTGACAGCTACTTTACTAAAATTCTATGGCAGGTGGCAAAGTCATATAAATGGCTCTGTTTATATATAACCTTTATTGATGCAAAGTTTGCTTAACTAAGGGTAACCCTCTGGTTGTCACGATGAATACAAATTACAGTGAGTCTGAACAAGTGAAGTAGAGACAGTCTGAGTTAACCCTCTTAATGTATAAACAACAGTCTTTGTATAATCACTCTCAGACACTTGGTATATTACATTCAATGTTTCACACTGATTTTGTTATAAACTAATTAGGTACTGTTGTGACTTAGGTGCATGTAAAATGTATAGCAATTCTTTGACAGGTCATAATTCAGCCGAAGGCCAAACAAGCATAAATTGAAATCAGACAAAGCTTTTAAAAATGTGTTCACTGCTAAGTGCTGATTAATTTTATGATGGTAATGTGTCGTGTAATATTACTCCTCATTTCGTTATTAATATCGACTTGGCTTTTTAGTTTCATATTACAATTGCTGTGTTTCACCTGTTGAAGTTCAGCCTGCAAAACTGTGTAAAGCACGAACGTCTTTAAATAATATGAAAGGTCTGTACCAGCTGTTAAGTTTTTGTAATAAGGAATTAATCCAGTTTCACAAAAGCTTTTGTGGAGGTAAAAGTGAGATGAATCAATCAGAATCAAACATGGGAGACTCTGAAAAAAGTTAAACGTGAGGTGAAATACAGTACGATGTCTTTTCCAACTCTCCTGAATTTACCCAGGCTCATGTGCCCCAGAATGGCTCTAATAGAACAATAGAAACTGCTACCACTGGAACATCATGCCGAAGACACCAGACATGACACCCCAATCAGTCACATTATACTGACACCAGGCCGACCAGTTCTGTTTCCTTGCTCTGACCTCTCAGTGCTGAGCACCAAGCGAGGCAGTGGCAGGTGCCATGTTTAAACTCTTTGATATAACCTGAACCGGGTTTGATCCCAGATCTCCCGACACTGAGCCGGACGCTCTAATCACCAAGTGACCGAGGCGGTGATTTTAGGTGTATGCTTTGTTGGTGTGTGGAATGATTTCAGAATGCCCTCATCATCATGCACTCCTTTTGTTTGAATTAAAAAAAAATCGCATAGTAATGATGGCCTGCTCATATATTTCAAGTCAGTGAACCAAGGAGGGCATGTTCTGACTATTAGTGTCCTAGGTGGTACAGCCTGCACTTAGGAAGCTTTGTCCCAGGTCAGCGGTACTCACGGTCATTTTCTGGTTCATGTATGCTATTGTTAAGTTCCAATGTCTTGTCAGATCTTATCATCTGGTTTAAATTTCTACCCCTGCGATTTGCGTCAAAAGGTTACTGAAATGCACCCCTGGACAAAGGTTGAGCTCTGACCAGGCTCTGGAGCATCCATTCTTCTCGGTAGTCTTGGGTGAGTGATTTTGTGCATGACTGGATTCTTTTCTTTCAAGTTGTCAGTTCATGTTTTTACAGCTGTGCTTGTTTTTGTGTGAACAGTTCATGACAAACTGTGAACACACATGTACACGTGGTAGGGCTTTGTCTAGAAATGGGCAGAGTCTCTATTGTTGACACAGAATTATAGCACATCCCAAACACAGGGCCGTGCATTCATACTTTGTTGACCAGGGCTGAGTTCCACAAAGCTAAGTTGGGCTAATTTCATATTAAATACCTTGGCAACATACATATAAATTGCAACCGGCAGATGGTCGTTTGTTTCCCGCAGGCTCTGACAGGTTTCCTCCCACCATAATGCTGGCCGCCATCTTATAAATGAAATATTCTTCAGTACGGCGTAAAACACCAATCAAATAAATAAATAAATATATGTAAGGAGGAGTGGATTGGCCATACAGGCATTTGGCCAGTGCTTCATGGGATGGGGCATCTGGGCAAAGAAAAAAGGGGGTCTCTTGACTGGATAAAAAGACAGCTGAAAAAAATGGCCTGACCTATAGTAGTTGAAGGATGCCCGAGCTGGTTTTAATGACCTGTCCGTTGCTGCATGTAAAACACAGACATACATCTTGGTATGGTAGTTAACACTAAAAACTATACTATATACTGGCTGGCTTTGCAATCACTCTGTCCGGCCGTACGTGGGAAGCTACCTGCGGATGGTCGTGGGTTTTCCCCGGGCTCTTCCCGGTTCGGCGTAAAACACAAGTCAAATAAATCAAATTGTAATCACTAGGACATCAGGTGCAAGTTGTAAGCCTTGCCTTGGACCGTGTGTTTGTGAAATGTCCGCAGTGACATGACTGATTGCTTTTAAGGCGTCGGTAAGGCTTTTTAACGATTCTTGAAGACCGCTTGTCTCCGCAGGTGTGGTGTTCAGGTGAACACGTCACTTGTGAAAAAGTTCATCAGTAACTGGCCTGTAGTCAGTGGTTTCCATGGGCACTCCGGTTTTCTCCACCAAGAAAATCGGCTGCCATTGTGCAGGAGAAAATTCTTGAGGATGGCGTTAAAAACAGTGTAATACATAGATGAAATATAAAGTAACTTTTACTTTATTTCTTGGGAAACCAAGCCGTTTCAAGTTGTGTACACAGATGCATGGAAGTTTTTCAGTTCGGCGTATATTAAGTTCTTTTTGTCAAGGATTGATTGATAATCTAATTATACACGTTCAACCTGTGCCCTGAACATTCATAAATATAATTCAGACAGTATATTATTATTCTTTTAAAAAATCTACTAAACATTTTGATGTATAGCCGAAAATGGTAAAAGTATCCAACATTATCGCTTGATTGTCTGTATAGGCGATCACTTCTGTCAAGTCACCACTAGCAGTGTTGACTTTTTTTCAGAACCTACCTTTAAGGATTTGTTAGTTCTGCCCACATGCATATTACGATTGGTTAATACAATAGACAGAGGTGATCTTCAGGACCCGGAGGTTGTAAAAGGTGGGTGGACGATCCCTTTTGCTAAAGTAAGAATAACACATTCTGGTCTTATACTTCATATTCAGTATTTCAGCATTAGTTTTATGCCATTATCAAAATAATGCCAGAATTCCATAATTCTTGCTAAACAATGACGGTTTAACATGAATACTTCGGGGTAAATTCAGTAGCCATTGGATTGATCCACCACAGCCGATGTCCCACCGTTCCTTCTCGTGAACAGCTATTGTGACGTCATAACATCACTGAAAGATTGATCCTTTGTAACCATTTTGGTGGGACATCCGGTTGACCTACATTATTGATTATGATTGGTCAAAAAGATGTTACGGATTGACACTTCGGGAATGTTCATCAAGAGTCACTTACAGCATGAGTACTTTTAAATTATTATGTTAATTCTTTTTCAGACATTAAGGCCGACATTGAGGCAGAGTGCAGCTTGTATGGAATGGTCGAGTCTTGCGTTATTCCAACAGAAGGAGCCGGAGTGGAAAAGGTAATACACGAACTGCATGACTTTGTAATGAAGGCATCTTGCCTACCTGCGATTAAAGGCTGTATTGCCACTTATGGCGTCATGTTGTCATATTTTTCTTTTTTGTTTTCCTTTTCTCCAGGTGTTTGTTCAGTACGGAAATGCAGACCATGCCGAGAAAGCATTCGAGAAACTGAACGGGAGAATGTTCAACGACAGAACTGTCGTTACCACGTTCTTCTGCGCAGAGGCATTCCAAAATCAACAGTATTACTGATTCTCATGTCACCTTTTCGTTTTGTACCTACACAAGCATGGAAATAAACTTTTAGAATATCATATGAAATGTAAGGAGAACTTAAATTTATTTTTTGTTTAAAGTGTATATCTGTGCAAAACACACAGAGAAGAAAGTCCAAAGGGAAAATTAATGAGCAGTTGGTATTTTTAGTCGGATTCCAGCGTTGGAATTAACTTTTCCAGGCATCTCGTTTGGACCACAAATGTGGGAATATTTTTCGTATACAGCTAGAAATTCGGAGTGCGAAAAAAAATGGTAAAACAACACCGGCGTTTGGCTAATACCTGGTGGACTTTTCCACCTGTAAAATACATTCAACGCAATGTATAACCACCACCACCCCAGCGAGATTCTTCAGGTTTCCGTTAGTATGATGTTACCATATAGGGTGTCATGTCTGATGTCTTCGGAATGATGTTCGAGTGGTGGCAGTTCTTTGGCGGCATAGGCTCCCTTGCCACGAGGAGACAGCTTATATATATATATTCTAATGACTCATCGTCCTCATAACTGAAAAATTGTTGAGTCCGACGTAAAACCCAGGCATACATACATACAGTCACACTTTGCTTTCGGCCATGTTAAAGGACTCCTCTAAATATTGATCGATTTCGATAACATTTGGTGTGAAGCGGATTTATTAGTTTGGAATGCTTCAATGCACCTTGTTACAAGTTGTCAAACATAGCCAGTTACACTTGGCAATTCAGGACTGTGTAAACAACCAGATACAAAGTTGAAGTCGGTACGATTTGATCATGTGATGAGATCATATATAGGAGTGATGGAATTTTGCAAAACTGTTCGGCCTGGAGCCTCTTATCAATTCGACCGCTGCGAGCTCATGCTGCCTTCCTACCCGGTCATACTTTGGGAAGATCTGCCAGTAACATGCAGATAGTTGTGGGTTTCCCCCGGTTTCCTCCAACTACAACACTGATCGCCGTCGTATAGGTGAAATATCCTTCATGACTTCGTACAACACCATTCAAATCAAAGCAAATCAAAGGTATTTCACTGTCGGTGATATGGAATAGCTTCTGTAACCTTTAGTAACACTTTGTACACATTTTATTAAGCGCCAGTCTTGGTGATAAATAACGGCCTTATCAGGCGCACTACCGGTTGTTGTTTATGAGATTTTCATGCTATCCGCGCCGTGGGTATTTAAGCTTTATGTGGTAGTTGTCATTAATCTCAATCTGAAAGCCAACACAGGGATATTCAGTTACCAATACGGGCAAGATGGTATCTGAGTTGGCTTATCAGATGGCCAGCGCAGGGATATCCAGTGGCCGATATGGACAAGATGGCGTTTAACCTGGCTTAAGTTTCTCCAAGTGTTTGCCTGTTATTTAGGGCATTCCGACACGCTCAGCGTTCTGTCACCACCGACTTTGTTTAACTTAGCCAGCATATATATCTGTTTATAAGCCTTGACTGTATGAGTACCTCTTCTATATGTTGGTTATCTCGACTATCCGTGGCTGGAATATGTTGACGATCTTCGACATTTTCCTGAAGTCAACAATCCCGATTACCTTTCTAGTTCGTACTCTGCGAATTACAAACGCGCATGCGCAGTTACATGAAGTTTCACGTGATGCTAATGCAACATTCAAACTAGAAATGAACGGGAAGAAATAATTGAACCAATCTCATTAATATCAGATCGCATGGCCGCTACGCTATCACGATCTCACTCTCTGTCAATTTTAAATGTTCTCTGGGGATTCATTCAGTTAACCAATCAGCGGGCTGCTTGTCGATTTGAGGCCAAAACTCCGGACATGGCCGATCGCTATGACAGACCAGCGATTTTCGATCTCAACGTAAACATGGATTTGGAGTTGAAAAGAACGACACAATCCACGCAATGGTAGAATACGAGCGCGCTGATTGGCTAAACATTACGTATTCTCGAGGGGCTCCCAGAATTCCTCAGAACAGGGTAGCCAACCAAGTGTCAGATCCCAGTGGCGTAGCGCAGCCACAACCAAGGATCTGATTTTAATGAGATTGTAATCGAACGTATATATAGATCTTAAGATGTTCAATTTTTTTGTAATATGTGAAGTGCACAAATAGTTCGTGGGAATAAATTCCATTCATATGCTGCTGAAGTAAGTCAACGACTGAATTCTTTTGAATGACCTCTACACCTCCTACAGATAGCAAGGCGTATATATAACTCAGTGGCATGAGGTGGCGCTAGTGTGAAGTAGGACCTTGAGCCAAACATTGAGTGTAGCGCTTTGTGTACAATGTTATAATGTATCGGTTTCTGTCGTAACGTCGCGCTGTCTTTAATGTGATCTCATGAGAAGCCACAAAAAGAAAATCTGACGTCAAGATAATGACACCAAAGTCCTGCGGCCTGGCGTTTGACGAATCCCTGCATCATAACGCGACTCAAGTAACGTAAATGCCATACAAAATCGAACAGCGTTGTTATCCCGAACTCGTTTGTTGGCCATTGTTTTCTTGTAATACATGGACAATACCTTACCAATGGGATACCGGGAGAAGTCCAAAGTGGGACATGTGACGTCATTTTAGTGACGCTGAAGATTCTACTGTAGCATCAATAAGGCGACGTCACAGTGAGTAGAGCATAAATGTCATAAGTGAAAACGTTCTGTGTTATGTTTGACGTTGCGTGACAAAGGACTTGGACGTAGAAGTCCTAATTCACGGCAGCGACACCTGTTGGGAGAGGAAAATCCGCCAGTACCCCATTTGCTGACAAAACCTCATCGCAAAGAGGAACACGAAGAATAGACTACACAGCTTAGGTCGGAATTATCTTACTTCAGCCTGGAAATTTCCCCCATTACAAGATCATGACGTGTTCGAAAAACGGTTTATGAGCCGTATGCGTCAAGGGATGATTTTGCTGTTGTTCGTTACATGAGCTGAAGTGATGAAGAACGATGACTGTGTCGGAGTATCGTGAATAACACGTGGTCTGACCAGATGGCCTCGAGACAGGAGCTATATTTCTTCATTTTATTGCATTAAATTATGACACTCTGCGTTCCGTCTGGCCTATTAAAGATAGAAAAGGTGAAATCGAAAGTTAATCGGTTACCGCTGATACTTTGGCGGATGATGTGATTCTAGTTTGATATTCGGTAAGCGTAATCTTCATTATGACTTAACTTTTATGTTGCGAAATAACGATTCCATTTTGCAAATTATACGTGTTATATCGCGTGTAAAACAAAAAGGATAAAAAAAATCATCAACAAAATTGGCGTCTTTTAGTGCACACTCCAACATGTACTCTGTGTGAAATTTAAGACATCTGTGGAACATTTAAGACGGACCTGAGGTTGTAAGATGGTATGTTGTTTCGACCTGTCCCTTATGTCGTCGATCTCGTGCACAGCGGCATTATCTACGAGGTGATTTTCATATAGGTCAACAACTGTTCAAGTGTGTGTCGGGACAACGGAGAAAGTATGCATGCACACACACGCCTGTATCAATCACCAGTCTGTTTTAGGCCTCTTGGCACGGTATATTTGTCCACACACACAAGCCTGTATCAATGACTCGTCGTATTTAGGCCTCTTAGCACTTGTGTACACACGTATGTTCACATTGTTCCTGAGGGCCAACGTTTCTCCCCGACAATACCGGCATGGTGTTGATTTTACGACACTTGGGTGTTCTCAGGGGTTAAGATTCGTGCGGTAGGATATCCGATGACTAAATCTGTCAGATTAGACAGAATACGCCCTCGAGACTTTCTGATGTTATGCTGGCGTGATTGACGGCACGGTGTTTTAGATTTGAGACAATCCAATTTTTCAGAGAATACCTCACCTCTCCTTCGAAGAATTAAAAAAGAAAGCGTTTTCCTTCTAACCCTTCATCTGGCTTGACCTTAACTTACAATCCTCAGCTTACATTTCTTATGACTTAAATGCTTATTTTCATTTCCGTCATGGGTGTCTAAAACAACAGAACTCTTAGTGCATGTTTTAAAATAAAAGTTCTCGAATCAAGTCACGAAGCTTGGCGTAAAATGCAAACAACGTTGGAAATAGCTCAACATCATTAAAAACATAATTTTGATCTCCAAATGTGCTACACCAGACTGAATTCGAGAGGATAGCGGGCTAGTCTGTATTTAAATATTCAAAAGACATTTTAGGTTATTGTGTAGGAACTAATATTGTGCGTTTGGTTTATTTTAACTGGTTTAAAAAGCATCTGTCTGTTCCTTGATAGTTCTGATGTTGGAGGTTGTCATTCTCATGTCGAAAGACAAGCTTCCTGGTTCTGACATGTTCTGGTCACGATGTGGCTGGAATATTCTTCCGCGCAGTGTGGCCGTGTATCCTAATCATTCCATCATTAACTATTGCTGTGTTAATTGCATGCGCGGTGAGACAGTGAGAAACTCGCGAAAGTCCTTCCCACCTCTAACAATTAAGGGGTCCAAAGCTGTGTGATCCTTTGTTCTTTCTTGGATTACCCCACACTTCTAGGTGCATGTGTGCTCAGAAAGCTTTTAGGTAGTACACACACACGGCGGTGTAACAGCAGACAACGATGTGTTTCCCTGCAGTTTAGATAATTTTGTGTAGCCCGTCCCATTATGGCAGTCTAGCTGCGTAGGAGATCATGTTTAGCCTTGTTACGGGTGCCCGTGCGGTCTTTGAAAGACAATGCCCTAATGAGTATCCTCCGCGGTAGGATATGTATGCATATCTCTTTAACAATAACCATGATGTGATGTTGATTTTACGCCACATAGGCATTAAAGGAGAAGACCGGGAGAGTATTGGGAGATTTATGACAAAAGAGTATTTATTGAAGATTGATGACCAACTTTCATATTTTTCTTTGGATTTTTTTTAGTTCCGAGGCAACACATTTTAAAGTAGGTCATAACACACACTCAACCGCGGATAATAAATACATCCCTATATTTGTTTGATCATCCCTTAACACCCCATGAAAAAGGGGACGTAAGTGTGAAAATAATTTTGATGAATCAGAAAGTAGGATTATGTAAAGGCCGATTAGTGGATGTGACTTGAATCGGACGTTCAAATCATTACAATTCTATCTTTGGAATGTACATATAACACGGGTCATGTAGGCCCCGCGGATGCGAATTGAATTCGATTAAGAACAGTTGGCTAGTGTCCCTCATGTTGTTAGTAAACAGACAACAAAGAGCCGACAGACTGCCAGAGCCTGCAGATTTTGGCTGCACAAACAGGACGTCAAACACAGGCGGGCTGGACATCGCCAGAGAGCACAGGGTCCGATTCACGTCAATCAGCCAGCTCAGTCAACTGTCGGCGTCTTAAGACAGCTATATGAGCTTACAGTGATGAAGAATATGTTTCTTAGAGAACGTCTAAAAACGTATGGGATGGTGTTTTTTAAATCTTCAAACCTTACTCTTTTCGCTACAACTTACATTATACTTTCCCGGTCTTCTCTTTCAAAAGGGTTCGGATTCAGACAGACTATAATATCTGGGAACAAAATTTGCATATGACTACAGGTATACTCCTCTTATATGGGTCCCACATTACCAGAGGAAAGATCACTTCTCAGACACAGTTTATTGACTTTTTTTTCTGACTGGCTGGAAAAGACGTGTAGACCTCCAGGCTTTCCTGACATTAATCGACCAGATCTGTTAGCGCTTAGACCGTTCGTATTTGTCCAAAACCTTTTAATATTGTTAGTACGAAAGGAAAATCCAAGATATATGGCTGCTCTTGCTTCATATTTCCTCTGGCCAGATGGTAATATATTTGTTATGTGCCCTATAAAACCAGCTGGGCCCGAGTTTCTGATCCACAGCTCAAGGTTCATGTGTCCGGGAGTATGGGTGCCTTCTTGGATAAATTGACAAGAGGCCGGTTTCACCGGAAACGCCTGACCATTTGCCAACTTTCACACTTATATCGCTGTTGTTTTTTCACTCCCTGTGTTGTAGTCTTCTATAGTCTACACTGTGTAGACAGTAAATATTTCTCAGCACATTTAAGCCTGTGAGACGCTGTGAACCTTGAGAAATCCGGCAAATAAATGTTTCCGACATGAATACATGTTACTGATCAAGCTTTACCCAAGTCACAGCTTCGGGTATTTATACCTAGGCGGTCAGCTAAGTTTGGCAGTTGTCATTAGAACTGCACACAGACAGGGTAGATAGGGTTTCAGGTTTACTATTCCGAGACCGAGGACTTGTGTGTATTTATATTCGCCGCAAGCACATGCAGAGCTTGGTGCACCATTACATGTTAACGCCGTCGTGGAACAGCCTTGAGTCCAGTGAAATAGAACTCGAGATACTCCGTTAAACTGTAAAACAATTAGCCCAATTCTAAAATGTCTGATTGATGTCTACGGCGATGCCGATCACCTGTGAGGATTTGCTTGAGGTGGCCTAAAGCAGAGAAAGGTAAGCAAGGCCACCACGGTATAGGTGTACGATTCACAGCTCCAAACGTTTTACACAAACTAATGCAAATAAACTTCTGTGATGCAAGTTGTTTTCCAGGTATCCCTTTAAACACAGATAGCGTCATCCCCTTCAATGTAAAAAACATTTCCAGAGCCTTAATACTTACAGCGCACGCGCCCCTACTTCATCCGTCCACACGGTATCATTGTTTTAAAATGTTATTTTGAACGTCGTCCAAGAAGATGAATTAGAATGTGATGTAAAAAAAACACCACACAACGCCCGCTTCAACCTTTGATTCAATACTGATACTTAACCTACATCGGCTTATATTGTCATATCTGCTGCTGTGCGGGGGCCTCCTTGGCTCAGTTGGCTAGCGCACTAGCGCAGCGTAATAACCCAGGAGCCTCCCACCAATGCGTTCGCTGTGAGTTCAAGTCCAGCTTATGCGGACTTCCTCTCCGACCGTACATGGGAAGGTCTGCCAGCAACCTGCGGATGGTCGTGGGCCTCTGTCCGGTTTCCTCCCACCATAATGCTGACCGCCAGCGTGCGAAATATTTTTGAGTACAGCGCAAAACACCAGTCTGTGCGCCCACCATATGATTCCGATAGACACTGTAAGCATTATTATCAATGCTAATATTCCTTCAATATGGACGATGTATATCCTGTCATTCGTCTACAATGATGACGTCACGGTGTTCACCAGTTTTTTTCGTGGCGTGTAGCACCGTCATTGCTCTACCATCAGACAATATCGCACACGTGATTCAGGGGATATAACTGATGATTCCACTTATTTACGCTGCAGTTTTGGTTGTGCTACGTTGGCTTTACAACAGTTTTGCTTGCGCTACAGACTGAGGTTTGACGACAGTTTTGGTAGTATTACCTTCACTGAAGGTAGTTTTCCTTGTGCTACAGAGGTTTGACGACAGTTTCGGGTGTGACACACTGGTTTTAAGGTACCTTTGAATGTGATACGCAGGTTTTACGATAGTTTTGCTTGTGCCACAGAGCTTTGACTACAGCTTTGATTGTGTTGCACTGGTTTTACGGTAGTTTTGCTTGTGCCACAGAGCTTTGACTACAGCTTTGATTGTGTTGCACTGGTTTTACGGTAGTTTTGCTTGTGCTACAGAGCTTGACTACAGTTTTGATTGTGTTGCACTGGTTTTACGGTAGTTTTGCTTGTGCCACAGAGCTTTGACTACAGCTTTGCTTGTGTTGCGCTGGTTTTACGGTAGTTTTGGATTACTACACTGGCTACTTAAGGAACATGTTAAGCAGTTATGTGTTGGGCTTAATAGATTTTTTTTGGCCTCATCACTTCAATGCGTTTACTGTTTTGGTATGCTGAAAACAAAGTTGTTTTCTACAGACATTTAAAGTAAACATTTGGTAACACAGGCAAGTATTATATCACTTGAAGTCTATACAATCACAACATAAGTAGTGAGAAAAATGAAAGTTTACCTCTTTTCACTCTAAAGGTTGTTGAGGACTACTTTTTTCTCCACCAGTATGATGTGCATATCTGTATGTCACGAGTGGGAAAACTCACCACAGACTTGCCAAAAGTCGGCTGTTTTATAACCTGGACACGCCAGATTTTTCCAGCCTTAAGGCTGACCGTCCTCTTCTAAGGTATGGCGTTAAGCAACAATCAGTCAGCAGTGGTCACATAAAGAGGCCTATATTAAGGCAAGTGCAAGCAGATATAGATATTTATTTGCTTATCAGAAAATTTTCTTGGCTGGATTTTTAACGTCCTGCACAGGAATAACGGATTTACTAGTTAGCTTTGTAACAGTGGGCCTGTCCGTTACGACGCAACTGAAATTCACCAAGCACCTCACACATATTCTGGGGTTCATCCATGGAGAGCTGAGTTTGAACAAGCGGCCTTGCTCGTCACATGTCACGTGCTGATCTTTTGCAGCGAGACAAGAAAAATAACTCAAATATCCACCCAATGCGCAAACAACTGCTTATTCTAAACAAATAAGGAAATGGTTCCAAATTTTCCAGAGAAGTTATTATGACATATATGAATACTTATGAAATGTACAACTCAGTGCAGATCATAATCCGTTGCGTCTGAAGATATATCGTGAACACAAAGTGGACGGAATTAGCACGTATTCTGGTAGGTGATCATAATGTCAATGTGCAAATCAAATATAAAGAAGGGAGAAAGTATGTATTGCAAAATATACAAAAATTGCTCCACGACCGATGTAATCAAGGTACGTATGTAAGGGGATAATACTGGACGGAAATAAAATTACAGCAACTGTCGCAGCGGTTCCAAACTAAAAATCCTTTAAAAACAATATGTACATCAGTGAAGAAGTATGCACCCTCCAGAAATTGTACGACATAAAGCCGCGTGTTTACACACTTTCGGATATGTCAGAAGTTCAGAATTTTGCTTTCATCAAATGACTTCCGTTCTCTTGTATGTAAAGTCCAATAAGCCCTTGCATTGACATAAAACATTTGTTTAGCTGAACTGTATATGTTTTCGATAAGTGGTCCAGAAAAACGATTTCGCTCTACGTGCACAAAATGTATTTTAAGTCCTGCTAGAATTTCGCCCTCTTGATCAGTTACGCATGTATTTAAGTACCTTTCCAGAATTAGGCCGCTAATTATACCGATGTATATGTAAATGAAAACGGAAATCATTTGATTGAAAGTGTGTCTTAATACACAGAATATGTGACGTTTTACAAAGGAAGCTTAACTTATTACCCATAGTGTGTGATGTACTACACTGACAGCGTAATTTTTTACACAGAATATGTGACCTAAAAGGCAGGTTAATACAAGTGCGTAGATCGAGACTGTTTTATCAAATGCTCGCTGCTTTGGCCTGTGACTTATACATTGTAATGAGGCATCACAAAAAACAGCATAAGCAGACCCATGAAGAAACTATCAAGCTAAGTGTTTGTTACCAGGTATGTGTTATATGGCCTCCAAACTGCTTTCCACGGTGGAGAATAATCCCTCTAGTCTGGTTTTCTATGTGGAGATGAATCAGTCCAGACGGGTTTCCTCTCCGGAGGTTAATCCGTCCGGCCTGGTTTCCTTTTTGGGGAATAATCTCTCCAGTCTGAATGGCTTTCCCTGGAAACAAAACTGTCAAAAATCTGTTCTCTTAAACAACTGACGCTGAATTATAACCGATCCCACCGACTTCCAGCTAATCCCACGTAGCAGGTTCAGCTGAGCCCACTGATATAGTGGTCTGTTGTAAAGGGTACGACGCAAGACATTTTGGGGAATCGGAAGTGAACTGACAACATTTCAATGATCATTCCAAAGCATGGAGCACTTGCAAGATTTCAGCGAATTTCACCGAATTATGGTTAGGCTTTTCCAACAAATGGCCACAATGTTTCATCGGCCACAATTTGGAAAATAATCTGGAAAATCTTTGGTACAATGTCACAAAAATCCCATGTTCTTGGAAGTTGTTTCAAAGAGATTCAAGGAGCTTCATGGTTTGACTTCTGAATCAGTCAATTCTCCAGATCAACCGCTACCCGGTTGTTTTTCATAAGTGTCATTTTTATCAAACACATCTTCAATGCTGAGCTCTTTGTCTAGCTCCGAGCGCTCTTTTGACCGAATGTAGCGGGCCTTTCGCGCTTGCTCGTACGACTCTTCGAAAGATGGTACTTGGTGTTTGGTTCGCAATGAACCGTCCGGGTTGTATTTGTCCGCGTCAAATTTCGATCCTTTTAGAATTTCGTTCATCGCCTCATTCTTGGAGCTTCGTCGCGTCTTCGCGTTGCTTTGGTCCTGCTCTATTTTGTTGGACGTGGAGTCGGATGCCATGGTGTCACCCTCCTCTCGCGTGCCTACTGCGTCTGTCTGACTCCGGTCTGTCTGATTCGCGTCTCCCCGAACTTTGTCTGTGCTTTGCTCAATTTGCCCCGCTGGTACCTGACTCTCTTCTGCAGACTTACGCGATGAAGCAGCACCGACGTCCGCTAAGCGCCGAGCGGCGTTCTCTCTAGCCGTGTTGACGTTCAGTTCGTGTAGAGGAGTTCCCTGGCTGACGCCCCCTGCTTTATATTGCCTGGTCCAGTCGACACCTGTATGTTCACCTGCACCGTTAGCCTGATAGCTGACACTGTCAGGGCCAAATTTACTGTTCTTACCTTTATTATGTGTCAGGTGCTCTTCTTCGACAAACTGCACCATGTGACGACGGTGATATATGGCGGGGTGCTCCAAGGGATTGTCAACAACTCCTTTAGGAGGCCCCTCTTCGATTCCCTCAGTCTGTAGGATCGAGGGCGACTTTCCTTCGCGGGGATCAAATTTGATAATGATCGGCTCGTTGGATTTCTTTGTTGCCTGTCCTACATTCTCTTGAGACGGAGCTATTTTACTTTCAGCTCTGGCCGCCGGGGATCGCTGAATACCGGGAATGTCATAATAGCCCGTAAGCGTAGCCCGTCGCCCTAGAACGTCTAGCGCGGGTCGCCGGTTCGACGGCTCCGCCGCTTTAGTGAGGGGCGGGTTTAAGGAAGTCATGATTATCTCAGGCTTCGAGCTTCGCCGAACACCTCTTCTACGCCCGTGACTGCGTATCAGATCCAGCTCTTCCTGAATTCGTCGTCGCTCTTTGTCGATGGTCCGCAGGTGAAACGCTCGCTCATACTCGATTCCGCCTTTCCCATCTATTTCGTTCGCCAGGCGGTTGTTCTCTATTTTGTTCTTCCACCGCGCACTTTCCTGAGACTGGAACTGATGAACTAGGTACTTGTAGTCCCCCATACCGACGTGCTCCGCCGGGAATAGTCACTCAACACCTGCGGGAGATTATAAAAAAAAGCTGGGAAAATCGATAGCATTTCAAAGGCGTCAAGAACAACTCAAACATGTATGTCTTCATTTGTACCCACTTGTACATATTTGTTCCTATGCATGAAGTCGCTGGTTCGAACCCGACAACCCCTAGCCGAGTAGAGCCTACATAAATAAAGGCGTCCTTATCATTTTGGTGTGGCCCATGACGGAATTTTACCAAATCAGCCTGAACTTCATGACATTGAAACATTTTTCCTTGAAACATCATAAATCCAATTTCTGATAAACGAGTTTGAAAATAAAGTTCATGTAATTTATGATTACATAACGTTTACAACATAACATAACGCTGACAACGTTTACGTCATGTAGATTTACGAAGTTGCATGAAAACTGACCTTTTCCATGTGAGTTCAGGTTGAGTGCGTTATCAGTTTTATTTTATTTTAATGAGCTTTAAGGTGCTAACCTGCTCAAGAGCCTCTCCGTTATGCAATGGAGGACAGTTTACAGATTGAAAAAAAAAGGAAAAACGCGCGGAGTTAACCACCAACTTTGCCATGTATCTGTCAAATCCTGAAAGCAAAACTGCAATGGTCTAATTCGAACCGACGACCTCAGTGGCCAACAGTCGATCGTCTATGGCGCCAAAACAGAACTTTGGACGAATCAGGGAGGGAGGATCTCGTATTTAACTCATTTTATTTATTTATTTATTTTTATCTGATCGGTGTTTTACGTCGTACTGAAAGATATTTTACCTATATACATTGGCGACGGCGGCCAGCGTTATGGTGGGAGGAAACCGAACAGATGCCGGGGGCCACCTACAACCATTCCCTACTTAACTCAGTGGATTTTCAAACACCGGTGTCTTAATATACGTCCACATCTCCGTTATTTTGGTTTTCTAACTTCGTAAAAGCCTAGCAAACTCGACCATTTAAGCTTATGATATAAACATACCAAAATAGCTGCTGGTCTACAACCTGGCTTCAGTCTTTTTCGAGACCTACATGTAGACGAGCTGCTGGCAGCAGGAGTTATTTCCCCTCACTATAAACCTTTCACAGTGGTCTACGCTGCAATTGGTTGATGCAGTGTTTCGATCCGTGGCTTATGGAAGCAGTTTGTTTAAAGCCTAGAAAAGGTGAAAAGTCATGATTGTCGGATGTTTTTGTTTGAGGATGATGAGCGTAATAATCATATATAGTATTCGGGTACATGTTTTAGGTGTACACAACAAACTAGTAAATTCTGACGATGTTCAACAGACGGCTTTTCATGACTGAATCGTCTGTAAGTGAAGTACTTTATATTTATCGTCGTGCATCCAGCATGTGTATATAAAGGCGTATAGCCACAGTTCCACAGCTTCCTTGTTTCACGATAACTTAACGCTATACCTATTGAGTTTTTTCTTCTGAAATTTTACCTGTGGGATTTAGTAGATTTAAAAAAAATGTATTTCAGCACATTTCTATTTCAGAGGTAACAGGTTAGTCGAACTTAAATCCAGTTGATGTTAGTTTTCTTATTTCTGCCTGGGAAGTTCTGTGTGCATATGCAGCTTTGGGTACATTCTGTCGTGTGTATCGGGGCTGAGTTCGAAAAGGGGGAACTCCACATATATAGTCACAATGCACAGACTCGGACGTCGTGGTGGTCGTGGGTAAGTAAACATCAGAGATGAGCTCAACGTATGAACAGACAACTGAAAAAACAGAAGGGTGAGGTGATAAACAGTATAACTGTACCACACAACTAGTGACCAAACGTATTGCTGTACAACATAGAGCCTCTCCGTATAACTGTATCGCGCAAAATCTCATCTGATAAATCAAGCCTCACAAAGCCTGACCATATAACCGTGTCGCACAAATACGTACCCTATAGCTACATGTAACTGTACCACACAACACCCGACCCTATAGTTCACTGCTCATGTTGTACCACACAAAACCTTATCGTGCTACTGTATAATAAAAAAATACGTCGTTGTAGAGCTATTGCACTTCGTCATTGGACGAAGGTAACATCCGTTTTCAACTACAAATCGCAGTGAATCTACTGAAATATAAAGCCCGTTGGTGGGAACAGTTCACGAAATATAACACCCGTTGGATGTAACAGTTAACCAAATGAAAACCCTTTGCAGGGAATAGTTAACCAAATATAAAACCCGTTGGAGGGAACACTTAACCAAATATAATACCCGCCGGAGGGAACACTTAACCAAATGTAAAACGTGGTAGAATTAAGGAACATTTATCTTATTTGAAAAGCACTTGAGGTAACGTCCAGCCATGATATTACATAGCACAGGGCACATTTTTCAGTGAAATCGGACAGGGCACAGGGTGTTCTGAAGATGTTTCATTAGGCATTCATACACAAAGCTCTCGGTCGTGAACAGAACGTTTCAGCTGGATGATCACGAGTTTGTTAACGACAAACTCGAGAGGAAATCGGTATAAGGTGGCCTTGAACTCACGGACTTCAGTTATATTACTGGTCACATGAAGCCCCCAGTTTCGCTAAATAGCTAAAAATATATATTTTTTAATAATACATTTACGGTATCGTTTGGTTGTCTCTCGCTTTATGGTCGCCTACCCCTGAAGGTTTGTGCGTCACATATGGGGACGCACAAATATGGATTGCACATGACATGTTACGTCGGCCGACAGAGGGCTCTGTGATGAGCTGAATCGCCTTGCTTTGAGATTTCATGTGTACACATCCAGATAATATCAAAACCTGTTAAATAAGAAGACTTGAAGTGAATTCTTAAAGGTAATTTTTAATAATCTAGCTCAAGTTGTGTATAGTTCAGAATGGACTTGACTACATGCATACATGGTTAGGATAAAATTAAACAAGTTCAGATGTGTGAAGAATTGCTGTTCCAAGATTGGGTCGTTTTCAATATTCAGTACTTGTTTCGAGACACACACACACACAAACATTCAAGATTCTCGTCAAGGTGTTCTAATTGTTTCTATTTCTTGGAACTGAAAAATATATTTCAACACCTTTGGGGTACAGCATCAAAATAAGCAAAATCAGATTTGTCTTTCAATCGTCCATAAATATCCAAGTTTAGTTTTTACGATTTGCAACATGTACAAATCACATGACACACATATTTATTTTTTACTTTAAGCCTTTTGAATAGAATTTTTTTTTAAAACTAAGCTCTTTAATTAAAAAGACCACCAAATTGGCCTTCTTTAAACTCTGACAAATTCAGTTTGTTGATATTTATATTTAATGGAGAACCCAAAGAAATAGCCTGTCCAAATTTTATAGAAAAGAAAAAACAGTACAGCTCATCAGATCTCTGTTCAGATTTTTTTGTTATAGCGGCCACTGCACGGAGGTTTTTCAACCTGTTGATTTGCTGCAGTGGAGTACTACAATCAGGTATTTTGCAACACCCTGCAACAACAGCTGCTCAACTCAAAATTCTAATTCATTTAAAACGTGAAAGCAAAATGTTACTTGTTGAATTAATCTGTTAGGACAGGGCTATATAAGACCTACACGTACATATACTGGATTAAATTAACTAATCAGGGCACACTAAACCAATGGCGGTAGCCCGTACCTATCGTCGGACATAGCGATATGATACAGCAGTGCAGTTATCTAAAAAGTGAACAGAAAACTCCCAAAAGCATCTATTTCAATATCTTTCTACATACATGTAGCCAAAAACCTAATGGAAAAGTGGCTGTTGTTGTTGTTATTGGAAACAATAAAATGTTAGAGCTAGCTGTAAATTAATGTCTGTTTAACATTATTATATTAATTAATAATGGGGGTCTCAGTGGCTCAGTCGGTTAGCGCGCTCTCGCAACACAATGACCCAAAGCCTCCCACCAATGCGGTCGCTGTGAGTTCAAGACCAGCTCATGCTGGCTTCTTCTCCGGCCGTACGTGGGAAGGTCTGCTAGCAACTTGCGGATGGTCGTGGGTTCCCCCCGGGCTCTGTCCGGTTTCCTCCCACCATAATGCTGTTCGCCGTCGTATAAGTGAAATATCCTTGAGTACGGCGTAAAACACCAATCAAATAAATACATAAATAAATTAATTAATAATGCATTTAGATGAAAGCATTAATTCAGCAAACAATTCAAAATAAAATAATATGACAGCATAGCAGCGGATTAATTCCGGTTAACCTTTACCTTCACCACGGAATGTAGAACATAGGACAACGTGCTACGGAAAACAAGGAATCCCTCTTTATTTATGAATTGTCAAGTTGGCTAATTGTAAAAGTTGCTTTGTCTTATTTCCATTTAAATTTGCTTCGTCACACTGATCGTATAAAAGTTATGTTGATCAACCACTGAATTAAGAATTTAATCTATACAATTAAACTAACTGGCTGACTCACTGAATCTGGTGAGTAGCCTATATTTACTAGACAAACCAACAAACGGCAGAGAATATTTAGGCCTACACCACTGGTCAACAGGACTAATTGTGTGTTTATACTTTTACACGTTATAGACTTAACTATGTGAAAAACTGGAGAAATTTAATTTGTGCACCAGGTTAACATGTGTTAGACCAGTAGGCTCCCTATAGCTCACCAACAGCTTTTCATACCGCCACTGTACTGGTACTGGTAGAATATTAGGACAGTACAGCAGTTCAACACAGTTACTGAGACTATCATACAGCGATAATTAGATATTTCACATGCAACAAAAGGAGAGGCTTTGTCCCGATTAACTGACTTTCACTACAAAGCCAGGCTTGGGATCCCTCTATCCGGACGAGGAATGTTATTTATCTCTCTTCGCTTGTGTTCTTCAGTTTGACAAAGAAGCCGACCCCGTCGTGCTAAATTGATTAATCGAAATGACGAATTCCCGAATTCACCCTTAGGCCAGGTCAATATGACGTAACGCAGTTTGACAGAGATACTTACGTTAGTCAGTTTGACACAACGTCACGAGGATATCTTAGTTGCCACGCAGTGACTAACCAGATTTTGGTCACACTGACCAACGAAAGTTTTTCTGTGCTTCAACACCTTAGGATCAGAGAAAAGTCTAACCTTTGAGCCTGTTTTACTGTTCAAACAATCCACGGATCTTGGCTACGGTGACTGTGTTGACAGTTTAATATGTTAGTGAAGTCCTACAGAAAACTGCGCCATTGAAATCACTTCAGCGCTTAATCCTTCACACGTTTTAGTGCCTTCTGTAAAACAGTATGGCCTTTATTTCCAATATTGGGCTGGGGCTCTTCGTGGAGTATAAAGACAAAATTCGGTAGTAAAGAATAGCACATTAGTTCTAATGTTAAACAATTCGTATATAAAGAATAGTACATTAGTTCTGGCGTTAAACACTTTGTATATAAAACATTGTACTGCTTGGGGTTCATTGTTGTAGGCAAGGCTTTTCACTCAATCTGATATATTATTGTCACATGAAGTGACTGTATAACTTACTGCTCTTTGCCATACATTTTCAAATGTTACTGTCCGTCAATTAAGTCACGCCGTTTTCAGTATTATATATGACACGTCCCGTCCGTGGTCAAGCCAGACAAACCTTCCACAAATTTACAGTGCTATCTCATTAAAACGCCATGCTAAAGAAACCAGAAATGACTGAAGCTTATTGTCATTGAGCAACCAGATGTTTGGCCCGTATATGCCTTCTACCGAGGACCACAAGCCTGCGAGACTTCATGCATTAGCAGATTTTCCAATCCGCCATTTATGACGCGCATGCGCTAACCACGAGCCCGTTTAAATTGTCCGCATTTGTCGCGGTTATCTTACTCTTCTTATAAATCTGGTCCAAGCTGTGTACTCTATACAACATGAGCATTAACCTTTCCGTTCAAGAGGAATGGGTTACATATGTCTGTTAAAAGATCGACCCCCCACCCCCAACCCCCAAACCCGCCAGCAAAAGGGGAATTCCCGTAATTACCGTTTGTCGGTGACCTTTTGACTGTGGGAAGAATCAGCCGCCCCAGCAGCTGACGATATGAGAATCTGAAGGCTTTATACATGTGTGAATTCCGTGTTAACGTATTGATCTCGGTAACGTATATCTTGATTGTGGGATGAAATTACCTGCTGTATCAGTGCCATTAATTCGTGCTGATTGATTGGTCTGATTACTTTGACTGCAATTATCATCTTTCGAGATCCTATGTTACACAAATTTGTTTTGTTATATTCCAACTTTGACCGCAGAGGGTTTTTTTTGATAAAAATTCAAACTCGAGAAAAATTCAAGACTAATGACCCTAGAGTACTATAGTATAGGCAAGTAAAATTTGTAATGAATCCTAAATAAGGAATGAAGACAAAATGTAAGTTCACCATTATATTCTGTGATAATGTAAACGTTTCATATTAACAGACAAGCTCCATCTCGTGCCGTGCATGCGGGGTGTGATACACTAACCGACATGATCGTTCCTTTAAACGATCCTTTAAAATGCTGCGGTTCCTGAAAACTAAGTGTACGTAAATGTGAAGAGAAAAAAAAAAAGAAACTTAGAATATGCTGCCGTAACAATTTGGTGTTTTTAGCTCTACTGGTCGAAGACCAAAAGAGAGCAAGTTGTCCGGCGTGAATCCGTCTGTCTGTCTGTTCGTCTGTTCGATATCTGTTAACTTTTGCCTCAAAACGCTACTCCTCCTACAGTTTTCAAATTACTACTTCTCCTACAGCTTTTTTTCGATTTCACTGAAACTCAGTCGAGTGTAGACTACATCAAGATACATAATTTGTAGTCTAGACTTTCCATTTCGATTATTAGTTGTGCATCTGTCTGTCTATTTATCCAGAATATGTTAACATACACGTATCTTTCGAAACTCTACTCCTCTTACAGTTCTTGTCCGATTTCAACGAAACCTTGTTAAGTGTAGACTACATCAGGCTACATAATTCATAATATTCATTTTTCATTCCTGTGATTGGTTGCCCGTCTGTTTGACGGTTTATACAGAATGTTAACATTTTCAATCGCTACTTCTCCTTGAGCTTTTTTCCGATTTCAATGAAACTTAATTCAAGTGTACACTACATCGAGATACGTAATTCGTAGCACTGATTTTCCATTTCGATGATTCGTTGTCCGTCTGTCTGTTTACCCAGTATATGTTAACATACACGTATCTTTCAAAAGCTGCTCCTCCTACAGTTTTTGACTGATTTCAACGAATCTTGGCTTATGTGTGGGCTACACCAAGGTACATAAATTGTAATATCAATTTTCCAGTCCTATGATTGGTTGTCTGTCTCTCTGTTCATCCAGCATATTTTAAGATTTCTTTCAAAATGCTACCAGTTACTGTTAGAGTTTTTGTCCAGTTTCAACGAAACTTGATACAAGTGAACCAAGATACATATTTTGTAGCATTGATTTTCAATTTTGATTGTCCATTGTCCATTATACATCCATAATTTTTTAATCGGCTCCGTGATAATTTTATCCCAACCAGTACAGCTCCTGTCTTATCAGATACTCTGCTTGTTGGCATGATTTCTTACTACATTTGCTCGCAAACCTTAAAACGCACCGCTTGATTTATGGCGTGTGAAAGGTAACTTGTAAATTGCAACTTTCAACATTAGGCTCCCGCAAAATAAATAAATAAATGAATGAATAAATAAATAAATAAATAAATGAATACCGGTACATGAAAATGAGCACAAGCAAACAACTTACCTATACTTTGCCCTGGAACATGTATAATGCTACACGATTAATGCTTGTCCTTATATTTACCAGGGTACCTCCAGAATTTAAACAATCGTGTCTTTTAGGGGCTTTATCAATACCCGACATTGTTTCGGGTAACCACTACGACTTTTGTGCTATTGTAACATCCACGTTAAGGTCTGAGCTACTCTCTACAATTCCAGTATTGTTCTAATGGTTTTTCGGTGGATCGCCTAAGTTATCGTACAGCATTACCTATGGATGCCTGATTATGTGAACAGCGTAACACAAGCTCTCGCTTAACACAATTTTTCTATGTGCATGCCAAATGGCTGTGCTTAACCAGTGCAATACAACAGAGGAAAACACTTCTCTTTAACTACAGTTGTGTAAAGAAAATCAGTAAATACAAAGGAAGCTACATAATCGACTCACATGCAACAGCTGACATTTGCTTCGAACTTAATAACTTATACACCTCTGACAAACAAGTTGTTATTTCTGTTTTGTACGTGGAATGTCTTCCTCGACCAGGAATACTTTATTATTACTAAGGCTATGCACGCATTTGAAGTGAGCTTCATAGAATATTAGTGCCAAAGTCTAACCTGGTTGTCTGAAATCACCATGCGTTTCTAAGTGTTTCAAGATACAACTATCCTGGCACAGTCTATGACGGATTGTTGTCATAAAGGCTTGACTGTATCCTTGTCTGACAAAGAACAGTCGCTAATCTTAATTACTTCAAACAGGAAAAGTATTAAGCGTGTTATCAAATTCTCTAATGCCGTTTTCCTTACCGGAGTGGGGTGGATGGCTGTTTCCATTCAGATGATTTCATTTCGCATACATCTAGTCTTTTGCCCTGATCGCTATTATACATTTACCACGTTCAACGGTTAGCGGTTATGGTGAGAATACAATCCTAAACAGTTTAATGAGTTATTACTTATTTATTTATTTGATTGGTGTTGTACGCTGTATTCAAGAATATTTCACTTATACAACGGCGGCCAGCATTATGGTGGGAGAAAATCGGGCACAGCCCGGGGGAAATGCACGGCCATCCCCACGTTGCTGGTAGATCTTCCCACGTAGAGTTGGCCGAAGTTCACAGGTAGGCGTACAGGTAGTAAGTAGCCAGCATGGCTAACAAGATCGGCAGTGTCAGGGACATCGTGGAAACTTAATACTATCTTCAAACTGAAATGTTGCATATATATAACTTTAATAATGTTAAATCAAACCTTTTGGCAGTGGTGGGAAAACACTTATGGTTTATACACTAACACTTTCTAAAAGTGAGAAATTTAAGACTATAATAAATGATTATCAAATGCTGTCTTATGACATTGTCTTATGTGTCAAATTAACATTTTGGGTTCCTCATTATAAATTTGAGCGATCATTGTTTGATATGTCACTCATATTTCACAACACATGTAGCATTTGAACAATATACAATATACTGACATCTTTTTCACAGTTGCGCTTTTAAGAGACTAGATTTACTTACCTCTTATAACCGTTCTATTTATATGCAATAAATCGGGTCCGGGCAGGCGTGTGATGTTCTGTATAACGGTATCTGGTGTACAGAGCAGCGGACGGCCCCGTGTCTTAATGTCAGATGGACGGTACCGTTAAATCTTGTGAGGGGCTCCCTAATATCATCTGGGCGACACAGTCGAGGTTATCAAGCCTCAACCACTGGTAAACCAGCTTTAGAAGCTAGACCATAATTCTAAAATGATCAAGATTGCAAACAAAACTCCGACAAAATTACCCCACGGTAGCTCTGCTGTCCGGCTCTATAAATGTCAAACAAGCTGCAGCTGAGAGCGGCCAAGAACGTCACTGTTTGAATAAATAATATAAAACAGCCCAAGTATTACAACAGTGTGTGGTTCTTTCTTGACCAGATCGCTAAACACGCGAGGCTCCGGCGGGGGGTCATCGATTTGTCGGTGAAAACAAGTGGTGATGTCCTCAGGGTAACTGGGAGTTTGGGGGCTTGGGTGTGTGTATGGGAGGGGGGGGGTTTCGGTTAAACATATAGGTATTCTTTTCGGGTACAGAAACAACGCGTGGTTTTTATTTGTTAATATTCCATAATTTATACTGTAATTTTATAGCAGAGCTGGAGTAATGTGTGCAAGACATCTCATGCCTCAGGCATTGTTCATTAAAAAGATCAAAAAATTCTCTCTTGAATGCAAACACCGGTTTGAATTTGCATGAATTCTTTGCTGAATTATCGTCATTTGAAGTGTTGGAGTATTGTGCTGTCGACTGGAGATCTGAAGGCGCCATTCTTTTAAGGTTGTAAGATATTGACCAATCAGAGAGCTAGGAGACATCAGCTGTTTATAGGCTGTGACGTAAATGTCTTGAGTTGACTGTCAATCTCACATATAATTGCAAGACACTGTTTTAATGTTATATATTTTATTTATAACAAGTGCATAGTAAGAATCTCTGCAAAAGTATTTCCAGGTCTTGTATTTCGGCGCGAGTAAGTTTCTTGAAAATTTCATGTTATAAATTTACATATATACATAAATTTCGACAACGGCCCTGACAGTTTACTACAGTATCAGGTGACAAGAGTGTTCCGCGCTTGAAACAGTTAAGTCACAACCCACACACAATGACAGCGTTTCATGTTAGCCGACGGACCCCGTCAAATGCCAATTTCCACCGTCGTAGTAGCTGTGAGAAAAAAAGTACTTCACCGAAATGAACATAATATTGTCCAACCTGTTTGGCTAACTTAACTTTGAACATTCGCTGTCTTTTACTATAATGATGTCCTACCTCTGGTGAGAGTTAAATATATTCCAAGCTCGATTAGGTCTGATTGATTGATTGATTGTTTGGCTTTAACGCCGTATTCAATTTTTTTTCTCGCACACGACGTCGGTCAGTTGAATTGGTGATAGAGCAAACCTAGTTACCTGGAAGAAACAGACAGCCTTTGGCAAGTAACTGAAGAACTTGCCAGTCTATGATGTACAGATTAGTTTTGCGGCCCTAGCCTCTGAAGACGCTGGCATCTTAACCGGTGACGGCCCGCGTAGAAAATGAACCACGAAAACAAGAATGAAGTGAGAGGCCTCAGTGGCCGAGAGCAGGCGGGTTTACTACGCGTTAAAATGAAACCATACGTTAACTGCTGGAAATCATGCAAGCACCTAATCACATGGTTAGAGGTTATAAGATTTTTTTTAACAATTATAAGACAGATCAATACAACTATATTATTTGGACCTAAGCTAAATAAGCACGACATTTTTGAATCAATTTGTAATGTGTTAAAGTTTAGTATAACATGTTAGACTGTGTTTATTTATTATTATAAACACCTTCCCTCCTCAAGTCAAAAGTTGAATTTAACAGTTTTATATAACATTTCAGGTTTTAGAGATAGTATTAAATTCAGTTTTACTTCTAGCTTTCAGAAGATGTGGAATTGAAAGTGCTGAAATGAATATGGCTGGTGAACAAAGATAGAAAGAAAACAGGAAAGAAACCAACAACAATACGGTATGCCTTCTCTGACATGTTTGAATCAAAAGAAAAAAGTATTGTGAAAAAGAAATGTCTTGAAAAGTACACATGGTGTGAGAGCAAGAAGCTGCCACAACAAGGAAGAGGTGTAATGCGTCTGTGAAATGCCAGGCAAGCCGAAAGTGCAGGGTGCTATTTCTCGGACGCTATCACCACCAATGGTGCGAGTGAAATATTACTGGCAAATAAATAAACAAACAAACAAACAAATAAATAAATTCAAATAAATGAATAAGTAATAAACAAACATCATTCTTGTGCTCCTCATCTGAAATGAAGACTTCAGCAACTTCGTATGGAACTTCCGTAATAATGGTGGACATTTAACAGTTACTGTTGGAGTTTGTTGTCTACATAGCGGGAATGGGTACTATTAATACATGAAAGTTAGTGGTACTACTACACAAGACGGCGACCCTCCACTCTAGACCCGCAATTCTTTCAACACGAAGTCGGTCCACCTAGGAGCTATTGATAACCTTCTATCGACAAAACCCATTAACTGGGGCCGTCCGCGACGGGACTCATATCGCCTATTGAGACCATCAACAGTCTCACGCACAGTTATAATGACGGAACAAAACAGCTGACAATACAGTGTTTGGGACACGAGCTAAGAGAGCGGGTTGACCACAGACGGCAGCATGGACACCCGAGACTGTCGCCAGCACACAAAACTTTGACCTCAAGCGTTTAATAAAATCGGGGTCATAATTTAAAAGTACTTATTTGACAAGGGTCAAACACTTCCCTCTGGTTCTGTGTTTGCCATTGCCAGAAAAAAAAGCTTGATAGTCGTTGTTTGTTCTCATGAAAAGATCATTTGTCCGCGGATTATGTCTTAGAAAAGATCAAGCCGAACGTGAAGGTATTGTCCGGTAAAATCACAAAACCATAACGTTCACTTGAGCACTGGAACAGCAACTCATTTCAGGCTATTAAACCTGTCGATTTTGTTAGCTTAAATTGACAAAAAGCATATAGGTCAAAGGCAGTCATGAAAAACGTTTATATGCAACAATCCGTGGCTCAGTCGGTTAGCGATCTGGCACAGCGCAATGACCCAGAGGCCTCCCACAAATGCGGTCGCTGTGAGTTCAAGTCCAGCTCATGCTGGCTTCCTCTAATATCCAGACAGATCAAGTCAGGTTGTAATAGTCATATTGTAATACATGTATGCATTCACAGATAATATTCAGCTGGAATTTCTTGTTATGTGAAAAGCTGTATTAATGTGATACTAATGAAATACAACTGTTTCTCTCTTTAGGAACAGATTTCGACCATACCCCTATGTCCCGTGTACTCACTGGTTGTCGGTGGTCTTTTCTGACGGGTCAGATAGAGTAACCTCCCCTTAGTAACGTTAGTGATGCCAGTTCCCTTCCCGTAAGGATAATAATACAGTCGATGTTTATAGGGCGTGTGTTAAACACATTTTCTTGTGTATCCATTGATATGGGTACATGGATCGCATGATGGGGAGTAACGCTTACTGTTTTTACCTGAATCTCATGATCTATGCCTGCAAGTTGTGTTGGTTACCATGATTTTGTAAATACTACTCGCTAACGTTGTCAGGGAGTAGTATTTTTCAGACGGTATTTGGATATATACAGCAAATGTTCCCACTCTGTTATAACATGTATTTCTTTAACTGGTAGCATGGTGTTGGGTACCTTTCGGTGATTGGATCACATCCATTGAGTCCATTTGAATGATTATTGCACACCCATTTGAGTCTGTTTGAGTATTATTAGGATTTCCTATTGCGTACGAATATATTTACTTCTACCGTAGTTAGCCATGACTTACTGTAAATGTGTTACTGATTGTTGTCTTGTATTACTGTAGGTTACAGACTAATGCCAGTCCAATCAGCTGGTTGAGTGCCGTGGTGGTTTGATGGTGTGCTATAAGCCATTCCAGGTAAACTGATAGTGATACATATGGAGTATTCAGTGCTGGTGCATCTACGTGTTATGGCAACCTTGCTAAAAGTTCGTGTATGTTACCCTTGTGATTGAGTTGTTTGAGCAGTTATGTATGTTGAATTCATTGTCCGCATAATTACTCATATACATGTATTATTTGCACATGCTTAGATTTTAATTGAATAGTTCTTGTTTCTATTAAGTTGTGGGTAATGACACATCAAGTCATGATCAGTGTTATTGCATATCAAGTCCTGGTAGTGATGAGTATACAGGAACCTACATAAAAGCCACAGGCGTTATTGGTCAATGGTTTTACTGGGAGTGCAAGCCTATATGGGGATACCCATTCCTGAACATCCCATTGCAGACTGCCGATTAATTGCATTATTCCTGTTGACAAGTAGTACGTTAATATACCTCAGATTATCAGTTAGTGTTTATGGTGTGTAGGAATGAATTCCATTTAATTGCTCTAAAGTCTGTACGGACTGCTGATATTATGTGTAATGGTATATTGGGTGAATATGGAATGTAGGTGACATATAGGTGTCACAATTGATATGGTACATGTATGATGGTTGGCACGGTTAATCGGTTGTCTAATTTATTTGCCTGTTGTAGACAGTCGATCTCATGAAGAAATAACGGATCAGTAACATTCCCTGGTCACTTGCCTCTTGCCACTGTTTCACTCTTCACTACTGTTTCACTGTCACACTGTGATCACATTGGTTATCGCTGTCTCAGATTCCAGTAAGTGTTGTCAACCCCAAAAGACGTTGTTGGCTCACACTGTATTCCAAACTACCAGTCTTGGAAACCAAAACCTGAGTTACAAAATGGCGAGCTTGCCAGGATACTGATTTGCTGTATCAACTTGACTGGGCTGCTAATGAGAACCTTGGGATACTGAGAACAGTTTACACAATGCATTTTGGAAAAACCTTTGATTGAACGGTGTTTACTGGACTCTCTTATATGTCAGATATGATCTGTTTCCTCCGATGCCTGCCTTGTGTGGAAAAAGACAATTTTCAGGAGTTGAAATTCGTGGGAAACGAAAGAAAAGTAAACCATGCTTAATTTCTACTCTTTTTTTTTGCTGAACGATATTTCCACAAATTTGCTCATATCATGACTTCTGAACCATTTGTATGTATATGTTTAATGTTCATGGGTATTTGGTTAATGTTACTGACATGCAGGCCAGTTGTTTTGAAGTATTTCCACAATCCTTTTATTATTAAATATCTTCATATTTTTGGAGTACACACTTTTTTCTAACTCCCAAAAGTTACTACCACGTTCACAGTTACTACCACGTAGTGTTCATTCACAGTAGAGACACAAATCTCGGTCAGTTTCAACAGATTAATTTATTGATATCCATATTTCGGACATTGAACCCTTCACTCACAAGTACAAACTCACGTTTCTGTGTATAACCGCATTTCTCAACTTTTAAAGCCATCAGATGGAATTTGTCATGTCTTCAAGTGAACTCCAGCGATACACAGTTGATTGGTACAAGAAAGAGGACTTCAGGAAGGACTGTGCTCTTAGTTTCTTAACCTACCAGGGTATCAACGAGGGATCTGTACCGAGCAGTGTCTCCCAAAGTTTCCAGCATGTCTGAAACAGTCAGACGGAACGACATTTTCGGGGATAACGTGGAGCTTACCTTGTTGCTCACAGTGTAGGACCACACAGTTCATGAATACACTTTCCGCTGTGATACTCTCCATCTGGAAATAAATGTTCCATGTCCTGTGTGGTAAAGCGCCTGGACAGGAAATTTGATGTAAGCGAAAAGTTTTCGGCCAGCAATCTAGACACAGAGGACCATTCAAGTTTCCCCATTTACCGCCTTCAAGCTCCAACAACAGAATGACAACTATGAGTACCCACTCTGTTAACAAAGTGTACCCTCACTGTCAAGTACAGGAAGTTGCGGTTCTCCAAGATTGCCCAAGTGCACGCCAGGAAATAGCCGGACAAAAGTTTCTCCAAAAGGTACGGATCAACCCACTTTGTGCTCTTGCTTACCGTGACGTAGAGACACGGATATGTGACAATGATGGTAGAATTGCTGCAGCAAATCTGAAACAACAGATAAGCGTTTAACCCTTAGAAATCAAGGAACGTAACTGTCACAGCCCGCCAAAGAAAAGCTGCTAAAAGAACACTCCTTGTAGATGCTCCTTCATTTGAACTTCCCGAAGGATTTTCTGTCGTGAGTTACCTTACTGACATTCCTGAAAACCTTTGGTGTCACTTTCAAGTAGAAATTGTTAATGATAGTGGTGGAGTGACAACTTTACCTGCCATTACTTGGCTGACATAATGATGCCGAAATGGCACAAGCAGTTAAGCACATCTGAACTTCTTGCTGAAACCAGTACTAATGCAGTGTAGTGCAGCAAAAGCCTCACAGGACAGTGACAAGAGAAAAGATGAACCAGAGAAATGGGTTTTTTGAATTACCTTTCACATGGGGACCAGTGTCAACAGAGTGGAAGGACAGGATAATAACAGGGATGTACAGGAGGAAAGACGTGTTTTCCAGAGGTGACACAAACTTGGTCTGTACAGATTAAATTGAGCACAGTATGCCATTAACAGATAATCGGCACTGTCCAGAAAGGTCTCGGAGAGTTAGATATAGATGATTTACGGCATCACCTTCAACAGCTGCTAGATGCTGGGGTAATACAGGAGTCGAAGAGCCCGTATGCTTTCCCGATTGTCCTCGTTCTCGAAAAGAACGGTGATCTACGTCTCTGTGTTGATTACAGGACTTTACATTAAACTCCAGATGTCTACCAGACCAGTATGTGGTTTCAGTCATCCAGGAAGCAATAGACTGTTTGAATGGGTGTAGATGGTTTAGTGTCATAGACTTAAAATCTGGCTTTTGCCAGATACCAGTGAAACCTGATGACAGAGCCAAAACTGCTTTCACATGCCCCCTAGGAGTTTCGACGAATGCCATAGGGAATAAAGGGAGCTCCGGCTACTTTTCAACATCTAATTGAAAATTGTATGTCGGGCATCAACATGAGAGAAGTTCTGGTCTACATAGATGACTTAGTGGTTTTTGCCAGGACTATAGCAGAGATGGACTCTAGATTTTTGAAGGTCCTTGATATACTGTCGAAATTTGAACTCGCCAGAGAAGTGTCAGCTGTGCTGTACATCAGTAAAATTTATGGTCGCATCGTTTCCAAAGACGGGGTACACACCAATCCAGAGAAAACCAAAGCCTTAAGATGTTGGCCAGCCCTAAAGAATGTGACTAAACTTCGCTCCTTTCTAGGATTCGCTGGGTACTACAGGAGATTTATTCTGTCAGAGTCAAGCCGCTGCATCACTTAACAGGAGGAACTCCCAACTGCAAAGGAAAATCCCAACGGACCCCGCCCAGCAAGGAATTCCTAAGTTTGGTCCTCTCTGGAGAGAAGAATGCCAGACCGTATTTGAAAAGCTGAAAGAACAAGTTACCTTCGCGTCAGCTTTGGCTTTCGCTGACATGAACAAACATGATGCAAGCAGGGATGATCTAGGGGATCCCCTGTGCAAAGGGCATGACGGAAAACTGCCACCGGTGGCATATGCAAGCAGAGGCCTTTCGAAGTCCGAGAAAAACTATTCTGAATATAAATTAGAAGTTATGAAAGCTATCTCAATGAATTTTCAGTCGGAGATTCCAGCGTTTCTCAACAAATACAGATGCTATACCAGAAGACTTCGCAGCTCCTGGGACAAACATATCCAATGTTGACTGGAGACAACACCAATCAAATGATCAGCGAATCCGAGAACTCGCACGGATATTTGAAACTGGCACAAGATCGACTTCTACTCAACTTTGTCCACCAGAGCTCAAAATCATGATGCGTCAACTTGACAGACTGTGCTTGAAGGATGGCATCCTGTATAGAAGGACAAGTTGCAATGACTCCACTGACCGGTTTCAGTCGGTGTTGCCGGAATCGTCAAGAGACACTGCCATGAGTGGATTGCACGACAGTGCAGGACACAAGGCAGTCGAAAAGACTCTCCAACTCGTCCGAGCCAGGTTTTACTGGCCGAAAATGTCCACAGATATTGAAAACTGGGTGAAGCAATGCCCTAGGTGGGTCAGCAGCCAAAACCTCATCTCCCTTGGAACCGGTGTGTATGGATTTTCTTTCCCTTGACCCGGATAGTGGAAACTCCAAGTACATCTTAGTGATGACGGATTATTAGTCACACTAGCTGTTTGAACTTGAATAGTGAGACTTCACAGCAAAAAGAAGGTTCTAACACGCCAGATAACCCATCTGCGGAATTGTCATCGGAGAAAACCCAAAGTGAACCGGAAACATCCACAGAATCTGTATTCCCTCGTAGATCCGCCAGATATTGCGCTCCTCCATGGAGGCTGACCTACGATAATCTGGGAGAAGCAAGCTTTCACCGAATGAGTCAGTCCATTTCTCATCTTTGCCAAGGAATGTTCACGAAACTGAAACAGAAGGTCTTAGGAACTTAGAATGTCCCCTGCTCCGGGACGTAGCAGTTTTGGAGAGGGGGAGTGAAACCCGGGTGCACTCGATGACAGTGTACCGCTTTACGGTGTGTGGAGATACATAAGGCAACAGACGAGAGACGAACTGCCTGAATGACATCATGCGCTTATCGCGTCTGTTGGCTCTTTAGGTGCGAATTTCATTTAAATTATGACATAATGCCATCGCACAGGTCAAATAATTATACTTTTGACAATTACAGTAAATCACGCAGGACAAGTCATTCAATTTTGTTGTACGCTTAATCATAAACATACACAAGAACAACCGCTACTCTCTCGACATGTTTTGTAATCCTGGTTGCCCAACAGTTTGTTCACCGGAAGGTAGTTTTCATCAATCTAGTCATCTTTTCTGTGAGAACGGCTGCAAAATTGGGTCGTGTAAATAAGGTATGTTAGTAACTTTTTGATGTGTTTCGTTGTTTAATTGATAAAATTTGTGTGTAGTTTCCCCACAGTGATCGGAAATGTGAATGCTCTGCAGCGTGGTATCTATAATGCCGCACTCTACGCAAAATGTAGAACCGATAACATTGCTTAGAATTTACAGTGTGTGAATAGATATTACTTGTCTAGCATTTTTTCACATGTATACTCTAGGAAATGCTGTGTTGCTGGTTGACTTCTGATGAGATGGTACACTGTAAGAAATGTAGTGTCCTAAATGTTCAGTATGATTGGTTAGCATTTGTTGAGATGTACACCCTTAGAAATCTTGCGTTTTAAATATTATAATTTAGGAACATTTGCTAAGTTTTTACACTCTAAGAGATCCTGTGCAGAATGCGGTTAGAGGTTAAAAAATATATGACACAAGTAGTACACATTCCAAGAACACATGGTGTGTTTCTGTATATATGACAAATAGAAATCTAGACAGATCAAGTCAAGTTGTAATATTCATAATGCAATGCATGTATACATTCACAGATATTCACTTAGAATGTCTTATGAAAGTTATGTTAATGTGTTTCTAATATAAAACGCAACTGTTTCTCTCTTTAGGAACAGATTTTAACCACATCCCCGTGCCCCGTGTCTTCTGTGGTTGTCGCTCCTGTGTTGCAAATCAGAACCTGAGCTACACTTCTGTTTGATGAGAATGTTCATACATCTTTACTGCAATTAAGTTTGGGTGAAAGTTGTATGCCAATTCAAAAAGTTTGTGTTTCAAAAGAGTGTAAGTGAAATACTGAAGATGCTACATGTAACCCAGAAAATCGAAGATGAAAAATCATTGGTGTGCACCAAACCGGTCTGTGGTGGCCGTTCGGCAATGTGTTTTGGATTAGTGCTCATTCGATTCCCAAGTTCATTTGTTCTCAGTTCAGTAGACAGGTAGCAAGACCTATGTACCACATGGCACACTTGGGTTGTGACATGTGCTATAGTCGCCCCTCCTATCTTGATCGACGGAACTGACCTAGCATGCCACTGACCACTTCCGGAACAAACACATTGTAAGGTGACTGCGAATGTCAGCTCGAATTTAGGAATCAAATCAGGGATCAGTGTGGTCCGTTCTGATGTAATAATAGAGCCAAGACATGGCGAGACATTACTATGGCTGTTGAAAAGCGGAGGGGCCAAACCAGATATTGCCCCCCTATATACTTTTGAAAGCGCGGGGGGCAGCGGTAACCTTGCGTGTCACGAGGCTCCCAACGTCAAGCACCAGGCGAGTCAGGGGATAAACACCGCATGTCGCCAAGTTCCTAACGTCAAGCAGCACTCTAATCGGGGGATAACACCGCATGTCGCCAGGCTCCTAACGTCAAACACCAAGCAAGTCAGGGGGGTAAACACCGCGTGTCATCAGGCTCCTAACATCAAGCACCAGGCGAGTCAGGGTAAATACCGCATGTCATCAGGCTCCTAACGTCAAGCTCCGGTCGAGTCAGGGGAAATACCGCATGTCATCAGGCTCCTAACGTCAAGCTCCGGTCGAGTCAGGGGAAATACCGCATGTCAGGAAACTCCTAACATCAAGCAGCGGCCGAGTCCGGGGAAAACACCACATTTGGCTAAGCTCCTAACATCAAGCAGCGAGAGAGTACGGGGAAAATGGCGCATGTCGGCGGGATGGTAACATCAAACAGCGGGCGAGTCAGGGAAAACACCGCATGTCACCAGGCTCCTAACCTCTAGCCGCTTGTGAATCCGGGGAGAACACCGCATGTCACCAGCTCCTAACATCAACCATCAGGCGAATCCGGGGAAAATCAGGGGAAGACGCCATGGTCCTCAGTTTATAGGCAAAAGCCTCCTCGTTCTTGCGGCCATGGCAACAGTAAGTGGTCAACTTATCTTCAGCCAATATGGTGTGCATATCATTATATTACAATGTAGGAAAAATTTGTCAGTGTCTTGCTTCTTTACGCAGTGGACTCTGTCTTCATGGGTCAAGAATTCTTGAGTACGGGCTAAAACAACAACTAACTACACTAGCTACTAGCTCTCCGAAAACTTTCAAGTGAAAGTACTCCAGAATTCTTTACCCATGAAGAGTCCACTGCGTAAAGAAGCAAGACACTGACAAATTTTTGAGTACGGGCTGAAAGAGCAACTAGCTACACATGTATATAAACAAAGCAACAGCTAAGCTGACGGGAGATGTAGCGTAGAATCGTGTTCGGACGAAAAGCTGCGCCGTTTGAACATCATATCGAAGACAGCAGCCATGACACCCCACCCAGTCTCATTATACTGACACTGAGCCAACCAAAACTGAGCCGTCGGCTGTTCGTTCCCGCTGTACTGATGAAGACTTACGGTAGACACTCATAACGTAGTTCTCATGCAAGACAAGACGACAATGGTCTCTGAGGCTTGGACCTAAGTTGCCATTGCGCTGGATTGAACGCGCCATTGAACGAGCGAACCTGTCATTTTCCACTCCAGGGTAAGTAAACTGGCCAGACCGTATAAAGACAAAACACAAAACCTAATGTGCCCTGCTGTATTTCCTTAGCCCTTAGTCGGCTGTTGTCGCAATCTGTATGGAAACACGCTTTGATTTCATCACCACTCTGATAAAAAACTTATAATAAATTAAAGATGGTGTTGTATATAAACTGAAATATTCTTTAGTATAGCGTAAAACACAAATGAAATAGCCAAAGTAAAATAATCTTTTCTTTTGTTGAAACATACAGTTTATTCGCAATTAATGCTTATATCGAGAAATCATGAGAGAGTTAGTTATAACTGAAGATCAAACGTAAAGCTGGTATTGACTAATATGGAATTATTAGATTATTAATAAGGAATTAAGACTGTTGGTGGAAAGGGCTGAATCTTAAGACAGGATTTACCGATAAACCGTTCACAGGTTATTAATTTCCGCCACTTGGTTAACCAACCGTCTGCAATAAATTTATTTATTCGACGGAGTTTTATATCTTACAACGGCCCCCGGCATATTATGGTTGAAGAAAGCCGGGCAGAGCTAACGGCCAAATCCACGATCATCCATTAGCATCATTGCTGGCAGACCCGTATCTAGAGTTAAAGTCAGCATGAGCTAGCGCGCTAAACACATCGGCCACGAAGGCCCTAAACCATCCCAAAAGATGTACAATAGGTCTTCTGTGGTCATCAAAGGCCAACAAAAGACTCCACGGGGTTACCGTTGCAGTTCTTGGGGAATGAACAATAAGTCACCTATGTTCAACTCGTCAAGAAATTTTTATATGCGACATAATAGACGAAAAGTTTCGAGAGTGATTTCACGCCGAGGGTAACTGAAGTAGTCTGTAATCAGCTAAAACAGTGACCTGACAGCAAAACTGCAACTTGGAGATGGCATTCCAATGGCATTTCAACAAAAAGAGTGTCTTCCTCGATCAACCGGTTTAAAAATGTCCTAGCACAATTTTAAGAAAACATCCACCACCACATACTTGTTCCTGTACAACAGGATTCTCAGTAGAGTACATGTTGAGGCAGCTGCGATCAACTACGTGTATTTGTTCGCAAAGAATGTATGACAAACATTGAAATGAACAAGGAGACTTCCAGAAATATGTGTCCGAATTGCTAGTCTGTCTTAATGGCGGAAACAAGTCTCTGCCAGTAGATCGACTCGCCATACCTATTGTTCGTCATCTCCATGTACGTCTGGTTGTGGATGACGTCTACGATCTCAGGTTACAGTTGACTGGTTGGTATTTTCTCGGTCAGAACAATCACCACTACGTCCCTGTCGGTATGAATCCCCCGCATCCGAACCATGTTCAGCTCGTACACACCACTTACTTTTCAGAAACTTTTATACACGAAATTCACGGTTTTCCCGCTGTTCTGTATGGCGTGTAGAATGTTATCAGTAACATGAAGTCCAGGGATGAAATCTCTCTTGTCTATACAGAGTCCAGGGATGAAATCTCTCTTGTCTATACAGAGTTTTAAGCCAGCTTCCCTTTCTAAACGAGGAATAACTTGCTCACGGTTAAAGGTTCGATCCGAGTCTTCGTAAGACACAAAAGCGTCGTAACCGAAAGGATTTTCTTCGACGGTGTCCAGTCTCTGGTAACCGGTTCTCTTTCGCCAGTTGGTCGCCATGTAGAACAAGTAAAGGAATTTCCAGCGATGTCGACGGACAATCCCAACGAGGAAGGTTATTGTGAACAATGCCATACATACGCATAATCCATCAATCAGGACCGTGTAAGATCGACAGTGCCGCTGAAGATAGTTCAGAATACATATGCTACCTTTCAAGGAGAACACCGTCCTAGCACAATTTTAAGAAAACATCCACTACCACATACTTGTTCCTGTACAACAGGATTCTCAGTAGAGTACATGTTGAGGCAGCTGCGATCAACTACGTGTATTTGTTCGCAAAGAACGTATGACAAACATTTGAAATGAACAAGGAGACTTCCAGAAATATGTGTCCGAATGGCTAGTCTGTCTTAATGGCGGAAACAAGTCTCTGCCAGTAGATCGACTCGCCATACCTATTATACGTCATCTCCATGTACGTCTGGTTGTGGATGACGTCTACGATCTCAGGTTACAGTTGACTGGTCGGTATTTTCTCGGTCAGAACAATCACCACTACGTCCCTGTCGGTATGAATCCCCCGCACCCGAACCATGTTCAGCTCGTACACACCACTTACTTTTCAGAAAATTTTATACACGAAAATCACGGTTTTCCCGCTGTTCTGTATGGCGTGTAGAATGTTATCAGTAACATGAAGTCCAGGGATGAAATCTCTCTTGTCTATACAGAGTTTTAAGCCAGCTTCCGTTTCTAAACGAGGAATAACTTGTTCACGGATAAAGGTTCGATCCGAGTCTTCGTAAGACACAAAAGCGTCGTAACCGAAAGGATTTTCTTCGACGGTGTCCAGTCTCTGGTAACCGGTTCTCTTTCGCCAGCTGGTCGCCATGTAGAACAGGTAAAGGACGGACGCTAACCAGGGTGATAATTATGAACAATACTAGACATGCACATAATCCATCAATCAGAACTGTGTAAGATCGACAGTGCCGCTGAAGATGGTCCAGAATACATATGCTACCTTTCAAGGAGAACACCGTGCCATTTGCCAGGGTGCAGAAAGTGGAGTTTAAATTCCGGATATGGACTTTGGTTCGTGTTAACCACTCGATGAAATACCCCGTGTTACAAATGCACTGGAGTTGATTTTCTTGGATGTCAACTTGAAGGGGAGAAAACTGTTGGATATTGTCAAGATCTCTACATAAAGATAGAGGACGTGCTCCTAGTTTGTTGTAGGACAAATCTAGATCCACAAGTTTCACTAGACCTGAAATGTTAGCTCCCCAGCCTGAGATGTAATTTTTGGACAAGTTCAGATAAGTGAGGCTCGTTAGTCTGGAGAACAAGTTGGGCCCAACAGTTTCAAGTTGATTGTCGTTCATCTACAGGCTTGAGCTTGGTGAGGTTATAAAACGTGTTGTCGCTGAAATCTTTTCCAATCCTGTTTCCTCCAATGAGCAATCTTTCCAGGTTTGTTACATAGGCAAGAAACGTCTCAGAAACTGTGTAGCAGTTATTAGCAGTGAGGTCAAGAAGTCGAAGATTGTCGAAACCTTTTACGGGAGGTAATGTTGCGAACACCGTCCCCAAATATCTCGTTCGACAATCCACTGGTTAGAAGCGTCTCCAGCGAGGAAAGTTTACCTAGAGCAACATCTGGGTATTGATTCTCCGGATCACCAACGCTCCCGTTAGACCTCAAGATTAACGAAACAAGACTGTTAAGAGGCCCAAATACGTCATCAGCTAACGTCTTATTGGACAGTTTGAGCCGATTTCCGTCCACACGCAACGTTCTGAGCTCCTGTAGTCCGTAAAACGCGCCTCTGGCGAGATGGGATATACTATTGTACGACAGGTCCAGCACTTGCAGAGAATGACAGTTCACAAAAACACCAGCTGGAAGTGTTTGTATTCTGTTGTAGCTCAGTATTAACTCGTTGACGTTTTCTGGGATGTTTTCAGGCACAGCTGTCAGATTTCTGTGCGAACAGTTCATCATGACATTATCATCCAGTGATACGCTACAGGAACGTGAAATTGTTCTAATACCGGATTTGTTCTTGACAATTTCATTTTTGATCAGCTGTGTCTGACTTGTTGCGTCATTGTTGAATGCTGTGTTTTTTCTCTGACTCCCTGCATTGGCCGAAGTTTGGGCTAGTACCTTTATCACTGCCGAGCTGGATACAAAAGAAAGCGCGATGAATGAATGATAACTGTCGGTGACACTTCTGTTTTTGTCTTCATTCTCGTCTTATTATATACGGTATGAACTCCGATTTCCTGGGAGTTTCGCCGACTTTTCGCCGATTATTTCAGTAATACCAAGACTGCCAGCATTATGGTTTTTTCAAAAAGTAATACTAACAAAAACTGAATATGTACACGTGATAGAGAGCATCATTTCCCTTTTGAAAAACCCTTTTCTGATTTTATTCCAGGTAAAAGGCGTTAGAACTTGGCGAGACATCTCTTATCAAAGAGATCCAGTGTACGCTGAAGTGGGAACCGCTTCAATATATAGAGAGTGTTGGATGTTGTTTATAGAAGAAGACATAACAGAAAACAAACACATCTGTAATGTTCCTGAAATCATGTGTTTACAATCAGAATAGCTGTTTGTGTGTAGTGCACTTCACAACGATTTTATCCATAGCCACACTTAAAAGTAATATGAAATTAAAAATTCCCGTGACGTCATCAGCCCGAATTTCTATTGGTGAATCTTATTTTCGAGTAGTCTTTTGTTATTTGCTTTATACGCCGGATGAAGGACATTAAAACTGTTCGTACCAACATATGCATGATGTATTTGATTGGGCTTTAACTCTGTTCTGAAGAATATTTTATTTATACAGGTATTACGACGGTGATTTCAAGGAGGACGACTGAAGTGACACCTAATCTCTCCTCCCTTGAATGTTAAGCCTCTTTTACAAAGGCCCACGCCCGTATATGTAGTGCTAAGGGTATATGTCAACATGTATGTCATGCTGAAATTTTCCGTGCCACTGCTGTCTCTCTCCATCAAACAGTATAGTTCCAACCACTATCCAACATACTGCTTTTTTTTAAACAATTATGACGTCTATCATCCATTGACAATGGATGGTCTTTGTAAGAAATTGTAACTAGAATGAAACTTTTTTTGGCTTGGTGGCGGAGGCCTATGTGTCCCTTGGCAACATAGCTATTACAGTTATTACCCTTGTATTTAATCATCGAAAAAGTGTACTTTTTCACTTCAGTGTGCCCTTAAGTATTGATCTTAATAAAATTACACTACACCTGCTGTTGAACATGGTAGACATGACGTGCAGAGCAAGGAAACATGCCAGGTTGTTTTTTTATTTAAATATTTTAAACAAAGAGCATGACGTGTCGCGCACCTTTTCAGTGACTTTTCAAGCAAGAGAAACAGGTTTGGGACCATAATTCAAGTTGTTTTAAAAATGTCATGTGTTAAACATGAAACAGATTTAATGAATGGTGTTTGTTTTTAATAATTATTTATTTATTTTAATGGGGTTTGACGCCGTACTCAAGAATATTTCAGTTATGCGACGGCGGCCGGCATTATGGGTGGAGGAAACCGGGCAGAGCGTGGGGAAACCCACGACCATCCACAGGTTGCTGGCAGACCTTACCACGTACCGCCGGAGAGGAAGCCAGCATGAGCTGGACTTGAACTCACAGCGACCGCATTGGTGAGAGGCTACTAGATCATTGCGCGGCGCTGACGCGCTAACCGACTATGCCGTGGAGGCCAGTTATTAATATAATATTTCAGGTTTCAATGATGTGACTTGTAGATTAATTCCTATTGCTGAAATGTCTTTTGAAAAATCGACTTGTAATTTGAGGGAGGCTTCGTGAAAATACTGATTATTTCTGTCTCTGAACACCCATTCTCTTCTAATGGCACTTGTCTCACTACAGAAAGCGTTGCGTATTGTCCCCATTTTGATTGCTATCGGTGAATTACAATTGATTTTAGTGTCACTCTACAGTAACCAGGATGTTTTAAAGCTTTTAAGCTAACACTCAGTCAGTTAAGGAAGCTGGCAAATGTCGCGATTTTAAAACAAAATTCTTTGGATATTAGTGGTGCAGCACATATTGAACTCACAGCTAACTGAGCTGGCCATTCATGTGAACGTCGCCAGAGAGATGGCCTAGTCAGCCAAACATGTCAGTGGTGTTACACACTATCACAGAAACACGCCATTTCTGTTGGCAAGTGCATCATTTTCCTTTAGGGGAAGGCGAAAGGACTTGCTACAATTAACATATGTCACACCCACTGATTTGAACAAGGAATATTTCAGTATCAGTGTAATAGAGATGATGAAAAACATCTCCAACTAATACAAATAGCCGTCTGCAGCCACCTTTAAGTATGTGCACAGCTCACAGAAAGAGTCGCAACTAAACCATTTTCATCAGAGTAAAACTCGGGTCAATGTAAAGTCATTAGTGAGTGAAAGGTGAAAATCAGACACCTGTCTGAAATAATTTGGCCTATTATGTGGTTGTAACACCACTGACAAGAAAAGTTTCCATCTTCCATGTCTGCAGATCCCAAAATGTTAAATTGTTTTGTAGAACTATGACCAGGGAAAACACTTGTTTTCAAATTACTTTACGCAGAATAAAATAAAAGTTAATTTACCAATGAAAAGCAATATTGTACGTATTGTACACAGTTTCTTATGGCTCAGCCTCAGAACAAGCTACATGTGTGAAGCAAGACCCTTCTGAATTTGATGCCAAATATTTTTCTCCACCATGGTGGCCTATGCCTTTTTATCCATCATCACTGAAAACTGTGGACTACTTCTCTTACATGAATCCGTTATATAAGGTCTATTGTAGTGTACGAATGTCTGTTCCCACCCCTACATTCTACCGGCAGTGAATCCCAGCACATATACAGCACACAGTCGTTGCCTCTTTGCATTTGTTATTTTTGTAATAGGTTTAACATCAAGTTAAAAAATGCCAATAAATAGAAATATCACCCCATAAGGCTAATGTAATACTGAAAATTTGTGGAACAATACGTAATTTAATGTCACAATGTCAGTGGTGTTACACTTATGTCAGTAGTGTATCAACCTCTTCTGTGTTGTCTGTGTAATACCACTGACTCTAACACCACTGATATTGTCTCATTAAATTAACGATTGCTCTTCACAGCAAGCCAATAAAAAAGATTTTTTCATCACGTGGCCAGAAAATTTTGTATTTCTTCTGCACACTCGCATTTAAACTGTGAAGATGTAACACTACTGACAGGTAATAAAATGTCTTACCACACTTTTAAGAGATAATTTAACTAAAAGCATAAAATAATGACAAAAAACACATCTAGCCTTTCAGGGTGCTCACAGACAAGTATCTGCAGCCGCCTGGCAGCAAAATTTGGCAATAGCTGAGGAGGAGTCATTACTTTTTTATGATTGTAACGTTGTAACACAACTGACATCAAATTTACACTGCAAAATGACCAACGACCAACGCAATGAGTGAGTGATTAAACTTCAAACAGGCGAGTTTAATAAATATGCACATATATTTAAATATTAAACATACGTCTCTAAAACATATATATGGGTCTATACTATAATGCTATCATCACCAGGTGTTTAATATCTGATGCATAAAAGTATTTATAAGTTAAACATAAAAATTTACAGTGTAGTAAAAAGGATAAATATGTAAAATACTACATTAAAATTATTGTTACATAATGTTTTCTTGAATTAAAAGTTCTGCTTGTATACGTATTTAAATGTGGTTATTATTAAATTGAAATTCCAACTTGAAAGCGTGTTATGGCAGAGATCATTCCTTGAACTTAAACACTCAAGTTTGTAACAGCCTCAAAATGGCACCACAGGCATCTATTAAGTTAAATTCAAGACAATATAATTAGGTATTTACAAAAAGTCTTTATGTGATGTGGGTTAGTGGGTTAGGGCGCTAGCCTCCCACCAATGCGGTCGCTGTGAGTTCCAAGACCAGCTCATACGTTGGCCGTACGTGGGAAGGTCTGTAAGCAACATGCGGATGGCCGTGGGTTTTCCCCGGGCTCTGCCCAGTTTGCTCCCACCATAATGCTGGCCGCCGTCGTATAAGTGAAATGTTCTTCAGTACGGCGTTAAACACCAATAAAATAAATAGATAAATAAATAAATAAATAAATAAAAATAAATAAATAAATAAGTAAGTAAGTAAATAAATAAATAAATAAATAAATATATGATGTGTTAGCCTGTTTGTTAAACAGATATGATACGTCTTGTTAGGGTTAAATGAGATCGGTGAACGGTTTTTGTTGTAACATGAATATCTCAATCATTGTAGAATAACCCTTTAACGATGTAAACTTGGCCTGACCCAGCCTTAAATTCTAATTGTAAGTTCACAAGTCTTGTTTTTAAAATGGTTTCGTGGAACTCACTGGTGACTGTAACTTAAAGCTAAAAGATTCACAATGAACTTAGCCTTACCGTCGCTTTGTGGAACAGGGACCAGAAATAACTTGGCATTAATCGAGACTAGAGCAGGACCCCAAAGGAAAAGTGTAACGTTATTCTGAAAACGCGTATTAGACGCGTCAAAAACAAAACACTGACGCGCTTGCGTTCGGCAACAAGCGGCAGTCAAATTTGTTTTTCAGTAGTATGACTTGAATATAACCACGCGAGCGTTAAAGTTGTGAAACTGCGTTTACGTCAAATTAAAATGACTCGATTTCCGTATACTTGCAATTCGAAAAACAGCATTGTTTGTCATGTATGTGCCTGAAGCGCGCATGCGCTGTTAGTATTATATTTTGTGCGGCAAAAGGGCACATTGCTCAGTCCCGTAGAAAAACGGCCAGACGCGTGCAGCTGAACGTCGATCTGCTTAGAATTCCCTCCAAAAATTACCAACGCGTTTGAAGTGCTGTGCGTGATTCAGAAAATCGTGGTCTTAGTTAAGAAAATAGTAACACGCATGTTTGGAAAGCCGCGACGCGTTTTAAGGTTTGCTAGTCGTGTTACCATTTTACATAACCGCGTCGTGAGGAAAACATGGCGCGATCTAGGCACGTGTTGGCCCTACCGAGGCCGCGATCTCGATTTTATAGCGTCTGTGTCGCATTTAATGTCGGGCTATTTCTGGGCTGTAGGTCTACTGTACGTGTCACTCACTAAAGGTAATTTTGATGAGCATGGGAATTTTACAGAGTGCTGAATATAGGCGACAAGTGAAAGGAAACAGACTATATTTGTTTATCTATTTTCAGTCATCTTAAGAAAAAAAGGCCTGGAAAATTAAAGAGTGAATACTCAGAAATTCCCATTGATACATGCAGTGCTTCCTCCGGTCTGTCTGATGCGCTCAAGGCCGCAGATAAAACTGTTGTCAAACTGACTGGACAAAACTCACAGCAAATGGACCTCCCGCGTGGCCGCACTGGACATGGTTTGACTAATCTATGGCGGTGACCGTGCTTCACTAGGCTTGTCATATGTCTGGCCTTGACCATACTTCACCAGGTTTGATTAATCTCTGACCGGGATAGTATTTCAACAGATCTGACTCATCTCTAACCTTGACCGTACTTCACCATGTTTGACTAATCTCTGGCAGTGAGCGTACTTCACCAGGTTTGACTAATCTCTGGCCGTGAGCGTACTTCATCAGGTTTGACTCATCTCTGGCCCTGACTGTACTTCACCAGTTTTGACCTATCTCGGGTTTGACTGTGCTATTCCCACACCCCTGGTGGAGTCAACATGATTGCCAGGTACCTGACGAAATCGGGGGTTTAAGCCGGATTCCTACACCCGTAAACCAGAATTCTGTCCTATAACAACCTTCACCAAGCACCGGTTCATTCATTCTCAGTCGGCTCATCAATCATTGCCCTCGTCTTACATATCTCCGTCTTTTCCTCATGAACTTATTTATTTAGCTCATTGTTCTTTAGTGCCATACTCAATATTTTTCACTTATACGATGTCGAAGTGTTGGAGGTGAACCACCCTCCTTTGACACGTTCTGGGCCGTTACTTTTCCACACGTTACCTACAGATATGGACGCCAAATTCTAATGGAAGACACGCCGTCTTCACTGAAGACTGACTGCGCAAAAGGCTACGCGAGTTTCTACGACAGCTTATTTTGACTGAGGCCCCACAAGTTGTGAGTCTCGATATCAAGGAATGTTATCTTATTTACATTTAATTACATTTTACAAGATGTTTCCTTATTTACATTGAATTGTCCTCATGTCCCGATACCCCATGTCCCAATCAACAGCACAATAACTTCGGCATAAAAAGAAATAGACCAGCTATAATTTCAATGGCTATGTATGTATATATATATATGTGTGCTTGGGTTTGTCGGCGTACTCAACAATGTGTCAGTTATATGACGATGAGGAGTCCGTAGAATGAATATATATTGATCCTTGTGACCGGCCTGTAGTCATGCCACCAAAGTGCTAATAACTATTTGAACGACTAAGTGATTAATTGACAGTTACAATAGAGCTGGCACGTATTTGTTATTCGGATGTCGAATACCGTGCTAGCAGGATATTTGATATTCGAATACCAAAATGTAAAAAGTGTTGAAAGCCGCACAGAGAAATACATGCCAGGTCCATTGTAACTGTCACTCAAGCATTTAATCAATCAAACAGTTATTAGGGACGCGAATAACCAGAAACGTGCTAACCCGTTATTCAACATTCGGATATCGAAACACGTGCTAGCGCGTTATTCGACGTTCAAATAAAGGAACAAGTGGTAGCAAGATAATCGATATTCCAATAACAAAAAGTAAAAGATTAATTGTAACTATCAATCAATCAATCAATCAATGAATCCATTATTCGGGATCCGAATAACGAAGAACATGTTGCACGTTATTCGAATAACGAAAAAACGTGGCAACACGTTAGTCGACATTCGAATAACGAAAAACGACGACTGATCCAGGACCTCCTTATCCTTAGGCCGACGATCTAACCACTAAGCACTGCACGTTAAAAGAATAGTCTACCTTAAGTGAAGTAAATACCATCTAAAGGGTCATTTCTTACTGGTTCTAAATACTTTTGTTTATTATCTTTCTGGCATTTGTTAACAGTGATTAAAGTGGAAATAAACGCCGAGTTGCTACGGTGTCCTTTTAGATTATCGTTCCAGATTCCATTCATCTGCTAGAGATCCCCTGTCTGCAACATGTCTTTGTTCTACACGAACATAAATCTAACACGTCATCTGTATCTGTATTTAATGTGGAATCATAACAGATACAACATGTTAACACTCCTTTAGAATCTGATTAAAATTGTATTTCCGACGATGTGAACTTCGGCGTAATGTTCCTTTAATTGAGCCAAAAGAACAGCCTCTGTAAAGATGGACTGGGTTACGTATGTTACATGTAGATAGGTTTTGACAATGTGTGGACAAAAATGCTTAGCCAATGCATAATGTACAATATAGCGAGAAAGGCTTAGACATGACGACACTGTGATAGTTAACAAATGGTACCACACATAGCAGGTGAAATCTTGCCTCTTGTTTACTTCCCTGAGTTTGGGCTTTATTAATTTCAAGTGTTTATGTAAATGCTTAGAGAGTAGTAACTGGCACACCCCAGACTGCATCCTTGCACCACGGCTTCAGCTTGCACCAAAGCTTTAGCTTGCAGAATTAGGTAAAAATAATGCAGTGATGCATATAGAAATTTATTGCAAGCCATGGGTTAGTGACTCAAAATGTTTTGCTTTGTCCTCATTTAACAAAATATTAAGATGGAAACAATTTAAATGGAACAAGCCTCTTGGATGCCTAGTCTACCGGCAGAATCCCCGCATACATTGACTTGCCATTCATGCTCGTTGTCATCCACATTTCAAACACATGGATGCAAATACAATAGTGCTGTCCTCAGTTTAACAGTAGCGAAAGTTATTGATGAATGTCGAAGTTTAATTTTGACTTAAACTACAACTATATATACTACTGTAAACCATGCCGAAGACAGCGTTCATAATTCCCCATGGAGTGACAGTATAAGCCCTGCCTCACTGGTACACCATGGGGAAGACAGCATTCATGATGACCCATCCAGACACAGTATAAGCTCTGCCTCACAGGTACCCCATGCCGAAGACAGCGTTCATACTGACCCATCCAGTTACAGTATAAACTCTACCTCTCTGGTACACCACGTCGAAGACAACGTTCATTGAATCACAGAATAAGCTCTGTCTCACTGTTACACCATGCCGAAGACAGCCTTCATAACGCACCATCCACTCAAAGTTTAAACTTTACCTCACTGGTACACCGTACCGAAGACAGCATTCATGATGACCCATACAATCACAGTAGAAGCTCTGCCTCACTGGTACACCATATCGAAAACAGCGTTCATGATGACCCATACAGTCACAGTGTAAGCTCTGCCTTACTGGTAAACCATGCCGAAGACAGCGTTCATAATGCCCCATTCAGTCACAGCAGAAGCTCTGCCTCACTGGTAAACCATACCGAAGATAGTGTTCATGATGACCCGTCCAGTCACAGTAGAAGCTCTGCCTCACTGGTAAACAATGCCGAAGACAGCGTTCATCATGACCCGTCCAGTCATAGTAGAAGCTCTGCTTGACTGGTACACCACTGAATATCAGTTTCAACTTAAACGATTATGCACATGACAATAAGCGGACAAAAAATGTTAAAACTGAAAATATAGAAAATAGAACGACGGTATCTCACAAGGAATGGCTTCTGAGAGGAGAATAAGCAGTGGCCTGAAGTCACTGTCTGTGAAGTTCTTCAAAGAAAAATAAACACTGACATTTATCACTTCTGTGGTGTGCCTGTGTAAATCTGGAGATGTTTTGTGCAGACTGGTTTCCGGTTCGCCTGTGTTTAACAGGGGGACAATACCTACTTTACCACTGATCGGAAACAGAGAAAAACATCACTGAACAAAGCTGGTAAGCCGCCATTCCTTCACCTGATTTATTTGGTTAGCTTAATAGCTGTGTAACACCGTAGATTTCTACACAAAGTCAGATTATAAGACGAGGAAACCAGGGCGTTGTGTAACACAGTAGATTTCTACACAAGGTCCGATTATAAGATGAGGAAACCAGGGAAATCTTTAACACTTCCTGTAAATTTAAATCTTCCTGTCAAACTTAAATCTGCAACTTCCTCGAATTTGTTTGAACAACAGATTGTTCTAGAGATTTAGAGGGTTTAAACGATTTAAACTTTTGCTAGTTGTCTGCATATTGGTTTAATGCCTCACTGTCATCTGCAGAGCGCGTGTAAATTGTTGTGCTCAGAACTTCAAAAATAAAACATCGAAGGCGAATATGCAAAACAGTTCAGGTGCCTGATGCTTCTGGTTTTAACGCTTTTTCTTGGAACAAGAGCGACAGAATCTTTCAGCAACTGAGCATGTATACTTTTAATTGGTGTTATTAAAATAAATCAGTCTTTATTTTACTATATCTCCAGGCAAAGTCTGCGCTAACCAAGATATATCGGGGTTTAAATCCATATCCAAAGAAACATTTGTTTAACTTCCGAGGTGTTCAATTGAAGAATTTATTTCTGAGCCACTGTGGCCCGAGATTTATCCAAAAACAGGCCTTCGTCCTTTTGCCCAACATCGACACCATTGGTTACAGCTACAACAAGCATCAACAGCTCAGAAGGGTGAGAATCAGCTTCTATGGCTTTCAAAATTCCACTTTGCGGAAAATCGTGATGCAGCGGGTCCATTCACCGCCATTTGAGTTCTCCCTAACCAAGATGTACGTACAGTATCTCAGTAACACAAGTCTATAGGAATTACCCTTACACAACAACACCATCTTACAGATGTATCTGCCTTCGTCGCTCAAAGTAGTTCGCATTTCCTGGAATAACATACAGACAAATGCAAGGCAGAGACGACTTTCATTTTGGGGTCTCAGGCTAATGGTGTTCCTGGCAGTTCTCCAGTGCTCTCCAGAGCGCCAAGATGACTTCAGCAAACACTGGGAAGAAATGCAAGGCAGTCGCTGGAACGCCTTGGAGCGCGAAGAAAATCGACTTGCTCGACTTGCTCTCCATACTAACTAGCCTCATTTATCTGAACTTGTCAAAAATATCACATCTCAGACTGGAGAGCTAACATTTCAGGTCTAGTGAAAACTTGTTGATCTAGATTTGGCCTATCATAAACTACCATCAATACCTTCTTCATTATGCAAGGGTCTTGACAATTTCCAGCAGTTCTCTCCCATCCAAGTTGACATCCAGAGAACGAACTTCTCTGCATTTGTGAAACTGAGTGTATTATAGAGTGGTTTAGCATAAACCAAAGTCCATATCCGGAATTTAATTTCCACTTTCTGCACCCTGGCAAGCATCTTCAGTCTCACTGTCGATCGTACGGATCTGATTGGTGCATTATGCGCATGTCTGCCATTGTTCATAATAATCTTCCTGGTTGAAATTGTCCGCCGACATCATCGGAAACTCCTTTACTTGTTCTACACTGCGACAAACTGCCGAGAGAGAACCGGTTACCAGAGCCTGGACACCGTCGAACAGAATCCTTTCGGTTACGAAGCCTTTGTGTCTTACGAAGGCTCGGATCGTGCCTTCAACAGGTTATTCCATATCTTTAACGGGAAGCTGGCTTAAGGCTCTGTATAGACAAAAGAAATTTCATCCCTGGACTCTATGTTACTCATAACATCCTACACGTCGTACATAACGGCCGGGAAAACGGTGATGTTCCTCTCTCAAAAGCTCCTGAAAGGTAAGTGGTGTGTGTACGAACTGAACATGGCCCGGACGGAGGGCATTCATACCGGCAGAGACGTACCGGTGATTGTTCTGACCGAGAAAATACCGACCAGTCAACTGTAACCTGAGATCGTAGACATCATCCACAACCAGACATGCAAGGAGATGACGAACAATAGGTATGGCGAGTCGATCTTCTGGGAGAGACTTGTTTCCGCCACCATGTCCAACGTGCCGGCCACTATCAGTACCTGCATGCAAATGTCAAAATACAGATGAATACCATTTTCCTGAAACCTTTGAATTCTTCAGCATTCACATGATAAAGAAATACGGAATCTAATTCATTCAGCATGCTTACTTATAGACGACTTAAAATAAATATAGCACTTTGCTGGGCATGAAGACACGTCCCGACCAAGTAAATGTTTGCCAAATTAAGATCATACATTTATCCAGATTAGTGTAATTGTTGATTAAGGTGGTTTTTGTTGTAGTTTGCGTACGTTGTTATTTGGTCTGCGGATTTTTGTCAACAGGTTTATCAGGCATCTGTCAAAGTTCAGTGGTTTAATTCGAGCAGTCCGGTTTTCGCCACCGATGAACGTGACCGCGATCATACATATTCTTGAGCACAGTGTTCAAAGCAATGACTGAATGAATCAAAGAATCGATCAATCAATTAATCATTCAATCACTCTCAAAAATCTTCGGCTAAATCGGTTATTTTCGGATGGAGAAGTGAATTTTCCTTGATATAGTTAACACGACGGTTGTAGATGGAATATTATTGTGCTGGCACGATGGTTTCACGTGTAATATTATAGTGTCACCCTACAACCTTCAAACAGATGTGTGAGGGTTTGTTATGGACGCAACATTGTACGGTAAGGCAGACGTAACCCGTAAGATACTCATTTTTAGTGTTAATGTAATAAAGGAAACAAGAGCGGCAACGAGTGTGTGATAGTTGGCATACGGTTGCCTCTTGTATGACCTCTTGTCAGTTGACCTCAGTCAGGCTGTAAGTCTGCCTGCTCATATAAACACACCAGTAGTAGCAACTTACACGCCCCTTGTTAACACAATCAATAAAATGAAGTTTAGAAGTAAATCAAAGACACCCCTATACTTTCTTTAGGTTTTTTTTTATCTGTCTTTATTTTTTGTTTGAGTGTAGATGAATTTTTTGTCATGTGTCACTAAGTAAGAAACCACCTTAAACAGATCTGCTTTTAGTACAAATGCCGCGCAGATTAAGCTGACTTGCATTGCTTGGAGATTCAGAGATACCGTAGGCATGTATGAGATTATCCTAATCCGGCCCTAACCACCAGGTGTTCACTCGATATTGATAGGGGATATGGGGTACGTTAGCGATATGCGGCATCCTAATTCATTCCACACCAGCCCGGAGCACTTTATACTGTTATTTACTGGCGGATAAACGCCGTCGAAAAGTTCACACAACATCGGCCGCTGATTTAAGACTTGACTACTTATGAGTAATCCCTCAGAACAAGTGGCAAAGTGTAATGAGCCAAAATACTGAGGTAAGCAAGGATTTAGCTATGCCACGCGGAGCAGATTTGGCAATCTGCTTTTCTTAATCTGATGACCTTAGCAAGGGCCATATGTAGACGGGAGAGGTAAAGGTGAGGGTGACCCGCATACATTCGCTATTCGCGATTTCAGGCGCAGTTCACAGTTGTACCCCTAATGTCGGAAGACCACCTTCCTTAGGCTGATTGCGCCACATTGGATATGTTACGTTTGGGCTCACGGTAAACAGGTATGGACTTATTTGCACAAGTATGTGGTACAAACGTAAAGGTGTATAAAGGGCCACCGATTTTTTTATGTCATTTTATTTTTTGTATTGCTTGTTTAAATCTCATTCAAACACTTGCTTTCATGACTAAGGTGATTTTGTTTTTATAATAATGGATTAAGAAACCATGGAGAATCATGAGAGTTACACGTTCACCTGGAGTGTTGGTGTGACTGACCAATCAAATATTGCTTCCCCTATTATGTCGCCATAATATTTCAGATAAAAAGCATACATAAAGTTTGTTCGTGTTTTTGTTACGGGTTGCATACATACATTTACCGTTCCAACTGCTCTCCTGTAAACAAATGAGAGTTCTTCACATTGGTGGGACAATAGTGTCATAACGGTCAATGTTAGCATGATTTCGGTTCCCATCTTAATAGGCACTTCGAATCCAAAGGAGATATTCAAGTAGCCTAATAACGCTGGTGAGATCAAAACGCAGTCATAGGCCTATACATGTAAGTAGTAATACCGGCGAGATATCATTTTTTTAGACAGTTTTACACCTCAAAAGGAATACGGAAGTAAATGATATAGGAGAGAACAGGTTGTTTCGTGTTGAAATAAAGGTGTTTATAGGTTTTGAAGTTGTGCTCTAACGTTAAAACCATATAAAAAAATATACACGTGCCTTACGATTAAAATTTTTTAAAGCGAGTATAAATAACATTTTGGGCAAAAAAGTCGATCACCGCAAATCCGTTCGGATTTGTGTTTTTATTTTATAATAGCCAAAAATAATTAACCTTACAAAATGTCATCTTCGTTTGGGCTTGTGTTACCGTTCAAAATCGGTAATAAAGCTCGTACATTTTCTGAAGTCAGTAAATTGAGCTACATGCAGTGTTGGTATTAAACAGAGAAGGTCAAACCTTTATTGCATGATTTATGTACTGTTTCTTGTATTTAGTGCTACCGCCCAGCCCTATATAGTTTTGCGAACTACATATCTGTTTACTCTGCTTTTATCCTCAGCATGCACAGATATCCCAATATTAGTAGCAGCTAAACCCGAAGTACCATGGTGGAGTATAAAAGATATCGATGACTGATTCGCCCTCTGAAGTTCTACGTAGGAAATCATGTTTTCGTACAAGCGTTTGAGGACAGTTGGGATTGAGGTTTGAGCATTACGCTATGCTTCGCTGACGGCGTTGTCAAGATGAGCGGCTGGCCGGAGAAGGAGCGGAAACGCCACGAGGACCTGCTGCGGGGTCAGGGCAAACACGAGGCGTTGTTGTTGGAATGCCGTCTGCGAGAACACCGGCACCCTTTCAGGGAAAGCTTGGAGATGAAGTACATCGACAGAGAAAAAAAGAAGATCGAGGCTGAACTCATCAAAATTCGCCACACCATTCACCACGAACGGCGAAATCCGCGAGCCCTGAGTTTGTCGACGCGAAGTCTTACGATGGAGGCGATTGCTCCCAGCAGACGACATTCATTCTCTGTCAAAAACAATCCAAGTAATCTGGGTTCTGGCTTTATTCCCGGACGTGCCCTCAATACCCGGCTTTCGCTGGACCCTACACTTTTGGGGACAACAGGTAAATCACTTCCGGGTAAAAGATCAGTTCTCGATCTTGTCCAGGGAGACGCCACTCTGACTGATAAATCGGCCATATCCGAGCTCACGGAAATCAACGAAGAAACACGAGAACAGCCGAAAATCATTGAGAGGCCACCGGAAGAAGACGATGTTGTCGATGCTAAGGCAGATAACCCAACAGCCGCGCGGAGTATAGAAGCAATTCCAAAGGATGACGGGACTGAGGTTGCACCAGTCGTTGTTGAGGCGCCAGATGTGGCGGCCGATCCGAATGTCACAACAGCGCCAGATGTCGCAGCCGATCCAAAAGTCGCAGCGGCTGCAAGTGCTGTACCGCCTGGGGTGGGACTTGGGCTTAAGGAAATGAGCAAAGTCCATCTGAATATACCAGTGCCAAGAATGTGTCGACGTAACCCAACGTTTGTTCAAGGGAGACAACCTAGTTTTATAAATCGGTCTAATACATATATTAAAAAGCGACGAGAATTGAACAATAGTACGGATATATTATCTTGTGCCAACTACAACGAAATGAGACAAGGCATTGCAAAGGAGACTCTTAAAAAGTTGGGACTTCTGTAGCATACGAAAATCATCAGCATGTTGCAGATTGTTACTACAGGTAACCTTGTTACATTTAACATATGTCAATGGATTTTAAGATTGCACAATTCATGTAACTGCGTCTAAGAGATGCCTGCGGATTAAGGTTGGATAAGTCACTGATTGTGGCTGGATAATACTGCTACAAAGACATTTTAGGATACCCTGAAGATTTATGTACTGTTATCTTCTTGACAACTTTTTGTTGTCACTACTTTTCCTTCCCCGAGTTTACCAAGGTGACAAAATGCTAGTACTTTACTTCAAACAGCTACAGCAAGGACAATGTTGATCAGGCAAGGCTAATGTTTTGGTGTCTTCAGGGGTGGATCTATAAGAAGAGATGGGAAGGTCCGCCAGCAACCTGCATATGGTGGTGTGTTTCTCTTTGAGCTCTGCCCGGTTTCGTCCCACCATAATGCTAGCCGCCGTTGAATAAGAGAAATATTCTGGAGTACGGGGTTAAACACCAGTCAACTAAATAAATAAACGTAAAAGGAGAATGTTAACCACACATCATCCTCTCATACATGCAACCTTGTAAATTCAGTTGTCACAATAGTTGTCTTTTTATGCACTTATTGCACTGGTTTAGTTTTATAACAGTAAACCACTAGTTTTATCACTGGTTTAGACATTATCATACCCGGACTAAATCCAGAATGCCGTTCCCAAACTTGAAGGTTGGAGATGAAAAGCTAAGTGAGATAACACATCAATCAAATCCCATCCTGAGAAATCGTGGTCTTGTGATTCTGTTAACCCATATATTACTCTGATGCATTCAGGGTTTGCAGGTAGCCTGTGTTTCACCCATTGATATTGAAGATGAAAACAATTTTTTTTCAGTTTCAACTTAACTGGTCGGTGTAAATATTTGTCTTTTCAAGATGTATCCCATGGGTGTCTCTTGTACTTTAGGGAAAAAACAACCATTAATTTTTTCTGGCCATCTAGCCATAAAAATTTTAAGCTTGTTGGCTACTTTTAAGGCAACACTACATGTGTATGGTACTGCTGCAGATGTATACGAGTTGATGAGTTAAACAACAAATGTCGCTTTAGCTCCATTGTCAGCCCGCAACAGCATGCACACGGCATTTGAAAGACAAGAGCACATAACTCCATCGACTTAATGCTTCTGTAGCGTCCTTAGTGGCCTGAGGGCTTATGTCCCTTCAATTTTGAAACGATGATATATTTACTTCGTTGTTTGATGTTTTGTGTTGTACTCAAGAGTTTTCCATTTGCATAAACGAAGCTCGGGGGCTAATGAGGCCATTTGAATCAGAGTCTAGCCACACTCCTACAAACTGATACTACTACATTCACCTGGGCTTTATGTGACCGAGGTGGTTAACGCGCAATTACGTACAGCAGCTTCTTGTCACCGCGGGCGCTATGAGTTCAAATCCAGGTCATGATGGCTTTCCCTCCGGCCCTACGGAGGAAGGTCTGCCAGCAGCCTGCAGATGATCGTGGGTTTCCCCGGCCTCTGCCCGGTTTCTTCCCACCTTAATGCTGACCGCTGTTGGTGTAAGTGAAATACTCTTGAGTAGGCCTGCGGCATAAAACAACATTCAAGTAAATAAATAAGTAAATAAATAAATAAATAAATACTACATTCACATAATGGGACGGGAAAATAGAATGGCGATGTGATTTGATTACGAACAACGAAGGAACGTGTATTTTAGTACCAGTAATTGTTTTTGCAACAGGGGCAGTCTTGCTCTATTCCCGAGGTACAAATCACACCTCTTTCCTTCAGGATCTTCTTTAGCCCGCAAACGTTCAGGTACTCAATTTTCTCCATCGTCTACTAAATACTGTGCTCTTTTTATGAAACCTTTTCCAGACGCCCGTGTGATGGTAAATGCAATCAAAAATTCACAACCATTCCTGACAGGTCACCCAGTAGAATTTCTTTTACCCCGTACAGTCAGCTCTTTAAGCACTATGAGAGTTTGAACTCCAAACTCCCGAAACTTACTTATTAAAAATTATTATTATTATTTGTGTTTTCTTATAAGAAATGCAGAAATATACGGCAGTGCAGGATGTGTTCAGCGAGTTGGCTTCTAGCTTGTAGTGATAATGGATTTATGTATTATTTAGTGTTTACAGCGAGATTTAGTTTATAGGGTAGTTTCTGAACATATTCACAGTACTGACGTGACCCGGACCTTTTGTCCAGGAGTCTGGGAAATTTGGACGAAATCGTGGCCAAAAACTTTGTTCTTAGCAGACACATGTAAGCAGAGCTCATGCTTGTTTGTTATTTCCTAAAACAACTCCTTTGTGGTTAGGTGTGCAATAATTCAGAAAAATCAGCGAACACAATGATAATTTTGAATCATATTTCTGCAAAATATTTACATGTTACACTTGGTTTAAGTTTTCAAGATCATAATCACTTAATTCGTTGACAAAGGCACAGTGAATGAACTACTTGTGTTTTGGTACTCTTCAGTGGGAACGTTACCGAATTCCTGTGGGTACTTTATACATGAGCAAACATTTGATCCATACACTAGTACAGACACAAATATCGCTAAATATCATGTTCTACAAAATGCAAACAAGGATGTCTTTCATGGTTGATGGATGAACCGTCAAAATAATCCACGGCACGCCATTGCTCCCACCGTTAATATGAACTGCTCCGACAGCTGGGGAATGCCGTATTTACGAATAACACGAAGAGAAAGTAAACATGGCTGTCATGGCTGTCATTTTTACTAGAGAATCGGCCTTCCCTCCCCAGGGCGACATTACAAACAATGGTCAAATCACAGGCGAACTGCCAGATGTGAACTACTCTGAGGAGCGTGGGGGACGCTAGAGATTACCACCATTGAGAGAAACGTATATTGATTTGATTGCTTAAAATGCTCAATATATAAGGACGAATGTGACGGGATTCCTGGGTTATGTTTGTGTCCATATGCCCCCAGAGTCACGCGCTCAAACGAGATTATATATCCAGAGTAAAGGCAAAACACCCCTACGCAATATGTACAGAAAAAAGGGAGATAACTTTGCGGACGCAAAAACAACTTTATCTCGACTGTTTTGATTTCATCAAACGACGGAAAAAAGCTTCTTGCGTCTTACATTAATACAAATATTCTGGCAAAAATATGCCGAGTAAGTATTATTCGGGAAAATACCGAAGAATGAAATGAGCATCCTGCAGTATTCATTCTTTCATACAGCACTCAAAAGTACAGTCAGAAAATTTTCCAGTTTCCTCCAGAAAGATCAGATGAAGTCCTGGAATATTTATCTTGCATCGATTTCCGAAATCCGGATGGAACAAAGTGTAAATCCTTTGAATGGTTCGTTCATACACACTTCTATCACCATCTGAAAGCTCCTGTCTGTACACAGATGTCGGCGGAGATGATCATTTTCATCTTTGGCTTGTTTATCCACTTACGTGTTTGTGAACTTCACAACTGAAAACTGAAAGTGAAGAGATTTCTCCTGCCGTCCCATCCATACACATCATCATTCAAATCGACAAGTTCTCTTCTAAAAAGAAATCACCATAATCACATCCATAACGATCTGCTGTCATCTCATCTTATTCGCGCCTTTCATTTGACTGCCGCTAACCCTGACCTTGACTTTGACTTAAATCAGCTGTTCTCCGACTTTGTTGATTGATGGTAGCTGCGTGCACGACAATGTGACAGTAACCAGCTTGACAACTCTGACATTTAAAAACAGTACCATACAGTAAATGAACACAAATATTATTTGAAAACAAGACCTTTTACAACCTTCTTTCAACGTCGGAAGGCACTAAGGGAGATAACTCAGCGACGCCAGGTAAATGGCAGGCCTGAAAAGCGTCCATAGTTTTCGGAGTTTTACGTCTGAAAAATGCTCTTCATGGTGATAAATTCGTTTATGTGACGAGCTTCAGGGGATATATGTGTAGATATTTGACTTCGGCCTCAGCCAAAAGTCTACCCGTACATCCCCGGAAGATCATCACATAACTAAACTGTATATGAGACTAGTTGAGGCCGTGTGATACTTTTGTATCACTCATACGAGTGATGTCGTTTGATAACGTTCAACAATTTGTGAGGCCGGTTGAGAGCGTATGACACCGTGTAAGCCCGTGTGAGGCCGTGTGAGACCGCGTAGTAGTTCGTGGAATGATGTGAGGCTGTGTGAGACCGCGTGAAGCCTCGTTTATTTGATATGGAATATTCCATTGATATGTCACACTCCGTCGATTTCTTGTGAACGCGGGATATAAATACTTCATTCAAGGCTGATAACTGTTGTCAGGCGTCGGCATGGCGATTGACTGAGACAGCACCTTGAATTTATCAAAACTCGAGCCGGCCTGTGGAGAGAAGGTATATCTGGCAGAATGACCGAAACAACGTCGAAGGGAACTTAAATTCCAAAGAAAGCGTCATCCAAGGAAACTGTCAGTTATCGCGTTTGACTGATACTCACTAAACGTCGTGAAGTTGTACATTAAATAAAAAAGAATTGAAACAAAATGGTAGAGTACAAACCTCCGCTCTGTACTTGAAAATGTAAATCTAACAAAAATGTGACACATTCTACCGAGCACCTAAGCAATTTTCAATATTGCCTTTTTATTTCTGATTTTGAACAATGAAATCTATGCAAAACGAGGAAGAAATCCGGCTCTTAATTGCTGTTTTGATTAGTACCTGGTGTCTTCGGCATGATGCTCCAGTGGCGACAGCTCTTTGGGGGCATGGATGCCACCTGTCACAAGAAGACATAGTATATATATACATTCTAAACACTCCTTGCAGTTATCTAAGTGAAAAAAGTCTCGACTCTGACGTAAAAATTAAGCATACATACATACTGATAATGCGAAATGAGTAATAATGTAATGATACAATAATGCGATGACATAATAATGTGATGATATGTATCATTACACGGCTTCCGCACAGTTATGATGATCTGAATTAACAATCAACATTAGACGTTCTTAAAACATTTTATCCAAATTTAGCTTATTGTAACCTTTCGCGATGTTAGCTATTTGACTTATTACACGGTACTCAATTAAGAACATTTGATTTAATACGACAGCAGACAGTATTATGGTTGGATGCAGCCGGTCAGAGCCCACCGTGGGGAAAACCCACGACCAACCGGAGGTTGCTGAAGACGTCCCCACTTATGGCAGCCAGCCTAGCAAAAGTGGACATGAATAATAATAAAGAAAAACTCATTAGTCCTTGTGCTGCGCTACCATGCTAAACCCCTCCTGATCTACTGCGGAATAATTGTATCCTGTTTTTCGTTTGCGAACAGAAGTCTTGCTGAACAAGACTGCAATAACGGGGTACTACCAGGTGCACGTGCGTTCTGTCTGTTTGTCATTCCAACGTTTCTACATTGACTGTTAGGGTCTGTACATGGCTTTGCGTCAAGAACCAGTGTAGTCTCTAGTATTCGCGACATGTGTCAAGTTTTTTCATAACAATATGCAGTCATGTTTCACAGAAAGCGAGAAGTGTCCTTTCTATTAAGACATCTAACCAGAAGTTCAAAGGGCAGTATTTATTTCTTTATATCAGTCCAATGAAGGCCATAGTGAACCACGTTCGATACATGTCAGACAACAAGTGAACAGGGTAAATAGCTATACATCTATAGCCTTATAGTTGGAATAACTGCAATATTTATTGGCACTGCCCAAGTCGTTCTGCACATTGTTGTTGTAACGTCAGCTGGACACATCATGTTACCCGACCGTCAGTTGGACCCGAAACAACTTGCAATAGTTTGGGATTTGCTAGAACCACATCACCAAGTGTTTTGGGATTCGTGCAAATGGCCTTTTCAATCATTTCTGATCACGGGTCAGTGAAGTATTTGCTCAGCCTAAGTGATCGGTGGAGTTGATAACCCGGTCTGCTCTGAGTGTAAACGCTTAACCACAACACAAACACCAGATCACAGTATTGTATGCCGACGGTATTAAACGTGGGTGGCGGTCAGCCGTTGTCTGGACGAGTTTTGGAACTTGGGAGGGATGTTTAAAAGAGACGAAAGGGGTCTAAGTTTATAGGTATAGCTTTTATGCCAAGTACTTGATGGGTACAAGTGACTGCTGTGTATCCTAAGTGTAAGGTTTTGTTTGTCCTTCACCACACGGCGTGTTTGCAAACACATCTCCGGTTCGTGCATCTCAAAACGAAACGCCCTCACCAGACATCTCCCGGCTGTTGAATCACGGTCGATAAGTCCTCCACCTGATCTGTCGTAGAGGGTACACGGTTGCAACTCGGCTCGTCTTCGATTGGCTGTCTACTGACTTCTGCCCCAGTCACATGTAAGACTCACAGATTTACTGTTTTGCGTCGATTGAGGTCGTGATCAGATCTGAGGGGCGAAGGTTCGACGGGCACCTGGCAAATCTAGTGTAGAGACTCTTTACGTTGGAAGCCTGATAAGGCGGAATTTGACGTTCGTGATATGGAGGTATATGTGTATATAATTAAATGCGATGGCTACATTTAGGCTGGAGTTTCGAGACTAATATATCTCCCGTGAATGATTGTTGACTTGAGAGTGAGAGGGACGAAGGTATACATTATTTTCCCTGTGTCAACACGGTGCCTCCAATATCTGTACTGTGTTTGTGGGTGTGTGTTATTCCTTGTCGCTAAACATGGACCACCGAGTAGGGATTGAGTTGACGCAGGTATAGACCGGCCGCAGAACCCCAGAGTAAGGTGGTTTTCTCAGGACCCATCGAGATGTCTTCTGCTCCAACAATGTACTCCAAAGTCGTCGATGTCATTTCGAAAGCCCCGGATATTCGCAAGGATTTCGAGGTTCACTCGATTCTACCTTGGTTTCGAAAAAAATCCCAGCTGTTTCAGAAGTTAAAAACAGGTAGGCGCTTCAAAGCCTGGATTCCACTACCTCAAGATATGTAATTTTTATTTTCAGTAATTAACTTCATTGTATTTATCATGAAAGCAGTGTAATATAATAACTTTCTGTATGGTCAAGTGGAACGTCGCACACGCCTCTTTGTTCCGTGACATGTTAATGGTTGTGTGCTTACAAAAATAATATGTAATTGTTTTCCGCTTTGAAAAACATGATGTGATAATGGTTTTCTGCTGACAGAAAACATTCAAGCATAACCTAATAATAACTGAGATAATGAATGAATATATATATGAATATATATGCTTTTATTCAAAACGTCACACAAGAACATGATTGTACAGCCTCGATGAACGTTCCTCCAGTATATCACATGTATCGTGTGTTGTACTGGTCAGCTTACAAATTACACGATACACCGCTAGCAGATCGAGAGTTATTCAACATTCACCCGAACAGTGTATTATTATTATTATCATCATCATCATCATCATTATTATTATTATTATTATTATTATTATTATTATTATTATTATTATTATTATTATTATTATTATTATTATTATTATAATAATAATAATAATAATAATAATAATAATAATAATAATAATAATAATAATAATTATTATTATTATAATTATAATTATATATGTACATACACGTATACCATACGTTGTATTTAAAGCTGATGTCTCCATTTGTAATAATATTTTGCTTTCTTTTCATCATCCTAACTAGAACCTTGTTTTCAATGCGACCACCCATTGTTCGCATAACACCAAAATGTGTGACTTCTTCTATCCATTTATTCCCTCATTGCAGTATTTGTTGAAGTCGTGCAATTGTTATTTTTTTGTCTTTTCTAAAAAACATAGATTTGCAGACTTATTATTCGTGTATTTTCTTCATGATAGGGGTGTTTTTGCCATTCACCTACTTATCCAGATTTGTTGGGAAGAGAGTCTGACTCGGTGTCTACTAGGCTGTAGTAACTCTGCTCAGTATAACGAGACAGTATAATAGGGGTGTTTATGCCATTCACCTACTAATCGACATGTTGTTAGGAAGAGAGTCTGACTCGGTGTCTTCTAGTCTGTTGTAACTCTGCTAGGTATAACGAGTCAGTATGTCCTCAGTCAAACAAACAAATTGCTTTCAAATAAGAGGATTAGTACATATTCAGCATGAAACACTAGTCCAACAAGGTTCTCAGTTTAATATTCTCGATGTAATATCTTTCTAGTACTGCTACAGCTTTGTCTCCTTCAATAACAGCATGTCTCCTTAGTCAGCAGTTGACTGCCATCTGGAAGTCAATGAACTCTCTGAATTCGGCGCTTCAACGCCACTTCGATTTTCTCTTTTTGCCGTTGTTGGATTCTGGACGAAACAGAAACCAAATAAAATCAATAGACCAGAGGCCTAGGATTCGAGACCAAGAAACAACCAATGTGACCAGCTGCGACAAAAGCCATTCCCAGGTAAAGGTCGATAATGGCAAGTCTGGCAATACGATTTCATCCATCATCCGAGGATCTGTCGGAAACAACCAGCCCCAGAACAACGCCCTACCGCCATACAGGGACAAAACCACGGGGTGTTAATGGGAACTGACGTCGAGTCGGTCGTTAGTCGAAAGTGAGAAGGACTAAACGCATTATGGAATCCAAAAACTGGCTAAATGCTCCACACAAACTAGGTCAGTTATCAATTTTGGTTTTCGTTAATGAGAAGGTGGAATATATTCTGGGGGAGGGGGTATGAGGTTGCGTTAGTGTGAAGCAGGACCTTGGGCCATTGTTCAAGACCATTCGACATAAGCTCTGAGACATGAGCTGTGCATTACGTTGTATGGCAAAAAAAAAAAAAAAAAAAAAAAAAAAAAAGAAAAATGGCAACAATAGCCAGAATTCTCTTTAATACCATTGTCGAGGCTAGTTTGTCCACTGTAAGGTTACAACTGAGACTCGCATCATAGCGCGACGTAACACTGAAGTGACGCAAATGCCATACAAAATTGAACGCCGTCATACGTCTTGGTTGTTTGCCGGAACTCATCTGTTGAACCCGAGCATTTGCTCTCCGTGTTGCTGGGTATTCCCTATTTATGTAGTCATCAAGTCCAAATGAATGCATCACTGGTTTTTTGCCGTCCAGGAGCCAGTTGTTCAAGGCTAAGACCGGAAGTAACATTGGCCTAGATTAGTGCCATCTGACTTGTTAAAAAACACACATCCTGGAAAGCTATAAAATAATCATCATTTATGTTTTCTTGTAGTTGCATTCAAAAGTCATTCTAGTATTATAAACGATAAACAAATGTTTTAAGCATGACCTCTCTTCTTCGTTTAAAGTTTGCGAGGATTTGGCGAACCATTATAATGTCACTGAGGCAGCAGATGTCACATCCACTTCAACCAGCAATGCCGGCAAGTCCTCATGCAACATTTGCTATGGGGCGATACAATTTACATAAGCTGTGCAGTGCATCGCCATCATTGCTTAATGTAAAAGACAGTTCATGACTGAGGCACTGTTTATTAAAAAGATTACAAAACTCTTTTGTGAATGCAAAAACCTGCTGGAATTTGTGTTAATTGGTTGTTGAATTATCTTCGTTTGAAATGTGGAGTATTGTGCTGCCGACTGCTTTTGCTTTTGAGGTTAAGAGAGACTGTCCAATCAGAGAGCTTGGAGATATCAGCTGACTGTAAGCTGTGACTTAAATCTTCTAAGTTGAATGTCAGTATAACATGTAATAACACAGAAGTTTCAACCACAAGCCTAACAGCATAATACAGTCTCAGATTACAAGAGCGTTCCGTGGTTTGAACAATGACGTCACAGCCCAGACAGAATGTCTTCGTTTCATGCTAATTGATGGAACATGGTCAAATGTCAATTTCCACTGTCGTAGTGGCTGTGTGAAAAAATACTTTACCGAAATAAACATGATATTGTCCATCCTTTTCGGCAAACTTAACATACCGAACCAGTGAAATTCGACAATTTGCCAGTTTACCTCAGTTACGGGGTTTTTTTTTGTTTTTTTTTCAACACAGTAACAGCTTACACTTCCTTAGCAACATCATATAACTAGAGTTAGTTAAAACTGCAGTCATGTTAATTGGAATTTATGTGATATCACTGGTCTGGAATTGCTCCACATGCCATATGTTGCCATCATATTTAGGAAACAATAAAACGGTAATGATTGGTACAGATGCTTGCTATTTTAAACTTTTTTTATTTATTTATTTGACTGGAGTCCGTTCACCACATTGTGGTGGGAGGAAATCATGGGTTTGAAACACACGACAATCCGCAGGTAACTGGCAGACAGGAGAGGAAGTCAGGATGAACTGGACCACAACGACCGCTTTGTGAGAGGCACTTGGGTCATTGCGAGGCACTAGTACGGACTAACCTTGTCGATCAAGGGGGCATCTGCAAAGCGTAGAAAAGATATCTTTACATCAACGAGCGGTTGCACTATTTTTGCATTATAGCCCAACTGGCCCACCATAAAAAACGCCTCTCACAATGACCTTTTCCTCTTTAGCAAATTACAGGCATATGTTTGACAGCGAATAACGGTATGATTTATACCCTGCAAGTCCTCAATACACCAGTGCTCTAAGGCTGTTGTAAGTTGATCCGCTCGGTCTTATTCAGGGCGTATATATATCTTGGGGAAACTGAGAACAGGGAATTACCAGCCCATCAGAAATGTGCCGTTGTTAAATAATACTTACGTTATCGTTGGGATTCACTTTGGTCGCAAATTATGATCGTACGATCGGAGCTCTAGTCGTGGGAAGGCTTTCAAAATTATCTGGCCTGTAAAACAGGGCTGTGAAATAATGCACTTTACGCGCGTCATTTATATATAATGTGCGCAGTCTGAGTGCAGCTTAGTGGGCTACAGGCAACGAAGCATTTATATAAAAGAAACGGATCTCAGTCTGATGTCTTTGACGACTTTTCGTTTGTTTTCTAGAATTGTTTGATTCTGATTATTTGATAAGCAAACAACCAAATGATCTTTACCAAGTCAGAGTATATAAAACATTATTAAGAGTGTCGTCAGAAAGGAATAGTGCTCAAACACAAATTCTCATCGGTCTTAATATGAGAAGTAAGGGCTATATATATGAGGGCTATACTTATACCCAACATTTAATTTCAGAAAAACCAATCAACATGTTCCTAATACGTCGACTTTATGAACATTACGCACCATTAAGGCCACATCCTCCAATTAGTAGGCCTACACCATGCAGTAAACTTATCCCCGAAGTAAAAAATGCTAAGAATGCCACGAGTACCTATAAAACCAAACGTTACCTTTTACTCGGTAAAAGAATACGTCCTACATTTCAGATCATAGTTGAAAGATTGTGTGTTATTAGGATTTCTTAACTCTGAACACAGAGGAGTATTGTGGTATAGACGCAGATACGTTTATCTTAACCCATATAGGACGCATGCAAATGACCCCCCCCCCCCGAAAGAGCAAACATGTTACATAATTAAAAAAAAAAAACATAGTGAAACCATATTAAATACACCATTAAATACAGTAAAAGTCAGTGCTGGTGATTAAGTACCAGAGACTGAACATTACATAAAGAAATAGTATATGCGAAAATATGATGTTTACATCAAAGGTATGGCCATTGCAAACTATCTTAGAAACATTCATTTATTTGATTGGTGTTATACCCCGTACTCCAGAATACTTCACAAATACTACAGTGGCCAGCATTATTGTGGGAGGAATCCATTCAGAGCCCGGGGAAAACCCACGACAATCCACAGGTTGCTGGCTGACCTTCCCACGCATGGCCCGAGAGGAAGCCAACATGATCTGGACTTCAACCCAAGAAATTAAACTTGTTTTTTTTCTTGAAGAGTTTACTCAGTGAATTCTGACCCTTTGAAGTATCAAAGTCTACCCTGGGATGTTGTGCGTAAAACCTTTTTGCGACTTGAAACCATGATTACTCATGTATTGCTTGTTGGCCCAAATAACGTCATACCGGCTTATTTTTCATCTGTGCGGCATTGAATTGCAGTGCCTATTCACTGCAAGTTCAGTCCATGTAACAAGCTATTATCAAAAGAAAATTCTTATGATCTCAGTCGGGTTTGTATGAGAATGTATACCTTTGCTCGTAAAGAACCTCCGTCAGTTGTGATATCTGTGTGGAAGGATAATCATACACACCTACCTCACCACACTAACCAGGGAAATCACCAGGCAATTTGTACGTACGTAAACACTACACACAAGTACTATGCCAGGAAACAGTACATGAATACAGTGCATACACACAGTACATAAATAGAGTACATAATTGTAGTACATATTAAGTATAGTACATAAATCAGATTCACCAACTTTATTAACCTGTCACGGCATTTTAGCGGGAATCAAATTCCGGCGAGTCAGTCTTTAATTGCCCTCATGTCCTCAAAGGCGCCATGTTTGATCTGGCCATAACGCGCTGCTCGAGTGGCGGACGTGTCAGATCTTGGGCGATAAAACGTGGGCAAGTTGACTTCAAACATTCATTTAAATACCCATTCAGCTGTCTTCGGCTGGTGGTGTTCTGTTGGGGAAGTCAACAGTTACTGTATGCCGGTTAAACATAGCTCATTTCGACGTGTATGTGTATACAAAGTTCGGTAGTTTCGATAGTATATACTTGTTATATGGCCTTGTTACATTCTACACTGCGATGTACTGGAGTTGTGGACTTTCGCACCTAACGAGTACAGGTCTCAGAGTGTAGAAACCTGAGTAAATCTGAACCCATTTCGACAAAGGTTAATTTTGTGATGTATGGGCATTTATGATCTAGGTCATATACACCGGGTGGTGTCAAATGAAAACGATAGGATAGAAAATGATTACAGTGCTTACTGAGTAATTCCACATTGACATACAGATTCCTAATTTATAAAGCTAAGTGTATATAACTTGTACCTGGTAGATACATTTACCTGTATCTGGTAATGTAGTTACTTGTTTCTAGCCCATGTAGTTACCATGTGTGGGATACATGTAGTCACCTGCATCTCTCACATGAACTTACCTGTGTTTGGTACATTTAGTTTCCTGTATGTGGTACAAATATTGTTGCCTGTATTTGGTACATGTAGTTACGTGTTTGCGGTATATATTGTTACGTGTATATGATTGGTGTGAGTTAGTGTGTGTGCCACATACAGTTAAGTATATAAGGTAAAACATGATCTTGTATGGAAACTTGTCGGTTCTTGTGATACTCAATACACGTATCTACCATTAGTGGACGTTTAACATACCACATATAGGTGAGGGGGTGGGAGGAGGGGTAATGATATTTGAGTTAAATCAGCGCCTGGAAGATATTTTAAACAATTGTATTTTTTGTCCGCGTATTGAAACGTACAAGAATATTTTAGGATCACGAATTTGCTACAAATTATAGCCCCACTGTCAAATGTTTAGCACAACACTTGTGTTTCAAATGTTTGACTGAAGGCAAAAATGATCCTGTGCGGTCCACCCGTGTACTGATGGGGTTTGGTTCAGATTGCGCTGTAAGGCGAGACGTACATTGGCACGAGGTGAAGCCACCTTCAGTGTTGACATATGATTTGTCACAGCCGCCCTACATTTTCTGTATAATTTATTTACTTACACGTTGGGTAATCGGACTGAAGTCATGTTTTATTACTGTTTTATCAGACCCAGGCATGCTCAGATTAAGCCAGTGTTCAAATTAAAACTGATGTGTATTTACTGCATATATATATATATATATATATATATATATATATATATATATATATATATATATATATATATATATATATACTCTACTCTTGCGTAGCTGGTCAATGTTGTAAACAGGACGCGAGTTTGAACATAAGCCTTTATGTAAGATCATATCCTAGGGCTTACAGCTCATCGCCAGAATTATTGCCTTCAGGCAAAACGGTTGGATACCACCTTTGTAGGGAAAGATTTCAAGAAAGAACACTGTGCTGTCATATCTTTGAAATGTTTGGTTTCTTAATACTGCGCAGGGGCCTCTTAGTCTAAAGACTAGCGTGCTGATTCAAGAGCTTCTAGCCGATACGATAGCTGCGAGTTCAAGCCTAGCTCACATTGACTTCGTATGTGCCAGCAACCTGCGGGTGGTCCTGGGTTTCCCCTAGGCTCTGCCCGGATTCTTCCCACCATAATGCCGACCGCCTTCGTATAACGGAAATATTTTTCAGTACAGCGTAAAACTAATCCGATATACAAATAAATAAATCTTATCATACATAATGGTTTCTACATGTGTGTATAAAACGAATACAACAGTGACCGGTTATATCCATACGAATTCTCATGCGGCTAAACATATATATCTACATGTCTCCCTCTCACTGTCTGTTTGTCTGTCTGTCAGTAAGTCGCTCGATCCGTCCTTTGTTCGTTTGGTTGGTCGGTCAAATTGTGCACATCATATATCATAACACGACCCACTGATTCAATAAGAGGCCTGTGTAAAAGACGATACCTAATTTGGGCGTTCTCTGAAATCCTATTTGTTTGTGTGAGACTAACGAAAACAATTCCAAATTGCTCAAGTTAAGGTAATTAAGAGCTCAAGGTATATTAAATGCAAAACGTTGGTTGGAAGAACAGGGTTTTCCTCCAATTCACGAGCAGTCAACTTTAATATTTATTTATTTCCTTCAAAAGAATTTTAAAAAATGATTTAGGTTTGTGAAGTTCGTCTAAACCACTTGTATATAGGCCACACCTGTAAATGTGTGGACAATATGATAAACTCATGGTCTTCACTCCCACTGACACCAGGGGGTTCCTACATCAATCTTGGACGAAGTTATCGTACATAAGCACATGTGTTTGGTCATTGAATTATACATGCTGCAAATGGTGTACTGGTGTATTAATTATTTTGTTTGGATCTGTTATTTTCTATTGCTCCCATTTACCACAAACTTTGATCTTTTCTTCAGATTTTCTGAAGGATATCATCCGGAACTGCCGGTTTACTACAAAACAGAAAGATGACGTCATCATAAAGCAAGGAGACCTGGGGGAATGGTGAGAACACGTGATGAGAAACTGTAGACAAGTCTCCCCATTCTGTAGCTATATGTGTGATGTCGTTAGCGGTATACTAGCAAAAGCGCAAATTTACTTTATTTTCTCCAATATCTGAATGACAAATCTTCCCCTCTTTAGCGTAGTGGCATACTTGTGGTTGCATAACTTTACCGTATTTTCTCAAGGGACATATCTCCTCTCCAGCCATACTTTACGGTATTTTCTTAAGGGACATATCTCCTCTCCAGCCATACTTTACGGTATTTTCTCAAGGGACATATCTCCTCTCCAGCCATACTTTACGGTATTTTCTCAAGGGACATATCTCCTCTCCAGATAAACTTTACGGTATTTTCTCAAGGGACATATCTCCTTTCTAGCCATACTTTACGGTATTTTCTTAAGTGATATATCTCCTCTCTAGCCATACTTTACGGCATTTTCTCAAGTGACATATATCAAACAAACAGTACCTACAGTTCACAGCAGTCAGAATAAAGGTTTGAAGAAACTTGTCAAAGGTCCGAGACAGCCACCGCTACCAGCCATGTACCCGAAAAATATGCTGAGCTGATTGGGTTTTTTTTTACCAATCAAGATTATCAAGATTATTTCACTTATGCCAGCAATATGGTGAGAGGAAAGCGAACAGAGTCCAGCAGAAATCCACGACCATGCGCAGGCCGCAGGCGGACCTTCTGGTAACCAGTGAGAAAGCCAACAAGAGCTGGATTTGAACTCACAGCCAGTGAGGCTGGTGAGACGCTCCTGAGTCATAGATCTTCCTTAGCGTGTTGAATTATACCGCAGCCATTAGACAATGGACACGCTGGATTATAACACTGAAACATCTCCATGGTTGCGGGCTTTGTCGGCTCTCGGTACAAGCTGTATTTAATTTAGATGTTTCATGTAACTTCTTGCCCATGTTCATTTGCCTGTAATATCGCTCATACACTCAGTCAAAATCACTCATACACTCAGTCAAGATTGTGTTCGAAATGAAAATATGTTTTGAACAAGAATGACAATAAACGCATTTATTTGATATTACGTGTCACTGACAAAAGGCGATTTTGTGATTTTCCAAAGCTGAATATAGGCGACAAGTTAAAAGAAGCAGACTACAGCAGTACCACTCTCACGTTTATTGATAGTTCCGCTGTACACTTTGAATGCTTTACTGTTCGACGGCAGATAGGTTTTTGCATTTCTGATAAAGACAGTTCTGGGCCTTTTTTTTAAGCCAGCACACACTTGTGTTTAACATTTATCCATAATTCTGACATGTAAATGTGTGTGTGTTTATTCTTCATTCTGATCTTCATTCCAGTTTCTATATCATCTTGGGCGGGAAAATCTCCATCTACATTCTGAACAAAGAGGACCTAGACAACCAGATCCCGGGGGAGGAGGATGAGGTGACACCCCAGGGGCAGGAGGAGGAGAGGGTGATGAAAGTTATGGACCGGAAACAGTTGGGCAACTTTGTCTGTCATCTGGGTGTGTCTGAGTGTCAAGGCTTACTCTCTGCACCCCTCTGTCCAAACAAAATAACATATGATTGTTTCTTGACCAAGCAAGTGGGGAAGGTGGGGGTCTGGTGTGGATGGGGATGGGTGGGTGGGGTTTGGGGAGTTCGAATTTAGACCACGGTAGTTCCGGTGTGGTTTTTTTAAAAGTCAGTAGAGCTGAAAGAAGGTGTGCTGTTTTGCCCGATTTTGTTCACCATTAAACTTGATTACCTTCATCTAAGCCAGACTCCCATTTATTTACTTCGGCTGCATATATATTTTCACAATGAGGTGCTCTCATTTTCCAGTGAATTACTGGGAAGACTTAAGACTTATGCATTACGAAAGAACTGAAGTGAATTCAGCTTCGATCTAAATCGCCTTCTTACTATTTTTAGGGATTATAGTTTTGTCGACGTCACTAAGCAGTTTACAACAACAAACTTTAAATTTTAATTGAATTTATTATCATTGTTATTATTTGATAATAAAATGTACAGCCGCTACAAATGAATTAATAACACTGACTGAATGCTTTATGCCACAAATGAATTAATAACACTGACTGACGGCTTGATTTACGGATTGTATCAAACAGGAGCTGGAGACCCGTTCGGCGAGGTAGCTCTGGTCAGCGAGGACTGCGTGAGGACGGCCAGCATAATAGCCGACGACACAACCGACCTTGTCGTGGTCGACCGAGCTTTGTACAACCGGTCTGTCAGAGACGTCCTCGCGCAGGAGTTCGAGGAGAAGACGAACTTTATCACGAGAACGCCGCTGTTTTCAAACTGGGCACCGAAGTACCGGAAGCAGCTGGCTATGGCGATGTACAAGGAGACATTCCCATACGAATCTTGCCTTGTCAAGCAGGGAGACAAAGTGGACAATATTTATTTTATTATCAGGTAACGGTTTCAATAATTCATTAGCTTCAAAGAATCACCCCCTCCCCCGCCAATAGTATCAATAAATCGCCGAATTCGACAACACCGGATAACTTCTCTCGCCTAAAGTAATTCGGGCAAAAACTGTTTAGTGTGTTGTTCATTCCTGCATTGCCTGCCACATGAGGACATGTTAACATGAGCATATAAACATTCTAAGACTGTTGTTCATTTCTGCATTGCCTGACATACGAGGATACAGCATGTGAACATTTTAAGCCTGTTGTTCATTCCTGCATCGACGAACTGAGCAAACTGGAAGCTGCTAACGTATTAATACTGTGGTAATGCTGGTCGCCGTCGTATAAGTGAAATATTCTTACGGCTTATAGCACCGATCATAATGATAAATAAATATAAATAAATATTTACAAATAAATAAATTATTCAAGAGATGCATGAATACATTGCAAGAGAAAACTGGTGCATTCAACTTGAACCCTAATCGTGCGCCACTGTCCTACGAGTTTTTAAGACATCAAACAATCGATTATTCGGGCTTGTAACGCCTGTTTGTCCAAAGTTATGTCTACTTTTACTCATTATCAAACTTACTGAGCTCAAGGCATATAAAGGTTTCTATGTATACTTTTGTACGCAAATATTTTCTCTTGGCATTACATATTTTAAAAGACGAAAAGAGCGAGCAAAAAGAAATGTAGTCATCATCGAACACACCTAAAGAGCAATTTGAGTTTTGTTTTCTTACACGTACATTTTCTTCGACATCTTTGTATGTAAGTATTGGAAAGGGAAACTCGTAAAACACCATTGGCGCCTTTAACAAGGGAGCCTAAACCGGTGTGCTCCTGTGTTCTTTCTTGAATTACGTCACACTTCTAGGTACACGTGTGGTCAGAAAGCGCTTAGGTACTACACAGCAGAAAAATGGCGGGTTTCTCATCGAGTTGAATCCTTTATCGTCTCTCCCAGTGTAGATTAGTATTTATCTATTTATTTGATTAGTGTTCATACTTTAGGGCATCGATAATGTTAGACTTTTAATGCCTTAACATTTTGCTGTTAACAAAAGCTTTGTGAGGTAGATTGGGTAGATTCCACAGTTTGATAATATTAAACTATTCTGCCTGTAATTTCATTTGGATGACTTCATTTTATGTGATAATCAGTCAATCGCTTTATACTGTTTTATATTCTTGGTTCCTTCACCTTGCGCGACAATTATTTAATTGCAGGATGACTGAACAGCTTCACTGATCATTCATTGATGTTAGGGGGAAATTCATTCATCAGTTTTGCGTAGTTCTTGCCTTTGTATCTATGAAACAAATTACTGTTACCATGACATCATTCTGATATCACGCAGCTCTTGTGAATAGATAACATTGTGTGTCATAACCTGGATCGTGTTCTGTACCTGTTGTTTTCTCTCCACAGCGGCCAGGTAGAGGTACAGATTGACCCAAACTCTCACCCCAGGCAATATCCTAAACTATTTCCCGGGGAAGAATCCGAATTTGGAGAAAGGTGATACTGACGTACATTTCCTTTTTGGTACTTGTCGCACGGGTACCGATTTTACAGAACATGTAAAACTTATATACAGCTATACACAGAACTATGTGTAATATTTATTTGTAAATCCCTTAAGCATTAACAATGAACAAAATAGAAATAATTTACTGTCATTATAACGAAACTGAACTTGGAAAATTTTCCAATAGGTCAATTTGAAATTCTGACAATTAAAAGTCATAAATTGCTTTGTCAACATGGATATGTAATGTGGCAAAAGTATTGATGTTTAATCATATACGTTACTCCATGGTTGATGACGCAGATCATCGTGACCGACTCACTGTAGTTCGATCAGCGAGATCTTCGAATGGGAAATGTCTTCTCCGACCTCCTCCACCCCCACCTTCAAGCCCGACCTGACCTCCAAGCCCGACCCCACCTCCAAGCCCGACCTGACCTCCAAGCCCGACCTTACCTCCAAGCCCGACCCCACCTCCAAGCCCGACCTCACCTCCAAGCTCGACCTCACCTCCAAGCCCGACCTCACCTCCAAGCCCGACCTCACCCCCAAGCCCGACGCCACCTCCAAGCCCGACCCCACCTCCAAGCCCGACCTCACCCCCAAGCCCGACCTCACCTCCAAGCCCGACCTCACCCCCAAGCCCGACCTCACCTCCAAGCCCGGCCACAGCAGTGTTCTGCACAGTTTGCACACTATATCACTGGTACTGATGACAGTTGAAACCCCACGTATTGTGTAGCATAAATACACTAACACACCCCAAAAATTGTTTTTCACGTGTATCTCCGAGCGTTCTTTTTGTACATTTGGGACCAACCAGCAGGATCTATGAAGTGCGCATGTGCCTTTCATGTTAAGCTACACATGTGCAGGTTCGAAGAACAAGCGTAAATGGAGCCCAATGGTTAAATAGCTATTTTCTCCCATTTTATGAACTCTGGGTCGTCTTGTCTCGATATTCTTAAGACTTCGGATAATTCAGGTGGCTTTGGGTTCCGTTATAACGCAGGTGTAATTGTAAGGTCAGTGTATATGGACACTCCTAGTAAAGTAGCGACACTATTGGCCGTGGGTATTGTGCTGTGTTTTATGTCTCTTAAGTACAATCTCTTGGGACTTACAACAAATACTATCACGGGAACTCCCGTAAACTACATATCTGTAAGCCTGCGTCATTGCGGTTAGACTCATACATAAAATATACGACCAAGTCAGCTTTTTATAAGGTCATGGTTCAAACAGGTGGATCATTTCTCACCACTCTCGTTCTGCGATTCTCCAACGTTATCGATTTGTCGTTTCACAATGCTCTGATATCCCAATAAAGCGTGGAACTTAGTCAAGTTATATGTAGCAATAGGCTGTGAAGGTTAAGGGCTCATTCAGGATAAAACCCAGAATCAGTTTATACATGTGTACGTCCTTAGGCCTACTTAATTTAGTGCCTGTACACTTATAAAAGGGTTTGATGATTTAAACTGGTTCAATCCATTTTTCGGGGCATGTTTTGAACTTACATCTACAAAATAGTAAAGTGATATAAATTTTTCCAGACCGCCTTTATCTACTGCATGGTCCTCCCATTCGGTCTGATCAACGCCCAGTTGACATTCATCAGTAAGCCTTATCTATGGGTTTAACACTCGGTCCATGTACTCAGCGTGACTTACGTAGATGTATAATCGATATGTTTGTTAATCAGAAGTCCCCGGTCAACCCCATCAAATGAATCACCATTGAAACGACCTAAAACTACGGGCTGGTCGATCTGACTATTGAAGGAAGACATTGAAAGTGCTTTACGTGATTTGCAAGCTGATTCCGCCGATTTATACTGGCGAACTTATGAACTGTGTAAAGTGTTATACAGCCTTCTGGTGTTCTGTTCTGCGTCGTTAGACTTGTGCTGAAGTGGAGAGGGTGAATGGCGCGCCAGTTGAGATATTTACAACTGAACAGCACAAAGCATTGCTTTGTGGTCGTTGCCAGATCGATTAATAACGAAAATACCTAGTAAACAACGATAACAGCATTTCAGACAGTATGATAAAGTAGCACAGGCAAACGGAAAAATTCCACATAAAACTGAGACGGATCAAACACTTAAATGTCTTAAATTTGCCAAGCTATGTATTTCCTTCTATGACACTCAGTAGACATATGAAGGATAGGATCCTTATTGCTGGGTCCGCTGTCGGTATAGTGTAGTAGGATGTGACACTCAGTAGGTATATGGAGGGATAGGATCCTTATTGCTGGGGCCGCTGTCGCTGTAGTGTAGCAGTAGGATGTGACATCCAGTAGCTATATGGAAGGATAGGATCTTTATTGCTGGGTCCGCTGTCGCTGTAGTGTAGTTAGATGTGACACCCAGTAGACATAAGGAGGGATAGGATCTTTATTGCTGGGTCCACTGTGGCAGTATTGGCGATTTAGTTTCTATCGAAGGGAGACTGACGACAGAGACAGAGGTACGCTAATTCCTTGCCGGATGACTTGGTTATCGCACACTCATGCATGCTCGAAAACAGGACGATTTCATCTTTTTTTACGAGAATTTTTTCTCTGTTGTTCTAAATTCCTGTGCTATATTTTACAGAGTTAAGAGTAAAGTGGAAAAAGTTCGGCCACCTACTGAAATCCAATATTCTCCGAAATATAAGAAGCGAGACAACAGCCGGTGCATCAAAGTGTGCTACCTTGGGATCAATGCAAGTATAGGTAAGATTTAAGGCCGTATTCTAGCCAAGGTGTGATGACAACACAACATTTGAGTCATCCTAGACCATTGACGATTCGGACATTGTAATTAACATCACTAACTTTTTTTTTACCTGATATTTTGTTAGTGATGGTGTCCGCAAATATACAAGCTGATATTGTGTTAGTGATGGTGTCCGCAAATATACAAGCTGATATTGTGTTAGTGATGGTGGCCGCAAATATACAAGCTGATATTGTGTTAGTGATGGTGTCCGCAAATATACAAGCTGCTTTTGTGTGAACATTTGCGTAAAGGGTTAAAATAAAATCCCAATAAAATGTCTTTTCCCACGCAGTGGCGATTCGACCCCCTGACGTGACTATTGTTCCCTTGTACTGCCAGAGTATTTCGCTATCAGATTGTCCACAAAACGTCAACGTAAATGTAGAAATGAACAATAGATTATACAGCTCTGACCCGAATCAGAAAAAAAGACAGGAGACCGTTTTTTGGTGGTTGCGTTGTGACCACTTTCCACATTTGTAGGAAAATGTCGTCGCTGCTGTAGTTTTATCCTGCATCATATTGTCTTTTAAATCAGCAATATTTTGGAGTCTCTGAAAACAACACACCTTACTAGTGCATGGTTTAAGTAGAAATGCTGTAAATATTCACTTGTTGAACCACACACTGTCAGGATGAAGAGGATTGATTTGTTTTCAGTGAAAGAGGTTGTTTACCATTTGTTCTTTTCAGTGAAAGAGGTTGTTTACTGTTTGTTCTTTTCAGTGAAAGAGGTTGTTTACTATCTGTTTTTTTCAGTGAAAGAGGTTGTTTACTATCTGGAAATGGTTTTGCCATTACTGTGACTTGAAAAGGACTTGATTTTTAGACACTGTAAGTTGCATTATGAATCTGCCAATGAAATACATTACAGATATTAAAACGATACTCAGTACTGTCCTTAACACTACATATGGTTTGACTCATAGTGGTATATTTCAGGTGATACTGAAGTTCTTATGGAGATGAACACATATCTGCAGTCCGCAATATGCTCAGAGAAAACAGAGGTTCTGGTGCTAGAAATGAAACATTACGAGCGACTTTTCGTGAAGCGTCACCCAAAGACTATCGACGCCATGAGACGAATTTTGGAGGTCAAAATGGCGGCTCGGTTGGCTCTGTCTGTAAACAAGGACCTTCCCCTGCTGGACAGCTTGCTGGGAAAACTTCGGGACATTAACAATCCCCCACCCATGACGGAGAAACCCAAACGGCAGATCGTGACGTACCACGAGGCTGAGAAACAGTTCCTCAATCATAAGGGGCCGCTTATCGACATGTGGGGCCCTGGAAGTGTCTTCTACGCTATACGTTTGCGGGAGAAATTCAAATCACGAAGGAGGATTCATGCTCGGCCAGGAGGACTAAAAGCGAGACCGACTGCTCCAAGAGGACAACCGGTTCAGCTAGCAGCATCAAGGATTGCTCTAGCGCAAAGGGGAGGTAATACAGATGGTGGAGTCACAGCAGTTACGACTGATGTAGTCCAAAACAAACAGGTATCCCATGACGCGACGGAAACTTCAGAGGGGAATTCAGGGGATAATGACGAGTCTGATCCAAGCCGTTTGCGTGATCAGTTGTCCCAGAAAAGCCAGACGGCCATAGGTTTCTATGACAACAGAGACGGGCGCCTATCTCGCACGGGTTCGTTACGTGAAGGTCTTGACGGACATTCGACTTTCATGACTGAAAGCCGTTTACGAGCACGGCGATTTACCTCCCCTGACGAAGAGCTCTTTCTTCAGAGTCTTGAGGAACGAATGAGAGAGTGGCTTGTCAAATCAAATCCGAAAGGCCCTGTACAGGTGCAGCAGTTAAGGCGCATGGCCTTTCAGGTCAGTTTATATGGATTTATTATATGCAAAGATAATTCCTTTATATGCAACAAACGTATTTTGTTTTATTTGCCTGCAATCAACATACGGATAATAAACATCAATTCAAGGCGGCAGGGATTACCGGAATCTATACAACTAACTTAGATCTAGCTGGCGTCTGTCCCTCTCCACACATGCACCATTTAGCTCGATTCTCGAAGCTGACTCAAATGGTCTTTTTTGGACGACGAATATGCATAAAGTTGAAGTCCATATCTAATACATGAAACATATTCTGTCGACACTCCAAGTCCACCAACAGCCATTACGTACAACTCATTAAACCTTCCTATCCAAACTAAGTCCAACACTAAGTCTAGTAAGTAGTGACAGCAGTTTGGAGCAGTGTAAAATTCCTCAAAAGATCTTGTCACCCAAGAAAGAAGTGTTTTGGGTTCGTCACTGTTTAGAACTTCACATTTAGGTGACGGGAATTTAGAAAAAAAAATTGAGTGGCGTCAGCAGGCAGTAATTTGTTTTGGGTGCCTTGTCACATGTCACTGACATCGTGCGTCAATGACGTAGCACTAGTAATACTCCATGTGTTGTATCAAAGTCACATCCAAAAAGGGACATAATAGAGCCACCGTGACAAACAAAATGTTTACTCCCAAACATTTTTCAGAACTTCGAACAGCAGCCGAAACCCGGAAACAAGGTGGTTATACGCAGGCGCAGAAGAGATGTTGTTTCGCCCGACACAGCTTCTACCGACTCATTCGAAGATGCCGAGGACGCCAGTTCCTTTGATCATCTTAAGATATTGCTCTCCCATTGACACACCAGATGGTCACTGTAGTCTTGATGACACTGGATCAAACCCTTATACCTCTTTTGTCTGAACACAAGCTTTGGTCAGTACATGTTTTGTCATGATGAACTTTAGAAGAAAAGCGACTTGGATTTTCATGAGTTAAGCTGAAAAATACTGGGTCACTTTTCTGCAGTATCGTTACTTTCCAACTATTTGGTTTGAGCCTATCTGTATTATTATGGATAAATGAAAGCATTAGATTTTAAAGCTGCTTTGTACACATACTGAATGGATATGCTGCATTCTGTGAATTTCCTTGGGAATTTCCCCCTTCCTACTGGCGGGGAGATAAGTCCTATTAGATGTGAAAGCATGAGGTAAAGAATACATTTGTGTGATTCCAACACAATGCATAAAAGCAGGTTATCGAATTATTTTTCACGTAAATTCAAGTGCCACGTATATTGATTGCTAATGATGTTCATGTTCGCAGATAAAATGCCATGTGTTCGATAATTTTTCACGATAAAATTTTCTGTCTTTTATATAGGGTCCTAACAATGGGAGACAAATGTGTAACTTCTGAAGCAACAGAGCTATAAATGGACTTTTATAGCATAAACCTCTGTAAAACCTGTTTAGCATAATACAAGATTTGCTTGAATTTGTGAGTGTCCGATAACTCACATTTTCCCGCAACTTTAAATAACGCATCCTGACCTTAAGATTGTGTGGTATTGTGGAAATGTGAGAAGAAAACATCATTTAAAATAGTCCATTCTTGGCTTCACCTAGCCCTGAGATCTGTTGGCCATGTTCCCAGATCAGCTTCCAAATTAACCGCAGGGAATCGTTACATTCACTAAACAAAAGTAATGCTGATCTCATATCTGCTCAGTAGGCTTGCATAATGAAGACGATAACGTCACAAATAATACGAATGTAACAGAAGCACCCACTAGGACAGCATCTGAACTTTCGAGTCTCATGACTCAGTTTCTAGGGTACACTCGACTGCTGTTCCTCAAAAGAGAGGCCATGTTTTATTTTCACTGTAGTTTCTTATAATTCCCCCTTTTCATTATTAAAACAAACATTAACGCTAAGACTCCCAGATAAGTTTTTAGTCGCCCTTTTATTTGTGTCCAATTTAATTTATGATTTTCTGGATGATGGGCGGCCCATATAAAGCTGAAGTGGCGGTTAGCGAGTTTATCTTGCTGTCAATACCCAAGGTACATCTATTTCATTGTGATGTTGGGGTCTCTGATATTAATCGCAAAATAACACTTTGTCATTGGAAACTGCTGACCACTGCTGTCTTCCGTCAAAATTATATTTATTTTTGAGAGATTTTAGTGCTAAATTTATTAGTCACACTGGCCCTTCGATATTTAACTTTAGACATTGTTTTACAGATTGGGATCAGGACTGTGATTTGGAAACTTCGCTTTCTATTATATCATAAATTACTGTGACAATACATGAAACACGTTTTCATATGGTGCATAGGGTTGACAAGTGAAGGACAGCACCTTTGAAAAAAAAAAAACCCCACAAAAAACAAGTTTTGGAAAGGGTACAAATCTGTGGAGTTGAGAGCGAAGCTGGGAAGTATGAGACAAATCTCAGATTTCAGGTTTCACTTAGCATACAAACTAGCAAATCCCTTATAACGATACAGGGCAGGCTAATAATTAATATTGCCAAACTGTGAAATGGATTGTCCCGGAAATCTACCATAGCGCCTGACCGTCAAAGTCTCGAGAGCAAACCTGTCTAATAGAGTTTTAATGGAGATCTGTCTCTGTCGATGAGTATGATGTAGATATATAAATAAATAAATTAATTAATAAATACTCAGTAGTAAAGAATCAACAACACTAGTGTATGCAGAAGAGCCGATTTGATGAGAAAAATATACCTTATGTCATTCCATAAATTCAGTGCTGAGGAGTTTGTCAGCAAATCCTCAGATCAGATGTCAGATTTTCATATCCATGTATACATAATTGTACACGCAAATAAATCGGGATGTTGGTAAAGGAATTCTCAAACCGCAGCTCTGACCTTTAAATAGCCAACGACCCTTCAACTCAAGGGACTGACTGTCACTATACCTGGGACTTTTTGACACCGGTAATATACGGTAGGCCTACAGCGTGCAGTGGTTCGCATCAAACGGCCGTATGGCGGGGTGTCCGAATAAACTATGTGTACACATGTCACATGTTGATGAGCATTTTAGAGGGTATCGATATGATCTGGGAAATCTGAAGACAGGATAATATAAAGAGATATTTTAGAAGTCAAAGGGCACGTAACTCCAGCTGACTAATCGCGTATGTACTGGCTTGTCTCCCATGCTTGTGTGTTGATGTTTGGTGCTTTGTGGGCGGTATTGGGTCGTCAGAGCATTTATTTCTTTGTAAAACAAAGAACTCTCGGTCGATACAGTTACCTGAGAAAATTGTAAACACAAATATTTCATATCGGCGTCTTCATTTTATCAAGTCAGACACTTCGCCTATAGCTACAATTTCTGCCTTGATCCAACACGCAGAAACAACCGGTCCACCCGACTCGATAGTTAGTGAATATTAATGTAAATGTATTATCCTTTCAAATAGAATCTCCCCTAATTGATGGACAGCAAAGATAAAACAACACCTGTCAGCACACACAGCCGATGGCAGTTAAAATCTTAGAAACACAAGAACTTTCCACACCTCTAAGGATGGGGACAAAATCGGCATAAACAGACAGATGCTCGCCTGCTGTCATATTAAGACGTGGTGTAAGCATACTTCTTGAAGCATTCAGTCATGGAGATAGTATGAAACCTCTTGATCATTCAACAAGTCATCCTTTGATCGAAGAGGTAAGACCAGAGTGAGACCGGCTAGACTTGGATACTCGCTGTGCCTTTGTACGCTGAATTAAACGTTCTATGTACCATGTGGAGACGAGGAACATGACTCGGTCAACTTGTAATGTGTTGAAGAGCGTTCAGTGTATTTGACTGACAGGTTTGAAATTTACTCCTTGCATCAATTCTTTGCCAACCCGAGAAGGCAAATATTTGATTGGATAACGATGACGGCTTTTTGGATTCCGACAGGAGTGGATTTACCTAGTCAATTGATCAAGGCAGAAAACGGAGTCACAAACGCGTAGCGATACACGGAGCGTCTGGCTTGATATAATGAAGATGGGTAAAGCCTTGCTTAACCTAAGTACATTCCTCTTACTTGTATACGATGGTCGCCGCTGTCACAGATCACACGACCTAGGTGACAATACACAATCACAGGCGTTCGATCGTCACGTCTATAACTCACATCCTTTGTCCATAGAGGACACTTTCACAACGTCAAGGTTTCTTTTTCGCTTCACTGCAGAAAATTCCTTGGGCTCTTTTATTACTACATCCACCTAGTCTCAATCGCGTCATCCATTGATATCTCCCAGCACACCCTTCTTCGGTTTTAAATCGATGTGATTGTGTGACTTCAATTCCGCCTTGCACACCCACGACGGACACGCTGATTGGTCAAGCATCTTCGCTCTGCCACCTTATTTGTTGAAACGCGTTACATATATTTTGAATTACCAACCAAAGACGTCATAGCCGTCCCTCATTTAATGGCACATGTTAACACCACTTCGGTAGTATTTCAACCATTGCGTGGCGAGTCACATAGTGGGGTCTACTTGGTAAATGCAATAGTAACAAGTGAAATATGTCAAACGTCTAAACGAAAGCTCCCGTCGCTATGTTCATTCTAAACCAAACGCATGATTTCGTCACCAAATGAGTTCCGCGCCAAAGTCCACTCAAGGTGAAACGAGATGCAGCTCAAACTGGCAAACGTACTGAAGTCATCTTTCGATTGGAACAATACTTTACCATGTAATTCGGAACGTGTGTTTTCTAGAAACATCTCCGTATGCTAAGAAAACGAAGGTCCAACAAATTACTTCACAGAACAGACGAATTCAAACAAAGTGCTTTTTCTGACAGCAAAGATTTAATGACCACGTAAATGTCACGTAATTTTTTAACATATTTTCACCAACAAAAAAAACGGTAAAATAAGTTTGACTACTCAAAACATCACAATAAAAATTTCTTTTCCAGACTGTGCATCTGCTAGTGATTGGAAATGTGCTAATGATAGCAGAACCGTAACTTCTACATTTCCATCTGTTTTGTGGAGAAGAATTTTTGTCTACCTGAAACTTCATACAAGTCGGGTTGTGTTAGAGCCTGCTTAGTTAGGTAAATGTCTTCGAAATAAACATTAAATTCTTCTTTTTCACTTCACACAGCTGTTGTCAAGGAGCAGCAGATTGATTTCTATCTACTCGTGCTAATTAAGTCTACAAATTTACCGTGGATTGATTAACGGTAACTGTGTTTCGCGGACGTCGAACACAACAGACCAATCACATGGCCAGAAGTCTCGCCATGTCATCGCGTGACGTCACGCGGACAAACTCGGGTGGGCGGCGCTTGATGATTGACGTGCAGACCTTTCCCATGTAATCCGTGCCGACGACGGTGCTTTGAGACTTGAAGGTGGAATCAGCCTGAAGTAAGGATTGATTGAGGGATTTATTGTGACTGATATCACATCGATTAAATGTCTTGAGCGCAGGTAAGACACAGCCCTTCCGACATGAGCAATTTTTGAAAAATGCACAAAACGATAATTCGGCAGCTGACGTCATTCGTCTGATATTCATAAGATTACATTTTCATCTTTTTCAAGAACTGGTTGTTGTAATTAATAAACAGCGTCTACAGGGAAATATTACTCTTTTCTGCGGTGACTCCGGTTTTCGCTACCTATCAATCTGACAGCTGTGAAATAAGATTAACATTCATGAATATATGTCGTTAACACCAATCAAATAAAGCAGTGTCATGGTAATCAAATGGTGCCATAATCTCTCTCGTTCCCGTTCGAATACCCCGTCAGTTGTAACAGTGTGAGGTCTAGAAGTTCAATTTGCCAGGGCTATGTCTAATTAGAAAACCGCTAATCCCGCCCAAATGCTTTCTTACCGCCTTTACATGGGGAATCACAAACATTTGTAGCAATCTTTAAGAGCTTATAATCAAATATAATTTTATAGTGAAATATATCTTTCATATCTGTGCATACATAGTAAAGGTTCTTGTACAGGTGAAAATGAAGGAAGGAGAACTTGATTTCACCTCACTGATACAGAACATTATCAGCATACAGTCCATAAAAACCTACCATAGAGTGCAAGCATCGCACTTTCAAAAGATGTAAGAAATAAGAAAGGTAATAAAGTGTCACAGGTCTTAAGCCCGCTTTTACCTTGGTGTTCTTGTTTTCGTTCCCTTCACCATGAGGTTTAACACTTTTTAAAGCATCATCCCAAAACCGTAAATCAGACAACACCATCCTAGGCTGTCGCGATGGAGCAAGCCCATCCTGAAACAAGCCCTTCGGAGGATGTGTTTAATGTAACCACCTGGGTGGCACAGTCATATATCACCACGGTAATTACATCCCCTCGTTATTACAATCCTTATCGCCTATGGTTGGTGACAATCAGTCTAATAAATTGAATGCCAGAAATATAATATCTGTCTGTATGCCTGTCCGTCCGTCTGTCCCTCTGCCTGTCTGTTTCTCTGTCTGTGTGTCGCCCACGATTTGATGAGCATTATCTGGGTTAATACTGAAGATCAATCGGTTTTTGCTTACCGCTGGTTGAACGAATGTAGCGATGCGGATCTCAATGACGGCCACGTTCCCTCCTCTACACTGAGCCCGGGCAGCCTCCACCACACCGAACAGGCAGGCAGCCTTCACCGTGAGCAGCGAGACCTTAGGGTCGAAACACTTCTCCCCGCCTGATCCTGTGATATACGTGAACGAGGTACCTGCAAGGGGTCCGACCCAAGCAGGAGAGATTAACAAGAGGGCTGGAAAGTTAGGATACCTTTTACATATGGGGGAGGGGAGGGGAGGGGAGGAGGGGGCTCGGTTGGCGCTTCATCGCAGCAGAATGACCCAGAAGCCTCCCACCAATGCGGTAGCTGTGAGTTCAAGTCCAGCTCATGCTGGCTTCCTCTCCGGCTGAAGGTGGAAAGGTCTGCCAGCAACCTCCGGATGGTCGTGGGTTTCCCACGGGTTCTTCCGGGATTCCTCCTACCCTAATGCTGGCCGCCGACTTTTATGTGAAATATTCTTGAGTACGACATAAAACACCAAGGAAATAAATAAATAAATTTTACATCAGGAGCCTTGAATTAAGTTCTAGTTCTTATTGAAGTGGGTCCGAATTTTGATGTGGAGATTTGCTGTGGTTTGGGGTACGTTGTTTCCGCTGGTGGCTGTCCGTTCTCATCCAGTTCAATTCCTGATCGATGTTATACACGTAAAATTGATTCGCGTCGGACGTAAAGCACCAAGGAAAAATAAATCGTTCAAATCTATGTCCTCTGGTTGGAAAAAAATATTTGTAGATAGATGTAACTCTCTGTACAAAATGTGATCAGGTAAAATGGCGGTGTCACACCACTGACCACGCTTGAAAACAATCGGCCAAATCGTTCTCGATTTAACGCCTACAATCTGAGCAATGTTAAACGTTTGGGAAGACAGCTACTGCAGAGATTAAATTACGCAGATTGTTGAAAACGCGTCCTAATCCCCATCTCATTATTGAAGATACTCGGTCAGATCGCTCTCGATTTATTGTCTGGATGAAGTTAGTCAAGTAAAACAAAAATGTGGCGGCAAACGCGGCCGAATTATTTTACACACACCCTTGGTACCCATCCATTTAGTTGACGTCAAACTGGCAAATGTCCAAGTTTGAACATATTTGAATGCAGTGTTCCGGTGCTCTTACATATGACAACAGAGAGGTTTCGCATGGCTACATCTACACATACAGAAACTAATGCGACAATCTCACACACGAGAAAACGCTGTTTTCATCGAAATTCGAAGACGTATATGCTGTGGCTGCCGCTTTTGATCATCAGTACATTCTGTTTTCTTGTTTTTGCCCATTTTTGAAATCGGAACTTTAACTTAATTTCACCAACCAAAGCAGTAACGACTAATTCGAGAGAACAACTTCATTACAATTCAAGGCAAAACAAAGCAGACCTTCACCCGGGCATATTCGTGGATCCACTGACGTGTATGACGAAACAAATCTCGTGCGCAGTCACGTAACTGGCATGCATACATTGGCTAGACGTCACAGAGAGCGACCGCACAGTGCGACGTTGTATGGATATCGGGGTGCATTTATATGTGAAAGTGTAAGACATCTTTCGTAAAACAATAATATACCAGTATGATGCTTGTCCGGATAAAAATGTAGCAACTTTGTTCCGGGACAAATCAGCATCAAACAAACAATCGTTCAAATGGCGACATCAACATCAAATCATTCAGGTTGGCAGTTGGGTATTAAGGTGAGACTACCTTCAGTATCTTCATATTTCAGCGTAGTTTTAATAACTTGTAATGTTGGCGCGGATAAGAAACTCCATTACCTGATCGTTCTGATAAGTACGGCAGAAACACTTTAGACACCAGAAAATGGGTTCCCGCGCCGTTGTGTATTTCGGCCTGAAATTCTTCCAGAGATTGGTCAGTTAAAACCCCTTTCTGGAACAAAATATGCAAATACATGATTTTATATGTTCCCACAACAACCTTCCTGTGAAACAGTATATAAAATTTTTTGCAGTTTTGAGGCATCTTTATATTTGTTTTTGGATATGTCTATAAGTGAAAGACCGCTTTGAAAGAGGGCCTTTGTCAAACATTTCGACAATACCACGAATGAAAAATTTACAAGTACAACAACATCAGAGAGACAAGCTTGAAGCGACACTTTTCGGCGCAAGTTTTCTGATCAAAAATACCAGCTGCAAAAAGGGTTTCTGTCAGACATGGTCACACTGTACATGCATAATTCAGTCGCGTATGAATTCAGCAGTTCAATTCTCAACCGTGCAAATACTTCAGCTGGCATCGATTGTAAGCATTCTGGGTTAAAGTTCAGAATACACAACAGTGGATATGTTTTCAGATCGGTTTCACTTCACTTACCTGCCAGAAGGATCCTAAGGACGTGACCACATGGTCAACTCTGCCGAACTCTTTGATGATAAATTCCTTGATTCTCGTGACCGCGTCTTCTACACCACAGTCTTCCTGACGAAAAAGCAAACCAACCAAAATTTTCACGTTTAATCCTTATCCCGTGGATCATCAGTACATAGCCTTTGAGTTCACATTTTCGCGTTTCATCTGTCATACAAGGTTAGTATTCGCGCGAACAAATTACATGTATAAACATAAATACATTCTTATGGACAAGTTATTGTCCCGTCACATCATTTCGTGGCCCTCACATAATCGTGGCAGTCATTTATAACACGAGATTTTGAGCACAAGCTCAATTCAACTCAGCACACAACAGCATTTTTCACTATGTAGGCGTCGCTCAGTATCGGTAGGCAGTCTGTTGTTTGCAGTTATAACTTTTACATTTAACGCTAATGAATTCTCAGTTTAGGTGCACAAGATTTTAATATCACGAAAACCCAAATCGGGAAAGTAATTCTTAATATCCTCTTTTACAAACAGTAAAGGAACAAAGTAAAAGGCAAAAGTGATGTCTGGCTCAGGAGGACAGTTCCTACCTGTATTGTCGTTAGGCGGCGCTGCAGGTTCATCGGAATACTGTTGTGAAGATCGTCCAGTCGGGTGGCCGATCTGGAATTTACCACAACCTGGAACAAATAAACAATGCCTTAACACAACGTGTGACCTCGCTGCCTCGCAATCTCGGTTAGCTGGCTTGTATTACAAAGGTCGAGGTAGCAAGGTAGCGAAATGTCCTAAATCGGCTTCCATTAATGCTTGTTTCTTTTAGTGCAATATAAATGTGTTGCTTCAGTAATCGTTTGAAATTTCGCTATAATTCCAGCCGGAATAGTTGTCCTAGCACATTTTCAGATAATTGACTGGACAGGCTAAACGTAATTATCGAAAGAAGTATATTTCACTGATTTCATTTGAGGACAAACTTACGGTATATTTCTCCTCCATTTTGTTCTCTGACATTGTGAAGTGTGGAACATCTAAAATACGTAAAATACTTAACAGATCCTACACAATTTTTCTCAACCGATGTAAGCATGAATACGTTGTATAAAAGCGACATTTATGGAAGACTGCGTAGATTTAACAAACAGATAAAACTTAAAACAGAACGTCTGATTACACTGGCGCCTTCTTGAAGAAGCGACTGGACAATGCCGGACCCGACGACACCACAACCACCGGCCACGAAAAATACCTTATCTGAAACAAACAAAAGTACATATGCAGACTGTCGTGTATTTGTTTTTTGTTTCTCTCACATTAGTTGATTACTTTAATACGCTGTTATTTTCAGTCAAGCCAAGTTCTACAATGAAACAAGGAATGTCAGCAATGGAAAACTCGCCAAACTCTTTCCCACCTTTTAACAAATAGGTCCAAAGCCATCTGTTCCTTTGTTCTTTCTTTAATTACGTCACACTTCTAGGTGCATGTGTACTCAGAAAGCACTTAGACAGCACACAAACACTGCCGCATCACGGCAGAAAACGAAGCGTTTGGATCCTTCTGTGCAGCCCGCCCGAGTCTCCTATTACCAAACGGCCACATCCCGCCAAAACAGCCACGAGGCCGTGTACTCTGACCTCCCGTTAAGAGAATGACCCACGTTCAAAGACAGGCTCAAAAAAAAATATTCGGCCAACCCACCAACAGGCAGCTCTTAAAGCATAAATGCTTAGATGTCAACATTTTCTTGATATTTAAATGTTGCAGCTTTTTAATAAATGTTGTAAAATGCGAATGTGAACATGTCAGAATGTTAACTCGCGTAATGATGGTATAAAAGATGCAAAATAATGTTAGATGACAGGATACTTAACGGACAGATGGACAGACACACAGACATAGAGAGACACACATAGTCTCACAGACATGGAGACACACGGATTTGGAAACACAAAGACATAGACATACACAGGTATGTAGACACACAGACATAAAGACACACCGATATGGAGACACACAGAAATGGAGAGACTCATGTATGGAATGAATAAATGATTATGGCTTAACGCCACATCGGCAATATCTCAGCTATATCGTGGCGAGACACATGGAGACAAATAGACATGGAAACACGCAGACACGGAGAGACACAGTTGCAACATCTGCGCATATTTCCTGTCTGAAATAAGCTTGGATGGGAGCGTTGCCCGTGATACAGACACAGATGTGATTAAAAGTAGATCCTATGATAACTCAACGTCATTCAAAATGGCGTGGACCACATCCGCGGTATGTTTGTTCAAAATCCCGACTGTGGTTCACCAGTGGGAGACACACAGACATGTAGACACACAGACACAGAGGCACACCGACATATAGACATACAGACATGGAGACGGACAAAATTTATTTGTTTATTTATTTGATTGGTGTTTTACGCCGTACTTAAGAAAATTTCAGTTACACGACGGCATTATGGTGGTATGAACCCAGCAGAGCTCGCGGGAAGCCCACGACCGCCCACAGGTTGGTGGCAGACCTTCCCACGTAGGTACGAGAGGAAAGGAAGCTAGCATAAACTGGACTTGAACTCACAGCGTCCGCAGTGATGGGAGGCTTCTGGGTCATTGCGCTGCGCTAGACACGGACAAAAAGACACAAAGAGAAGGACAGAGCGATGGAGAGGCACATAGACAGACAGACGCCAGGCAGACAGACACTGCGACTTACCTGTGTCACAGGTAAAAATCAAAATCCATTATGTGAGCAAACAATAACTGAACACATAAGCTATTTGCCATTCAAGTTTGAGTGAGAGCCTCATACGCTCACCAACGGCCTACCTAGATTCCACCCGCAGGCAGATAACTGTAACTGTGTCACAGATTGGTCAATAATGTATTTGTTCGTTATTCACGAGATTGATAGCATAATGTTTGATTTGGATGCGTAGTATTTACATAAAATCTAAACCAGTCTTCATTAGGACGAGGTGTTCTCTCGCACTATGTGATTTTTTTTTTAACAAACAGGACACTGTGTGAGGGCTTAGGGAAAAGAGTTTTAGCTTCCTTGTGCAGTACACATGTTATTGCATTGCTTAGGGAAAATATATTTTCATTGCAATACACGTTACTGCAGACATCTCCGCCATTCATTAAGAGTATAGAGCAGAAGTTCTTATATAAAAGCTAGCTGAATGTTAGGGGCGAACTGATCTATGTCATTCCCTTTCCATTATGCACACTCAGTAACTGTAAGAATTTAAAGGGCTACTTTGGTGTCAAAAAATTTGTGTATTAAAAGCAAGGCGAATTGATAAAGACTGGGACAGTCTGAATTGCTTTTTTAAATTGTGAAAATAATGCAGCGTATTAAAACCGATATTGCACGTTTCGTCAAAGTATACGGAAACAAAGCATTCCTGTCCCTTCCACTTTGCCTGGTGTGACGTCAGCCATGAACACATCACGTCATCAATCGTTGACGTGTATCCACAAATAGCGCTGCAGTTTCAAACGCTCTTGACGTCATTCCAGCATAAATGCCTGATTCCACGTCATACAAGGAATATTATAACGTCACATCAGGAAAAGTTTACGGACACAGCCTAAGATTTTGTTTTTTAAGGAATCTTCAATAGTGTTATTCGTCAAAGTCCTTTTGTAACATGGTGTTGGGCTTACTCCGTAGAATTTCGTTCATATCACTGTAATATTTGTACGCAATTTGTATTCTGACAAGAGTGGCACTTTAAACAAAACGAATATTCGAGGAAATGAATCCATGCTCTTTCACGTCTTTATCAGTGTGAACCGCATTTCATAATAAGTATAAAGTCAAAACTTGTGTGACAAATTTAAACACGGGTATGACCCTGTTCCACAGTCTGCCTGCAAATAATTTATTCACAACCACAATCGTTTTGTGCTCATAAAATTTATTGAGGTATGTACATCGCTCATATTTAACACACCAAGAAAACCTCACAACACTCTTACAGTGTGTAGACTCGGGCCCAGCAACGCACAAATGTGTCCATACTAAACTGGAGTTGGATGAAAGCATATGCCAGATTATTTAGAACTTTTTCAACAAAGTAAAATGCATCTGAAATATGACATTCCACGGCAGCCTTTTCTGTCTACCAATGTCACTAGTGACGTCACTTTAAATACTTGCCGCGGGGCCTGCGTGGCTCAGTCGGTTAGCGCGATATCGCAGCACAATGACCCGAGGCCTCCCACCAATGCGGTCGCTGTGAGTTCAAGACCGGCTGTACGTGGGAAGGCCTGCCAGCAACCTGCGGATGGACGTGGGTTTCCCCTCGGTCTCCGCCCGGCTTCCTAACCCCATAATGCTGACCGCCGTCGTATAAGTGAAATATTCTTGAGTACGGCGTAAAACATCAATCAAATAAATAAATAAATAAATAAAATACTTGCCAAATAACATAGACCACTGGACTTCTACACTCAAAATGCACACATTTTGGAGCCATTATTGCGCTCGTCGAATATATGTTTAATCACACTGTGTCAAGCAAAAGCAGTACTTCACGTCACTGAAACCCATGTATAGATCGGAGTAGAATCCAAAGATTAAAAAGAAACATTTTACTCGGATGGAATGAATTGTGCTAAAAGTCTTCGGTTTGTTTTCCAGGACAGGTTTAATAAGCTGACAACTGACAATTGTACGCGTACATACTTCATAGCGTCTTCTCTGACGTTAATCCTGATAATCCTTCAAATTCATCATCGCTACACACTTCAAGAATTAAAATATATATCAAACACTGGAAAAACTGTTTTATTTGATTGGTGTTTTATGCCGTATTTAAGAATATTTAACTTTATTAAATATATGCAATATGGTGGTAGGAAACCGGGCAAAGCCCGGGGAAACCCACGACCATCCGCAGGTTGCTGGCGAACCTTCCCACGTACGACCGGAGAGGAAGCCAGCATGAGCTGGTCTTAAACTCAAATGGCCTTTCCGTCAGCAGGCGGAAGTGAGTTCCCCGAGGACACGACTGAACCTTTAGGCTTGACCATTTCCGTCGTCAGTCAGAGAAAGGCGACGTTTGTCGACTGGTATGATTTATTTACGTTGTACCCCGTACTCAAGAATATTTCGCTAATACGACAACTGCCAAAATTGTGGTGGGAGAAAACCGGGCGAAGCCCGGGGGAAACCCACAACCATCCGGAAGTTGCTGGCGGACCTTCTCACGTGCGGCCCGAGAGGAAGACAGCATGAGTGGCCGCATTGGTGAGAGGCACTGGGGCGCGCTACCCCCCCCTCCTCCAAGGCGGTCCATCAACTGGTATAACCGAACATTCCCACAATTCGCTGAAGCTCTGGAGTACTTGCTCTCCCATGCCTGCACTTCATTATAATAGCCCGGCACTAGTGTCTGAGTGAGATGAATGTAAATCTACTTAGTTTTGAACAGCTGTTGCCCTTTATACATGTACCTCAGGGCCGTGTCACTGAGTTATAAACTAATGCAATAACTTGTGACATCATTCATTTAATTTGTACATCTAATTTAGGTGTAGAAATTTGATTTCTTTGTGTTTGGTTTGTACATTTTACTGCCGCAACTGGCTTCTAACCATACCCTTGTTCTTAATAATGCTATTCTGTTATTAAAAGTGGCGTATGCCTATGTACGGGCTAGGCATTGTGTCAGGCGGACAGTTTACGCTTCGGTGACTTGCCCTTTCCTAAATTGCTAAATGCGTCAAACATGAAACTGCGTTGTGAGTGACCCATAGAAATGACGGCCACCGTATCAGTGAAAATTTCGTGTATCTGGTGCTGGAAAACAACAAGAAAATCACTAACTACAAGACAAGACCAGGCCATCCCTACCCTGTATGCCCTCTGACCCTGTGGGGTGGGAAACCTTACCTGTGCCTGTACAATACACTTTCTGTTCGAACAAAATTCAACGGGAAGTACCACGAAAGAACAAAAGTTAACCCCGGTGAGCAATGTCTGGCAATGTAAGCTCAGAAGAGACCACGCAAGGGATGATCAAAGCAGTCATCGTCAAGTTACATGTAAAATGGAAATTTTACTTAGCTAACAAACTAACTTCTTTCATCGAACAAAAACATACATCAGCACCATGTTCGTCAAATTCAATTTAATTACTTATAGCCATGTGTACACATATGAATAACAACTTGTCATAAGGACTTAAATCTGAACACTAATCGTATCTATTAATCCCTTAGAATGGAACTTTACACTGAAAACATTTTTGTTTACTGAGGATCAATGTGAAACAAACTGACAGGATCCAGGTACAATATTACACCTTTAATGCTGATTTGTTTATTTCTTTATTTGATTGGTGTTTTACTCAAGAATATTTCACTTATACGACGGTGGCCAGCATAATGGGTGGAGGAAACCGGGCAGGGCCTGGGGGAAACCCACGACCATCCACAGCTTGTAGGCGGACCTTCCCACGTACGACCGGAGAGGAAGTCAGCATGAATTGGGCTTGAACTCGCAGTTTCCGCATTACTGGGAGGCTTCAAGCGCGAGTGAGCCACGGAGGCCTGTTGGTGAATCAGAGTATTACATACAGACACGCTATTCACATAAATATATCAAGTTCTGCATGCGCACTGAACTCACTGCGTTCATTGAGTTTCCGGATATAAGTTCGAGTGTAAGTGAATTCATGCATGCCAATCTGTTTAAAAATCGCACTGAGCGCCCAGTGGCCTACGTGATGGACCCAGTCCCGAGGATACACGCAGGCATTAACCTGGGGAAGGTTAATGATATACCTGAATATCATAACACAAGTCTTCTACACGATCATGAAGAGATGACACTGCAGTTTCACAACCACGGTCGTATGAACGCTGATCATCATTTGACTTCATGTCACAACTGTAACTAGAGTGTGCATGTGTGTAGAAGAGATTGGTTATGTAAAGGTTGCTTACCGGCAAAGGCCATGTTGTCAGTCACTCGTTCCGCGTGGACTGGCTACACTGTCACCGTCCCTATGACCTACATAGACACCTAGTTGTACTCACTGCAAGATATTCATGGGGTAGCGAATGTCATGGTAACGGAAATTTGACGCACAATCTGCTTAGAGCGGCGCATGATTTGTGTCACGCGACATCGCGTAGAGGAGTACGAAAACATTTCACCCTTGCCTTTAAATATGATGAAAAGCCTAAAACGCAAACCAAACGAATACTACATATTTGCAGCTAAAACTGCTTTTCCTGGAGACATATTTGTTTTTCACTTGGTATATTTAGATTTGTTTCCCTGCATGGGGCGCTACCCTGAGAAAATGCAGTGAAGTGTAATCCCACGTGTATCAGCATCTATTCCTGTGTGTTGAAGACGTATACCCCTAGGTAGCCCAGTGTAGTGTTTTCAGCATGCACTGGCTAAACTGGCAAACAGAGGGTAGCAAAACCTGTCGGGCCAACTTTCTCAAAGGATTCAGGAAGCATCGAACTTCTCGCGGTCAGTCTCTAGAGATAGCCTTACTATCAGCAAGCACTAGGATCTCGGAGATGAGTAGCATGTGACGATTAGCGTCTCTGCCAAAGCCATAAGCGGGTCGTAGAATAGAGGTTAAAGTTGAGGACACGCGAGGAGTGTGTGGACACCCAAGGAACGTGAGGACAAATGAGAAGAGTGAGGTACGCGAAAAAATTCGTCAGTAATTTGACCCATTAATAGCAGTCCAATAAATATTATCCAGACGAGTAGTCAGTCATACGGTGGCTGTGATAGTAGCTGAGTGCGGACAGGTGTGAATGGACGGGAGTAAGGAGATACTGCTAGTTACTTTATAAATTGACATGAGCATCCGAAGTATCTTAATGTTTATGGTTATAGATCTTATCCTTTCGCTGAAAATACTTTTTATGCATAAATTTCCTCAGTTTACCAATGTATACAAACTCAGAGGTACCCGATACACCAATTAGTACACATCAGTCTGTAGAACAGCACTAGTGGATTTATAATCACGTGACTGTCAGCTGGCCAATCAAAGTACCGCAGCCCATCCGACGGTCTGAATTTGCCAGAAAGTCAAGCACTTTTTGGCGTTGTTTACTATATGAACACTTGAGCTCCTCTCAATATTAAGATAAAAGATATCCCATGACTGAGACACTGTTCATTAAAAAGATTACAAAATTCCCTTCATAACTTCATTTTTATGTCATCTTTCCTTTTACGTTTCAACCACAACCCTAACAGCATTCAGTTGACAAGAGTGTTCCGCGCTTGGAAGAATTGCATCCCAGCCTAGACAGAATGGCGGCGTTTCATGCTAGGCGATGAAGCATACACAGATGTCTATTTCCATTATCGTAGTGGCTGTTAGAAAAAAATACTTGACCAAAATAAGCTTAGTATTATCCAACCTTTTGGTCAAACTTAACTTAGAAAATGCACTGTCTTTCACTTAAAGTAAATAAAAGAAAGCTTCTGTATCAGATACAAATCCCTTCACCTGTTATTAAATGTAAATATGTATTTATTTATTTACTTATATGGTTGAAACTTTACATGGTACACATGAATATTTCACTTATACGGCAGCAGCGAGCATTATGGAGCGAGGAAACCGGGCAGAGCCCTGGGGAAACCCATTACCATCCGCAGGTTGCTGGCGGACATTCCCACGTACGACTGGACAGGAAGTCAGCATGAGCTGGGCTTGAACTCACAGCGACTGCATTGGTGAAATGATCCTGAGTCAATGTACTACGCTAATTTGGCGTGTCAAGTTTAACGGGAGGGACCAATCTCAATGCCAAGCCAGCAGACTGCTGATTCGGACATGTCGTAGAATTCACAAAGCTGCCATAATTATATATCACTGATTACACTGGCCCGTGAAATACACTCAGAGAGAATGCAAGGCGGCACAAGTATGTCTATTAGGTTCGCATAATGATGTTTCTTGTGTTATGTGAACATGCTGACCCATTTCACCACTACGGAGCGTCTGTCTACACTCTTTCCTGTCTTGAGAACGTTCGGCTGAGCTCTGCCGGCTGACAAATTGGCCTCAGTGAGGTCCGAAAACGGCCACCCCAAATGAAATGAAATATTCTTGACACGAATGAATTTCAATCAGGTGACTCCCGAAATTATCCAATAATTTTTGAAATGGAACGTCTGCAAGTCAATGGGAAATCTTTCCCGCCAAAGGTAATTTGGGTCAAAACTGTGTACTTTTGTTTTTTTGTGTATTTACGATGACGTTTTGTAGGCAAAAAGGTAACGTATTCATCGCGCAGTGCGAAGAATAATAGTCAAGTCAGACTTGGCCCGAATCGCAATTATGCGGGAAAAGGTATCCCCTACACCATAATCATGCACCAATCTTTTGCACTAATAATTAAGATGCACTCAAAGATAATCCTCTCACGGGTACTCTCTTATTTGCCATGAGGATTGTGTTTATTGAATTACAAAAATACATCTTCTTTTGTGAACAAAGTCATGTTGTCTTTTCTAACTTCCTGATTGTTGCGGAATTTAACAGCACTCTTGTTCATCGTTTTCGTCCGAAATAAACTGAAACCAGCAATTTATGTTCAGTCGTTTTGTAATACCACAAATTTCGAGTTCATTTTAATTTGGCTATCATTCCGTAAAATGATCGGTTCGGTTGTATTCTTTGATGTTAGCATGGAATCGTTTCAGAATTCTTGACATGTCATCTCGTGACGACACTCTGAAGAGCTCGTGCGCGCGGCCTCGCACAATGGCGGCGATCACCTGGCCCATGTAGTCATTGCCTACTCTCGTGCGGTGAAATCCAAAAACCGAATCGGCCTGTAAACGGAAATAAAGGAGCAGAAACATGTATCACAAATTATGAAATAGGGTGTGACAAGGGGAGTGAACTCTTCAGTGTACTAACTGATATCTGAACAACAGAACTCGGCATTTTGACTTGGCCCCGAATAATTCTAAGATATTCGTGACAACCCATATGACTGTGTAAAATCATACTGAACATTTAATTTTTTTTCCTACAATTTCATTAAAAACAAAGCACCAAAAGTCGTAACCAATGCGAATTTATAAGAAAATGCTTACTCATTCTTTCTTAGCGGAGAATACTTTGCATATGTATGAAATGCTGATACATATACAGTTTATGGCTGACGGGAACAGAGCTAAAAGAAACGTAACCCAAAACCCCGCCTGACCGGGGGATGGATTCAAACAGTGTGAAGCGCGCAACTGAACCAAGCAAGCAAAGAACTGCTTACCTGAGGCATTATGAATACACCTAATCTGGCCTCATTAACGGCCACTTTGCTCTTGTGGAACTCAGATCTGGCCGCCTCTGCGATGCCGTAGAGACAGGCTCCAGCCACTGTCCCAAGCGAGATCTTCTTGTCGTAACACCGCTCTCCGATCTGACCCGTCACAAATGTGTAAGTTGACCCTTCAACAACACAAGTCTACATTCACGGACTCCATACTTTGAAGGTATATTTATTTTCTTCTCGAGGAAACCGTCTCAATGCAGATGGGAACAACTGCTTTTCTCGATGTTCCTGACAATTAAGCTGACTGAAATACAAAGTTTTCGACACACAAAATCGACCGCCAACGTGCAAGTGAAACCCGTGGGAGTAAGGCGTTAAATGAGAATGAAGGAAACGAGCAAATCATGGCCGCACTATGTGATCTCATTGGATAAGTTCTACTCGTCTCCGAAGGCAGCCATAAGATGGCTCGTTGGCTACAGAGGGATCTGGCATGGCAGGTGACATTATTCCACGGAGTATTCGGGAGTGCCATGTGTCGCATTCCTGGCAGTCCGGCAGATGTATGAGGTCGAGTTCCTAAAGTGCTGAGCTTTAGCGGAATTGTCATTGGTTTTTTCGTTAAACCTCGACAACTGTTCTCGTAAGGTGAAACAACTAAGGGGAGGTCAGTGACTCATGAAAACGAATACGCAATAGATAAGTCACATGTTACGTTACTGACTGTCCATTTATAGGGTTTCTTCAATAAGTTTACAACCAAAAGCCCGGTTGAGTTAATACATAAACGGTACATGACCCCTGTGATGGTCAGTCACTAATGTTTGAAGACTTATATTTGCATAATTCGCTACAAAATGCTTTCCACATTTAAAGTTGCTTACCTTGAGTTTGTGCTAAGTAAGGTAAAAAGGCTTTGCTAACTAGGAAATGAGTGCCAGCTGAATTATGAATTTCATTGTTAAAGGTTTCTAGACTTTGTTCTGTCAACGGGCCTCCCTGAAAAAAAAAAACAACAACAATAACAACAACAAAGTACAGCGAACGCCTTTCAAATTGGTTTATTCATGTAATTTATGCTAACCGCCGTTCTCTCAATAATTTTTCGCAGCCGATTTAAGGTCAGATGAGATCGTTAGAGGAGAAACTGTTTATGTAGGCACCGCTGGCGATGAGCTGGGGTCTTATCAGAGAACTACTTATGTAGGCATCGCTGGCGATGAGCTGGGGCCTTATCAGAGAACTGGTTATGTAGGCACCACCGGCAATGAGCTGGGGTCTTATCAGAGAACTGGTTATGTAGGCACCGTCGGCAATGAGCTGGGGTCTTATCAGAGAACTAGTTATGTAGGCACCGCTGGGAATGAGCTGGAGTCTAGGCACCGCCGGCAATGAGCTGGGGTCTTATCAGAGGACTGGTTATGTAGGCACCGCTGGCGATGAGCTGGGGCCTTATCAGAGAACTGGTTATGTAGGCACCGCTGGCGATGAGCTGGGGCCTTATCAGAGAACTAGTTATATAGGCACCGCCGGCAATGAGCTGGGGTCTTATCAGAGAACTAGTTATGTAGGCACCGCCGGCAATGAGCTGGGGTCTTATCAGAGAACTGGTTATGTAGGCACCGCTGGGAATGAGCTGGGGTCTTATCAGAGAACTAGTTATGTAGGCACCGCTGGGAATGAGCTGGGGTCTTATCAGAGAACTAGTTATGTAGGCACCGCTGGCGATGAGCTGGGGTCTAGGCACCGCCGGCGATGAGCTGGGGTCTTATCAGAGAACTGGTATCTTCTTCACACATAACACCCGATGATCGTTACTAAGTACAACATTCCTGAACCATGCAATACGTAAATGATAAATAAATAAATAAATAAATAAATCTATAAAAGTGAAAAAAGAAGCTACATAAATGATGGCTGTAAGATTTAATGTGAGAGGAATTCTGCTACAATCAAAAAATAGTTTAACATACAACTTTTCACAGGATGGCCTAACATATAATCAAGGCCATATCTAATTAGTTTTTGCCTGACGTAAATGTACTGGGTTAATTTATTGAAGTATATGTACATATATAAATTGTACATCTCATGTATTTGAAATGTCAATGAGTTTTGATTTTGTTTAATGGGGTTAACGTCGTTTTCAATACTACACGTATCTCACATACAACAGAAGTCAGAGGGGAAGGAAATCGGGCATTGTCCTGCGGAAACCGGGTATTGTCCTGAGGTAACAGGGTATTGTCAAGAGGAGGCCGGGGATTGTCCTGAGGAAATCATGTTATGCCTCGAGTAAACCGGACATTGCCCTGAGGAAACCGCGTATTGCCCGGAGGAAATCGGGTAGTGTCCTGAAGAAACAGAGTAGTGCAGTGAGGAAACCGGGTAGAGCACTAAGGAAACAGCCGACCTTCGGCAGGTATCTGGCATAAACTTCGAATTTTCTGGCACTACAAATTTCTTAAAAACCGTGAGCATCGAAATGAAAAAAAGCTATGTTAGAAAACATATTGTGGTTATATACCGTGCGTTCGTCACTGCATGAACGGTCATTTGCCATGAGTTATGTCCCCTTACCTCCCACCACGATCCTAAAGAAGAAATGACGTCATTAACTTGGCCATGGTCGGATATGACGCCATCTTTTATCGTCTCCACTCCCTCTTCTGTACTGATGTCTCCCTTTTAATAAAGAAAAGCAAACATATTATGACGTTTTACTTCTTAAGCTCCAATTTATATCACCGAGGGGCTTCGTAGTCACGACACCAAACAGGCTACATACAGACAGATCCTATTACTAGATGATCCAGCAAGCTCTCACCATTGCCGTCGCTGTGAGTTCAAGTCAAGCTCATGCTGGCTTCCTCTCCCGCCGTATGTGGGAAGGTCTGCCAGCAGCCTGCGGATGGTCGTGGGTTTCCCCCCGGCTCTGCCCAGTTTCTTTCCACCAAATTGCTGGCCGCCGTCGTGTAAGTGAAATATTCTCGAGTGGGGCGTAAAACATCAATCAAATAAATAAATAAATAAATAAATATTAGCAAATGATCTCCATATATAACCGGTCAGGAAGAGCGGGTAAAATACCGCAGCCTTGTCCTATCAACAACCCATATTTCTGTTAAAAAGTCCATGCTATATTATAGGCAGTGATTTGTTAGTCTCAGAAAAAAAATCGAAGTCCAAATCCAATCATATCAGCCACCATGCTTGTATTGATTAAACACACGTATAATACACACAGACAATAAACGTTTTAGACACCTATAAGGCTTTGCGAAAGCAATGTACATCAAGAAGATCTGAGTCAGTATTCATATATATATATATATATATATATATATATATATATATATATATTAATATATATATGACACTGCATTAAGATTATTCAGATTTTCTTTGACTGTGTGCAGCTTCTGTAAACATTTCTGATAAAATCGGTGATATTTTCATCGGACCAGACCGACCAGTTGAAATATATGACAAAATCCAGGGAGAAATACAAGCTGACCGTGTGTCTACTGCAATGGTAAATTATGTTTATGTGACGGGACCAGGAAAAGTTGCCTGCCCTTTTTAACATGGCACGTGAACGCGTGGCCAATTAAAACACATGGGCAACATTTACCCCTCTTTTCTATGAGTTCTTTCTATGCTGCATGTAGATTTAGATTTTGATGTTATCCGTTTTCCGAATGATAACTAATGTACAAATGGAATTCTCTACGCCTAGAGGTCGACTACCGCTACCTCACCCGCTCTGCGCACTGCATACTGTGGTCTTATTGTGTTACGTTCAACCACCTCTTCGTCCACCTAAGTCTACAAACAATTCCAAATCAAACTCAATGCACACGTTTTCTGATTTCTCTCTCTCTATGTGTTTTATTAATATATCCACACTATCGGTATAAATGGCGAGATTTTGCTAATTACCTTCGAAACCGTTTACTCGTACATAGTACATGTGGTATAAATGTTGTATGTATTTGTGAATACGCCCTTCACTTCATGTAATTAGACTCGAGCAAGCGAGCCTTTCCAATCTGGATTGACAGTCATGAGTCCGCCTCACTCGTGCCGCTAGTTTTCCTGGTCTCGATTTATCAATGTAGGAAATCATTTATATTCGTTCATCTTCGTGAGATTCTCTTGACCTGTGCTTTACCTGAACTGTAATCAGCCTTTCCCGAACTTTCTCGGACGTGTTTTTCCACATGGTTTCTAGTCGTTCTCGGGACCTTGATGTTACGATTACCTGGCAAGTTGAAATAACTGATTTTAATCAACTCATTCATAAAACCCATCACAGGAAGGAAATTCAGCAGAAAAATGAAATAATGACCAGATGTCACGACTTGTTCTTATTCTTGATGATTCAATCTTCTTCTCGATCTGGCCTGTTGTTTTTGCTCTATTACATCGCACTTTTCAATATGTGTTCAAAAGAAACACATGTAAGCAGAAAGTAAGCAGCGTTCCGGCACGAATACGATGTGAATCTAACATGTAGACCGCTTTGTCTAGTATCCAACAAGGTGTAAAATTAAGTTTAAGGATTATACGACGCAAGTTAAAGATCGCTTTGTGGACTCAGCGCCTGGTGCAAAATTAAAAAGTAGAAATAAAAGTGCTTCCAGTAGTGAAACAAAATTTACGTTTGCTATCTTTCCCCAATCACTGTGGCCCTTGGTAGGCACACAAAATGCATAACATTTGGAACATTTTAAGCGAATCCTTGTGACACCCGGGACTTATCACGGCCATGCTCCTTTGGTTGTGCACTAATGGCTTCTCCTAACCGCTATATGGCTCATCATTCTATCACTTTATGTGTTACCTTTGCACCTTCCTTTAGGAAAGATTTGGCCACACCAGAGCCGACAAAGCCGCAGCCCCCAGCAATGAACACAACCCGGCCTGAACAAACAGAAAGTGAGAGCTGTTTCCTGAATGATGTCGTCATGCAGTTAGGAAAAAAACAAAAAAACAAGACAAGAAATGAAACCCCAGCTGAGAGGGGATGGATGGAGTGTTATGTAAATACAAGGAATGTCGAAGACATGCGCTTGAATTAGTATTTTGTAATTTCTTACCGCTTTGCAAATGCGTGACATCTGAGTGAAAATTGTACACAAAACAGAAAGCGGAGGATTTTGATAGCGGAGGAAACATTTGTAGCTTTAGTCCCCTGGGTATATATTGAAACCTTTCTCATTGTTTGTCGGATTTTCCTTCAAAGAGTTCTGGCAGCACAACCCTAGAAATATATGGTGCAGTAAATCCAGTAGCACGGCTATTTATTGTCAGGGGGACATAATAATCAGTCCAGTGGAGAAAACCTTCTTTCTCTTCATTCAGCCGAGGAAACCTGTGTTATTCACTTAAAATAGCCTATTGGCTACTCGACTTTCCACTGTGAGCCACCCTCCACCTCTACCCCTGCAGCTTAGCCGCTCCGTCTCAAAGAGAAACTGGGTCACGGCCGGCGAAGCAACCTAAGCATGTAGGTCGTGGCTAAATGACGCTCGTTTTTCACGAAAACCTAGCTTAATATAGTTCACTGACAGCTGGAAAAGTAGAACTGGAAAACAGAGCAACCAAAGCCCGGTGTTTTCATTTCATTTCTGCAGTACCCTGTGAATTAACAGACGTATATTAACTCTAATGGAATTGCCGACATCGGTATATCTAGGTAGACATATATATGTGGAAACCACGGCCTTTATCTAATATTGTATGTTTTATGATGAAATAAGGCAACTTATTCCTTACTCCAATATTGTCTGTCATATTACATGCAAACTCCAATACTGTCTGTCATATTACATGCAAATACAGTCTAAATCAGTCAACTTATTCCCTACTCCAATACTGTCTGTCATATTACATGCAAATGCAGTCTAAATCAGTCACGACTTCAATGTTGATCTCACCCTAAACCTGCAATGGTATAAGCGTGTTTAATAGCTGAAATTAATAGTATATTGCTGAGGTCAACAACACAGTGCTTGTGAATTCATAGTATGCAGTGTGTACCAGAGAACATAACTAGATACTTGCTGAACTTTGATTTATAAGCATATGTAAACAGATACAATCATGGCCGTAACTGATAGGACTATATATACGGCCATTGACAATCTAAGTTATATATGTGTCAGAGTAGAGAAGATTATAGGACCATAATGCCCAAAATGTAATGGCATACACGCCTGTGTATTTTTTGTGACAATTTTGATTTAAACTGTTGTTGTTTTACAGTAAAATTCACCTCTCATTTTCATTACAGCCATACAAGTGAATGACGTCACGTCCGTGATAACTTCGTTCGCGTGGACAACTGTCATTAAGACGCCGGCGTTATGGTTAGTAGGGAAGGTTCTACTGCCACAGAACAATATTTATATACCATTGTTCACTTGTTCGGCTCTTTGGCACAGTCTATTATATGAAGTGTTGCACTTGTCGACCACAAGAACTTCATTTATGAAGAACGCGAGATTAGTTGTTTTGGCCGTCGATTTTTTAAAGTTTCCTCTTTTCCAACCTTTTCCACACTTTATTCAACTGCACTATTCGGTCACTCTTACATACTCCTCAGAGCGGATGCGCAGTCCATATCATTGGCGAATGTTGTTTGGTTTGGTGTCTCTTCCACCCTTAATAGACTGCATTAAGAAGGAAGGCATTTGCATTTACCTTCTAAATTATTTGTCGCCACGATATGGCTGAGATACTGGCGACGTGGCGTTAAGCCGTGATCATGCAATTCATTCATTATCAATTCTCCAGGATTCAAAGCCAGATGATGAAGGCCCAACTTGACATAACTTTTTAGGTGTAATTTTTTCCCTTACTCAAGACTCTTTTTCGTGTTCTCCGACTGTAAATGTCAGGCGTCAACGATCAGAACGTGCTCATTTCCTTGCGGAATTGGTTAGCTGCTGGAATGTCAGGCCAGTCCTAGTTAGCCCTGTATCTAGAGCGCTTTCCGAGGGCTCAGGCTACTCCTAGTTAGCCCTTCTATCTGGAGCTCTATCCGGAGGGTCAGGCTACTCCTGGTTAGCCCTTCTATCTGGAGCTCTATCCGGAGGGTCAGGCTATTCCTGGTTAGCCCTTCTATCTGGAGCTCTATCCGGAGGGTCAGGCTATTCCTGGATAGCCCTTCTATCTTGAGCGCTATCCGGAGCGTCAGGCTACTCCTGGTTAGCTTTATCCATAGAGTCAATAGTCAGCAGTGATCTCCCCCCCCCAACCTCCACCCCAGCAAACAAACCAATCAGAACACGTATATGCTGATCTGTAAGGAAATAACAAGTGCACAAAAATCACCACGTCACAAAACACTTTGCACTTAGCCTTTCACACAAGCTTACGTTTTGGTTGTGGCACCCTGCTTTGATTAAGTTTGTCCAGGTGACCGCAAAACAGTTAAAGACACTCAAATATTAAGTCGGTTGTTTTGAAACTGTGGGAAAGGCCGTGTTTTGTGGCGACTATAAGGCTTGGCTTCATAAGTATATACCCAATAAGCGTTTTTTTCCTTAGTAATAGTTTCGCTATAGTAATAATTCTGACTTCGGCTACATATTGCAATAAACGAACGTGAAAACGTCAACAGTGATTGTTCATTAGACTCCATTGTTCAGACAGGGAATTCTAGTTACATGATAACTGCATATCACTGGTTGTTCGGCAGGTATAATTGCACGTAATCAACATTAATTATACAACGGTTATAAGTGTCCGCGTGACATTTAGGGTTCATATTATGTGTAAATATATGTTACATCTAAAATCCTCAAAACATTGAAGATTTCCAGAATCGTAAAGTGTAACACTAAATAACTGTACCTGAACCCTTGTTCAAGAAAGCAACCACTTTTTAATTATGCAATGTGCTGCGCGGGTGCGCGGTAATGACCTACCCACGTCTTGTGGGTTGTTAAGTGTTCTAAATGAACGAGTTCATAGCTACAGCACATGCAGTGCGTGTACTTTTCTCAGTGACGTGCCCATGTAAGAAAGTATATATCAACTACTGTACTTGTACATGCGAGTTTGTGTGAGTCTGCTAAGTCTTAGTGACCTATGGTAACAAGGATATGTATAATTGAAGCACAAATGTTGAGGGTTCTCACCAACGGTAAACTCGTGATGTTGGATGAACTTACCGGCCGACGCCATGATGTCTTGAGATGGATTCGTCAGTGACCCAGATCCAACCTTGTTCTCCCTCAACTCTCTGTATGTGTCTGCCCATCAGGCCGTGCCTACATCACTATGACCCGAAAACTAGGCCAACCGTAACGTGATGGCGAGATACTATGTATAGCCGGTAAAGTGTAAACTGTCATTCCCTCCGGTTAGACCCACATGTGTCCCAGCGTGTCCTTTCAGGTTACACCAACGGATTGATTCTTCTAGTACTATTTATGTCATGAATTTGTCAACCCCAATATATATATATATATATAGTGCTATGCCATGTCACCACAAGTAGCTTGCATTCTACATCATACACACTTTTACTCTCTGCACATTACAACTTGTATATTCTACACCTTACAAGGTAAAAACTTCACACCTTGTAACTTTTACACTCCAGAGCACATTTATCTTCCCGGAAGTGAGATCACAGCATTCTGTCACCTTCGTAATCACCGGGAGTGTGGGTAGTGACCCTAGGCGTAAAGAAACCGGATAAGGCCTATAATAAAGACTCGATAGTCCTGTTGGCCGCGTGGGCACATTGGGTAGCATGTGGAGAGAGGATAGCGTGATGAAATGGGCTTGTATCGATGACCAACAACTCGCAACATCTAATCCTAGGTGGAGACCAGGCGTCAACTTCATGTCGGTTCACCTCGTTATGTATACAATTGACAATGCTGTTACATATACATGTACTTTGACGACTCAAAGTGTCAATCCGTGGTGGACATTGTCTCCGATATCTTCAGAATGGCATTAGAGTGCGGCAGCACGACAAATAAATAAAATATAATGACGTAAGACAGGGCCTGCTACATGGGGACGGTTATAGCCGATGGAATATTAGAAGTTACGTTCAACCTTAGTACTACTATAATAATAATAATAATAATAATAATAATAATAATAATAATAATAATAATAATAATAATAATAATAATAATAATAATAATAATAATAATGGTCCTTGGAAATAGCAGCTATCATTTGGCACAATGAAATTTTCGGGCAGATATTAGTATTTCCAGAATACTTATAAAACTTTTTCGTGAAAGATCTATTGGAGACCACTGTTAGTCATAGGATGACGCCGGCAGATGAACGTGCACGTGTGAGAGACCAGCTTTTAGTTTTAAGTACGGGAGGTGGACATTTTGAGACATTTGCCTTGAGACAACATTTATAAGACAGAAAAAATTAAAATTTTTCAACCCCAAGAAAAAAGCTGAAAAATCACATTCCAGATTTTGACATTAGTTAGAAATGGCTTTGTGGAATCGACCCCAGGATCGGAGATGGAACAAACTCCTCGGTCAAGCATTATTCCCAGATTTGTTTTATAACCTAAGAGTTTAAGGCGCATTCTACGCATCGGGCAATATGAAAGTCGCGAAAAGAACAGAGAGGGAAAGTAACAATTATATATGAATCAAAAATATCAAAATCCCCCGCAAACGAGTGTCACGAGATAGATAAACGCTCTTAAATTCTAGATGTTGGACAGTTGAAGATATCCAGCCCACCATGCTTCCTTAAGATCTTGAGAAATAAAAACAGGCCGGACTCCAACATTCAAAGCAGTAAATACAGTCGGAGCTAATATCCGTAAGGCTGACAATTGAGACTGTATGACTGGCCAAAATCAGAATCATGAACTGGTTATGGCAGCCCACGAACTGTACATGTGGCTGTTTTTGTATACACTGCCTCCTTACTAGCCAGAAGCGGAGTTTGACCACAGTGTTTGTCATGTAAAGAGTCCGGTTTCCAACAATATGTGCTTTTCTAATAACACTCTCACGGAATGCTTGAGATGTTTAGTCCTTATTGAGAAACTACAATTGACTGAAAGATGTGAAAAAGCAGTTACGTCCACAGTTTATTTTCCGAAGTAATGTGAAACATGTGTACTAAGAAAAACACAGTGTAATAGAAACCTTATATGTTACATCTCTGAAAAATTGGGGCAGTGATGACTCATTCCACAAAAGTGAGTCATTTCAATAACCTTCATCGTCCTAAACATATTTTACGGATAAATCCAAATGTTGAATGCCTACGCATTTTCAAATATGCATAGTTAGATTAAGTAAATGTAAATGCATTAGTACATAAATACAAA